>OX608073.1:172856770-173294270 GCA_951509635.1 Eupeodes luniger | reverse complement strand
TATCTTAACAACCGGAGTATTTCCAATCCAGTGGAAAATGGCTAAAATTATTCCTGTTCCCAAAACCATAAAAGGTGACGAGTTCAGGCCAATTTCAATACTACCATTTTTGTCTAAGGTTTTTGAACGAATAATGCAGAAGCAAATGAGTGTATTTCTAGAACGTGAGAACTTACTCACACTTAAGCAATCTGGTTTTCGTAAGAAAAACAACTGTATTACGGCTCTTATAAGTGTTTCTGAACATATAAGAAAAGCAATTGTTGAAGATAAAGTAACTTTTTTGATTCTACTTGACTTTTCTAAGGCGTTCGACATGGTTAACCACTCAAAGTTGTGTTCAAAACTTTTTCGGTCATACAAATTCTCGTTAACTGCTGTCAAACTGCTGTCTTCGTATTTAACAGGTCGACAGCAAGCGGTTGAATTAAACAAAGTTCAGTCCAATTTCTTACCACTCGTTAGTGGAGTTCCCCAGGGATCAATTCTGGGACCACTATTATTTTCGCTCTATATAAATGAACTACCTTCAGTTATCCAACACTGCTCTATCCGCATGTATGCGGATGATGTTCAGATGTATGTTAGTTGTCCTTTGGGGCTTATCGAACACTTTTCAACCTGTGTAAATGAAGATTTAGCAAGGATCGTACAGTGGTCACAAAACTTTGATCTAATACTTAATCCCAAAAAGTCTAAGTGTTTAATAGTATCTAATAATATTCATGACCTCTCCTATTTTCCTCCGATTACCTTAAACGATTCTTCAATAGAATTTGTACAGTCGGCTAAGAACCTTGGGGTTATTTTTAATAGAAATTTGTCATGGAAGGATCATGTAAGTTATACAGTTAGCAAAACTTATGGTGTGCTCCGTGCGCTATGGCAAACACAAAACTTCATTCCTACTAATATACGTCTGATGCTCGCCAAAAGTCTAGTCCTTCCGCTGCTGGCATACGGTTGTGAATTGTTCGGTAAGCTTGATTATGTAAGTAAAAGGAAAATTAAGGTAGCCTTCAACAGCACCGTTAGATATGTATTTGGATTACGCCGCTACGATAGAGTATCTCACCTTGCCCCAAAACTACTCAATATGACAATCGACAACTTCATGAATTTTCGCGCTATGGTCTTGTTTACGGATATCCTTTTAACCAGTCAACCTGTAGATCTATTTAATGAACTACAATTCCTATCAAGTAGAAATAACCACTTGATTCTCCCTCGTTTTAACTGTTTAGCTGACGAACGTCATTTTTTTGTACACTCAACTCGAATATGGAATTCATTGCCCAGAGACATAAGAAGAATAAATAGCACTATAAAAATGAAAAAAGAACTTAAACTTTATTTTGAAACAACTGATTGAATTAATTATCTTTTTTTTCTTTTTTTGAATTTGTATATATTCATCTGAATTTTTAACGTAACGCTAATACTGTAGCTTTTCATGAAATCTCTTATTTAGCTTTCACTAGTTTATAAGATATTGTATCTTACTGTGTAAGCTTTCAAATTGAATAAAAATACTAAAATACTATTATTATTATTATTATTATTATTATTATTATTATTTTTATTATTATTTTTATTATTATTATTATTATTCTTATTATTATTATTATTATTATTATTATTATTATTATTATTATTATTATTATTATTATTATTATTATTATTATTATTATTATTATTATTATTATTATTATTATTATTATTATTATTATTATAATTATTGTTATTATTATTATTATTATTATTATTATTATTTATTATTATTATTATTATTATTATTATTATTATTATTATTATTATTATTTTTACTATTATATTTTACTTATAAATAATCAAAATGACGTATTAATACTAAAAATTATTTTAGAATATATACGAAAACTATTAGCTCTTAAATAATGATATGTGTATTCTTAATTGATTGAAATTATTATTATTATTATTATTATTATTATTATTATTATTATTATTATTATTATTATTGTTATTATTATTATTATTATTATTATTATTATTATTATTATTATTATTATTATTATTATTACTAGCGACCCGCCCCGGCTTCGCACGGGTGCAATGCTGATATACTAAATACGCTACAGAAAAACTGTGAACGTTGTTTATAAAAAAACATAGCGGCCCGCTCCGGCTTTGCACGGGTTTAAAATATGTAACTCACTGAAAAAATGATAAAATCAATCCAGTAGATTTGATTTATTCATTTACTGGCCGTAGCCCGCACGCGTTTTTGGAGTACTTAAAACAATTCCCCTTTCCTTATCTTTGGAATATCTTTTATACACAATATTTTCACTTTTTTTTACATTTTTACTTTTTTTTTACATTTTTACAATTTTTTAACATTTTTACTTTTTTTTACATTTTTACTTTTTTTTACATTTTTACCTATATATTTTACAACAATAATTAATATATTACAGAATATCTTTATATACAACGTTCACAGCTTTCTTGTTATTTTGATAAATCTCGTAGGATTCAGCCTGCGTTTGCAATGTAAGCGGAAAAAATTTAATTATTTGCGACATCACATTAGAAACCTCAAAAATAACAGTATTTGTCCACTATTTAATGGATGATATTATACATAAAAACCTTCCTCATGAGTTACTCTATCTATTAAAAAAAACCGCATCAAAATCCGTTGCGTAGTTTTAAAGATTTAAGCGTTCATAGGGACATACAACATGACACATGACAGAAAAAGCGACTTTGTTTTATACTATGTAGTGATTATTATTATTATTATTATTATTATTATTATTATTATTATTATTATTATTATTATTATTATTATTATTATTTGTATTATTTTTAAAATTATTTGAGTTCTTAGAGCGAGTAGACGTGTTTATTGAGTATTGAAAATTATCAGAAACTTTATTGTGCAAAAGAAAACAAAAAGTACCTTTATATTAATATAAAATATTATTTATTGTTTATTTATTGAATTCTTTTTATTAAAAACCAAATTCTAAAATATATTTATATACTTACTTACTTACTTAAGGTGGCGCTACAGTCCGGGCGGACCTGGGCCTCAACCAACATGCGTCTCCAGCCAGCTCGGTCCCTAGCTAGCAGTCTCCAGTTTCGCACGCCAAGTTGGTTGAGGTCCTAACCCACCTGAGTGCGCCACCTGAGTCGCGGTCTTCCTCTACTGCGCCGTCCCTCGGGATTGGATTCGAAGACTTTCCGGGCTGGAGCGTTGATGTCCATTCGCTCTACATGACCCAGCCATCTAAGCCGTTGGACTTTTATTCTGCTAACTAGGTCAGTGTCGCTGTACAGCCCGTACAGTTCGTCGTTATATCTTCTCCTCCATTCTCCATCTATACGTACGGGACCAAAAATCACCCGAAGAATTTTCCTCTCGAAGCATCCTAAGACGTTCTCATCTTTCTTTGACAGGGTCCAGGCCTCAGCGCCATAAATGAGAACCGGGATGATGAGTGTCTTATAGATGGTGATTTTAGATGCTCGAGAGAGGACTTTACTTCTCAATTGCCTTCTAAGTCCAAAGAAGCAGCGATTTGCAAGAGTTATTCTTCGTTTGATTTCAGCGCTGGTGTCGTTGTCTGTGTTTATAGCGGTGCCTAGGTAGACAAAGTCCTTAACTACCTCGAAGTTATAGCTGTCCATGGTGACGTTTTGTCCAGGACGTCGTTGTTCAATGTCCTTTTTTGATGACAGCATATACTTGGTCTTGTCCTCATTGACCACTAAACCCATCTTCTTCGCTTCCGTCGCAATGCTCAAAAACGCTCCACTGACATCACGCTTTGATCTTCCAATTATGTCAATATCATCTGCGTATCCGAGTAATTGGATGGACCTTTGGAAGATTGTGCCTCTAGTGCTGACGGTTGAGTTTTGCACAATTCTTTCCAGAACGATGTTGAATAAGTCGCATGACAGTGCATCGCCTTGTCTAAAACCTTTTTTGACATCAAATGCATCGGTGAGATCTTTTCCGACCTTGATGGATCGTCATTCTGCACAAACGGATAAGTTTGACAGGGATGCCAAAACTAGACATTGCTCTGTAGAGCTCTTCCCTATGGATGCTGTCATACGCGGCTTTAAAATCGATAAAGAGATGGTGGGTATCGATTTGAAGCTCCTGGGTTTTTTCCAAGATCTGCCGTAGTGTGAATATTTGGTCGATAGTGGACTTTCCTGGTCTGAAGCCACACTGATAAGTACCTATCAGGTTGTTGACGAACGGCTTCAGACGTTCACATAATATGGCAGAAAGGATCTTATATGCAATGTTAAGGAGACTGATCCCTCTGTAGTTGGTGCAATTTAAAGGGTCTCCTTTTTTATGTACCGGACAAACTATGCTGAGATTCCACTCATTGGGCATGCTTTCTTCCGACCATATTTTGCAGATGAGTTGGTGCATGCTCCCTACCAAGTCATCGCCTGCTGCTTTAAATAGTTCGGCAGCTATGCCGTCAGCTCCAGCAGCTTTGTTTGACTTCAGTTTAGATATAGCTATCCTCACTTCGTCTAGGTCGGGTAGGCGGAATTGTTGATCTGCGTCGCCTAGGTTGAGTGGTTCTATCTCCCTTACAGCGGAATTCGGTTCGTCATCGCCGTTATATAATTTGGAGAAGTGGTCTTTCCATATTCTCAACATAGACTGCGGTTCTATTACGATGTTCCCTTGATCGTCTTTACAGGCTTCGGTTCGTGGCTGGTACCTTTGGGAGGTTTTTTTTACATTTTGGTAAAATTTACGAACCTCATTCCTGTTGTAACATCCCTCTATCTCCTTGATCGCGCGCTTCTCGTGCTCTCTTTTTTTCCATCTAAGAAGCCGGCGTTCCTCTCTCCTCTTCTGCTCGTAGAGCTCGCGAGCAGCTCGGGTCCTTCTGTGCAGCGCCGTTTTGTATGCCTCTTGCTTCGCTGCGTGCGCTTGCCGGCATTCTTCGTCAAACCAGGGGTTTCGCTGTTGTGGACGTGTGAAACCTAGCACTTCAGAGGCGGCATCTCTGATGGCTGCAAGGCAATGTTGCCACTGGTTTTCAATGCTTAATGCAGGCAGCAGAGGACTCCTAAAGAGGTTACTAGAGACTCGATCGGAAAAGGACATGGCAGTCTCTTGCGATTGTAGCCGTCTTACGTCGAAACTTCTCACAGTACTTCCTTGTTTTGGCTTGGACCGGGATATCCGTAGCCGTACCTTGGCTACAACAAGGTAGTGGTCCGAGTCAATGTTGGCCCCTCGGAATGTTCGGATATCCTGTATACTGGAGAAGTGTCGTGCGTCGATCGCAATGTGGTCAATCTGGTTGACAGTTGATTGATCAGGAGATTTCCATGTCCCCTTGTGGATATTGAGATGTGTAAACTGCGTACTAGCTACCAGAACGTCTCGCCCCGCAGCGAAATCGATCAGCCTGAATCCGTTGTTGGAGGTGGTGTCGTGCAGGCTGTATCTCCCGATTGTGCCACCAAAGATATCTTCTCTTCCTAGCTTGGCATTAAAATCTCCTAAGACAATTTTAATGTCATAGCCAGGGCACTGCTCATATGTCTTGTCCAAGAGCTCGAAGAATATGTCTTTGGTGTCTTCATCTTTCTCTTCTGTTGGGGCATGCGCGCATATAAGGCTTATGTTGGCGAATTTAGCCTTGATGCGGATTGTCGTGATGCGCTCGCTCACACTGTTGAAACTCAAGACTTTTTGCTGAGTCTAGTTCCAACAACAAATCCACACCCAAATAGACGCTGTCTTTGTTCTCAGTAGCAGTCGCCGTAGTATATATCGCAGTCTTTTAGTTTGCGTTTGCCCGGTCCATCCCATCGCACTTCTTGGATGGCGGTAATATCTGCCTTGCAGCAGTTTAGGGCTTCCGCTAATTGTTCGGCTGCACGTGGTCTGTTAAGGGACCTAACATTCCACGTACAGATCCGAAGTTCGTTGTCCTTATTTCGTTTGCTTGGGTTGTCAACAGTGAATCCGTCCGTATCCGAGGCTTGTTGGTGCTTCGCAACTAGAAGATTTTTATGTGATCAGGAATTCACCCCGACGGCACAACCCTCAACCTGGAGGGCCAGATCCTTAGTATAACTCCAAGAACGGGGAGCCGGATAAACCGCTCCTTATAGGCCTGGGCTCCGAATAAGTCGTAGAAGCCCTATAAGGTGTTCACTAAGTAGTTCAACCTTACTGGAACTGTAGACGCCACCGTTGATTTCATCTCGAGAATTCGTCCGCTGCCGTCTGGATAAGGAGAGGTGCCTTAGTGAAAACACCTCTCCCCCTCTCTCGTTTGCTGCCCCCAACAACTTTCCACTGGGGTTAGAACCCAATCTCCAGTTGAGGTACTAGGCACCCGATGTTCACCACGGGAAGGTGAGAGTAGGAGTTGATAGACAGAGGTGGGTTTTGAGAAAAAACCTGTGGACGCTTGTGTCCTCTTGAATGCACATGTCTACCATTTGAATATATTTATATACATATATATAATAATTGGTAAGAAATTATTGATACACAATGGATAATAATTGTTCTCGATGTGATGATCCGCTGTCTTTGGATGGCGATTATATCTCTTGTGGCGAATGTAAGAAGAATTTTCACTTTGAATGCTCTACGGTGTCCTTTAATACATGGCGGAGATGGTTGGCAGCTACGAAAAAGGCATGGAAATGCACTCTATGCAGAACAAAGGAAGGAGCCCAAACTGAAGAAAAAGAGGCGGCTCAAAAGGCAAAGCGATCCAGATCGACGGACTCTCCTAAAGGAAATAAAAATGGTAACCAAAGTCCAATGGTCCAGCGGAGCGATAATGAAGAAATCAACAAAGAACTTAAAGAAATAAAAGAAATGCTCAAGGAATATACGAAAACTGTTGAATTCACTAGCACGAGATACGACGAAATAAATAATGCACTTGCCAAAAACAACGAATTAATTAAGTCTCTAATGTAAGAGATCGCCGAATACAAAAAACTAAATGAAACGAAAGATGCACACATTCAGTCCTTACAAAAACAAATAAACAAATTGGAACAGAAGCAAATTGATAACAGCATTGAAATAAAAAGTGTCCCAATGAAGAACACTGACAATGTTTATGACGTTGTGAGTGCAGTAGGTGATGCATTAGGAATTTCTATAAACGATGCCGACATTGAAAATATTTATGCTTACACAGACAGAAATAATAAACAAATGAAAAATATATCTGTCAGTCTGACCAGAAAGCAAACAAAATATGCAATAATAGAAAAAGCTAAAACAAAAAAAAATCTGACTTTCGCTGAAATATGCAAAAATGAGAATTCAGCAGAGATCTCTATTTACGGTAATCACCTTATATATGTGAATAGTCAGTTAACCCCGCACTTCAAAAAGCTACTGTGGCTTGCTAAAATGGAAGCAAAGGCTGCTAAGGCTAACTGGTAGTATGTATGGTTTAGAAGCAATAAAATTCTCTCAAGAAAAAGTGATGGAGAGCAAATCGTTGAGATCGAAACAGAGAACGATATCGACAAAATAATATAATTACTCTCTTTGTTACACTTGTGACTAAAAATTAAACAACACAATGGAAAATGAAAATTTAAATCAAATTATAAATATTAATTTTAAAATCGTAAAATCAACTATAGAATTTAATAATTATGTCAAAACAAAAAATGAATTATCATGCTTTTTTTATAACATTGGATCACTAAGAACTAATTGCAATACATTTTTATCAAATTATACAGAAACCCTGCAACACATTGATTTATTTGTATTAGCAGAAATAAACATAAGAGCAGAGGGAAACAGCTTCTACAAAATTGATGGCTTTAATACAGAATTTTTTAACAGAAGAAAAACAAAAGGAGGAGGAATTGCAGTACTTATAAAGAATAACATTGCATATGACGTAGTTGAAGGAGAATTTGTATCTTACGAGAGTATAATTCTAAATATAATATCTTGAAGGAACTTTAATATCTGATCACTATGCAATATATAGTTCACTTGCTGTCAATGACAATGAAGATCTTTCACAAAACGAAAAGCAAAAACAAATCTCAAGTCGTAGTCTATCACAACAGATTGAAAATTTCAACTGGGGGTCTCATGATTATTTGACAGATGTTAATGAAATATATGAGACCTTTAAGCAAACATACAATGAAATAATTGAATTGTCTACAATTTCAGTGAAGAAAACAAAAAGAATTACAGAACATGAATGGATTACTAACTATATAAGAAACGCATGTATTGAAAGGGATAGACTATACAGAAAATTTAAAAATAATAGGAGAAACCAAGAATACGAAAAGGAATTTAAAAAATTCCGAAACGAATTAAACAGACGGATCAACCAAACAAAATCAGGGTATTATAAAGAAAAATTTTATGAAGCAAAATCGAACCCCAAAGAAACCTGGAAACTAGTAAATACAATATTAGGAAAAAAATCAAATAATTTAGACGAAGTTATATCCAAAAATTTTGTTAACACAGAAAACTTTGAAGACCTCGCAAATCAGTTTGCAAAAAAAAATATCCTTAGAAGTAGCCAACACAGTACATATATGTAACCAGAAAACCTTTCAAGGCCCTTCAAAGAGAACACAACGCTCAATATATTTTGAGGAAGCTACTATAAGAGAGATAGAAAATATCCTTAGATCAATGAATGAAAGTAAATCACCAGGAATCGATGGAATCAGGCCAAAGGATTTAAAAAACAATGCTAAACCACTAGCTTCACCAATAACCAAAATAGTCAACATGAGCCTCCACCAATCGACAGTTCCAAACCTGCTTAAAACATCAATAGTAAGACCTATACATAAAAGCGACAAGAAAAGTGAAATAAGTAATTATAGGCCAATATCCATTCTTTCATCGATAGATAAGGTTCTTGAAGAAGTGGTTTCGAAAAGATTATACAACTATTTAGAGAAGTATAAGCTTCTAGAAAAGAACCAGTTTGGATTCCGAAAAAACAAGAGTATCAACAGACTGCTTGGAGACTTTACAAATAAGTTATATACAAGTCTGGATAAAAACCAGAACTCAATAGTGGTATTTATTGACTTTAAAAAAGCTTTCGATACCCTAAGTCACAAAAATATCATAAGGCAGTTGGAAAAAGTTGGAGTACGAGGTTCCTTGCTGAATTGGTTTGAAAACTATCTTGAAGAAAGAAAGTTCAAAGTTAAAATCATGGAAAAATATAGCACAGAAGAAGAAATTGCGTATGGAGTCCCACAAGGATCAAAGTTAGGGCCACTGCTATTTATAACATACGTAAATGATTTGCTCTCAGTTTTAACACATGGTACGGGATATGCATACGACGATGATACTGCGATTGTAGTGAGCCACCGAAACGTTGAAATAGCAGAGGAAATTATGCAAAAGGAATTTGATGCTGTCACTACATGGTGCCATGATCATGGGTTGATAATTAATGCACAAAAAACTAAAGTCATGCATATACATCCACCACACATTTTAAAACATAAAATAAAAATAAAATTACACGAAGTTCAGTGTTTGCATAGAATAATGAATCACCTTGATCTACAAAAGGAAGACAGCTGCCTGGCTTTGATAGAAAATGTTTCAACTTATAAATACCTTGGAGTTATAGTCGACTACAATCTAAAATGGAGTTACCACATCAGAGCGTTAACTAAGAAACTACAGCAAAGTGCATACGCTCTTTTCCATCTTAGTTATCATTGCCCACCAGAGGTCTTGCGGCAAATCTACTTTGGATTAGTTGAATCTCACCTTAGATATGGTATACTTGCGTGGGGAAGGGCACCTCAACTTACCTGCCTCGAAAATGTACACCTAAAATTACAAAAAATTATATATCGGGCTACATTAGGACAACAATATAACAGGCGGCCAATCGATAATGAAGTCAAATTGCTAAGTATACTGCAGATGTACAAACTAGAAGTGATATCTAATTTTCATGACGATAACACATACAAACCTGCTACCCAACAAATTTTCAACACCAGAAGAAGAAACCAAAAGCAATATGAAATACCGAGATACTGGAATAAATATGGACGAAAACGATACAAAGTAGCAATCCCAACAGTATTTAACGAGCTTCCCCTAGAATTTCGGACTTTGTCAAAAAATCTATTGCTGAAAAAAGTTAAATTTTTTTATTTCAGTCAAACTAAAAAAAAAAAGTAAAATGATAAGACTTAATTTTAGTAAGAACTCAAAACAAAACCCATAAACTTTTGTACACAGTCTTCTGCAGACAAGCCCATAAGGCTTTGCAGATACCAAAATAATGTAAAAGCTTTGAAATACAAATAAAATTGAAAAAAAAATTATTATTATTATTATTATTATTATTATTATTATTATTATTATTATTATTATTATTATTATTATTATTATTATTATTATTATTATTATTATTTTTTCAAATGTGTTTATAAGTATAGGCTTAGATGCTACACAATTTTCGGGGATGTGTGGTAGGTCCAGCATAGGTTATTGATAACCCTCTGGTGTACACAAATTACAATACAAAATGTACAGAAAACCTAAAATTCAATGTAGATATCATACGATGAGAACGTATATTACTTAATCTCTTGAAATGGAATTAGCGTTCAAAATAATATGGTGTCAAAGTTAGAGAAAATAGTATTTGTCTAAAAGTACTCAATGTTTATAGATTTTTTATTTTGTTCTCCTTTTCGCTGCTGATATGTATTAAAAATCCGCCTTTAAAAAATGAAAACCAACATTATCACCCCTGTTCTGATTTTAGTTTACGAAAGCAATACTTTCGTAATGCTTGTTTCAGAACCCAATGTTCTAAAACACAGCAAACCGATTTCTTAATACTCAATTATTTCGTTCAATTACGTTTCTAGTCTTCATAAGTCTTTTGTTGTACCATATTTCTGAACAATCTTCGGTTGGAGATCTGTATGGTGTACAAGCACAACGTTGAGGTTAAAGTATCCTTTCAAGCTCCTTGTCCTTTACCGGTTGAACTATTCTAACATGTTTACCATCAATACACCCTACTACTAAAGAGAATCCTGTTCTATCAAAAAAAAAGCTTCGAATAAAATATATTAACGTGACTACTTGAATCCATTCAGAGCACAAGTAGGATTAAGAACTCCTTGACTACATTACAAACGTTGTTTTTACCTCTCCAATAGTGTAATAATTGGTAGTTATAGACCATTAATTCCGTGTCACATCATGAACAATTTTTAAATACATGATTATTCTGTTGAATAAACATTTAACACAAAAGAATGGGCAACAATTGTATTCAAAATAGAGAAATAAAGATAAATTCGTTCTTTAATTTCCATGACCTTGGAGTAGTCTCTCAAAGCTCGTCAATACAAGTGATTCTCAAATTAATCCTGCTTCTCATCTTCCATTGAATAAAGCACCATGATAAAATTCATTAAAGAAATTAAAATCGATAGAATTGACTTAAGTATTTTTGTTAGGTTTATATTTGTTGTCAACAACTGTTTTTAATGTGGGTACCACCATTTCCACACATCCATTTGAAAATCAATTTCTATAACGAATTTCATTCGGAGCTAATTTAACAAAAGGGGTGAATAAGACTCTGAAAAAAATGTTTTACGAAATTGTTAACCTATTTTTTCAGAGCAAATAAATACTTAAATGAACTGTAGAAATTTGTATGGTGTATGGCATATGGGAAAAAAGCAGATAATTTTTCAGGAATTTAACGCTATTAAATTAAATTAATCCTTTCTACAGGTTCGATACATTGTCGCTTCACTTAAGACACTCATCAGCTGTGCGGAAATGGTTTGCAAATAATGCCTTATTAAATCCTCCTGGAAGACTGGCGGAATATATTCTTGTTGCTCCTTCGCAGGAAGTACGAACAGTTTTTGTGAAATTGGTTGTAATTTTTTGTCATTTTGCAATTAATGATGAGCCACTACCAAATATAGAGGGATCAAATCTATGTGAACAAATTTTAATGAGCGTTTTGAGACTTCTTAAGTGTGAAGTAGCAGACCATGGCAAACATTTACCTCACTATTTTAGTTTGTTTAATATGTATGCCGGGCTGGGAAAAAAGGAAAAACTACACTTATTAAAAGTGAGTATTGCTAATTTTACAATCTTAAGCTTAATAGTGGGATTTTTATTGTTATTATCGTTTTTATATTTTAGCTTAACGTTCCAACAATTTTCATGCAAGCTGCTCTTGATGAAGGTCCTGTCCCACAAATAAAATACCAGTATCCAGAGCTGAGTAAATTGCATCAAGTTGTTTCTCATTTAATAAGATGTAGTGATATTTCTGACAGATGTCAGAGTTCAAACCAAAGTGCAAAACCAATGCCAAATATTTACAAAGATACTAACATCCAGTATGAAGAACTAGTTCCACTTTCGCAAGAAGCGTCTGACATACTTTTTGTTCGAACCGGGTAAGTACAGCAAAGACTTTTTTGACTCTTGTAAAACAAGTAAATCATCGTTTTAAACTCTTTACATGTTTTTTTATTGCAGTTATATAAAAAAATTAATAGAAGATACAAATGTTGGCGAAGAAGGTTTAAAACTTATACAATATTGTTGCTGGGAAAATCCACACTTTTCGAGATGTATACTAACAGAGCTTTTATGGCAATGTGGTTTCGCGTATTGCCAAGATATGCGACATCATACCGATTTGTTGCTTCATGTTCTTCTTATAGAAGACTCATGGCAAAATCATCGAATTCATAATGCCTTACTGGGTGTCGCTGAAGAGCGTGGAGGGCTTCTTGAAACCATTTTAAAAACGAAAACTCATTACCAAAAGAGAACATACCAAATAATTAAATGCTTGACGCAACTGTTCCATAAGTGTCCTGTTGCACTCGCAATGCTTAATTCTAATGAACATATTGGCAAACATTGGGTAATGGCCGTAGAATGGCTTCAGGAAGAGCTTGATAAACAAAGAGGGATCGGATGTCAATATAATTATTCTTGGTCCCCTCCAGCTCAAAGTAATGATAACACTAACGGATATATGCTGGAGCGATCTCAATCAGCAAAAAATACATGGTCATTAGCTTATGAATTATGTCAAGAAGAGGTAACATACATTTATCTAAGTTGTTTTAGAAATATTTCATTTTCTTTTTTTTTTTTCTTTCAGGAACAGGATGAAACAAATGAGTCTGATACAGAAATAAAGAACGATAGCTCTCTGGTACAGTCCTGTATACTAGAAAACATCACTATTAACCCAGACACAGCTATTGTTACTGCTTACTCTGCAAAACAGCATACAAATTCCCACGAGTTGCAACCCAATGTATTAACCGAAGATATTAGTGGAACAAATAATAGTACTACAGACATTTTCAGTATCAAGGAAGAGTACAGTCTAAACAATGTATATACTAGCTTAAGTGAATTAAGGCTCTCACCGAAACCGGTAAACGAGAAGTAAAATGTTAAATATTTTTTTTGTTTTATTCGTACTCGCTTGAATTTTGCTAAGAAAATTAAATTATAAAATGGTAAAATTGTACGTTCTTTAAAATATCAAATCACATCATACATTTTGTTACATGAAGAAAATGGTATTCCAATTATTTATATAATTTGCTTAATTTTTTCAGTGTAAACGTAAGTGATCTAAGACTACTCTATTAAAAAGTTAAGAATATTAAAAAAAAAAAAAAAGATGTGTACTAGAAAAAGCTGAGTATCTGTTTCGAAGACGGTCTTACGTCTATTTGACGAATTAAGTTCGCGGATTGAAAAGTATTTGCATTATGTATATTCACCAAAGACACTCCATAGTTATCAATTAATCTTCAGCTCATCTGCGTTATAACTCGATGTTTAGGTTCATCTACAGCAACCTACGCCTACGTTTGTACCTCAACTTTTCGCTAAGAAAAAATCTCAATCTTTAAAAGGGTTACGGCACGGATTACTAATGAAATCACCACCAAAGACCAATCAGAATTTTATCCCAAGTACTGTAGTTCTCCGTGGCATGATGGTTAGTGCGTTTGACTCAGTCGTTATTTGACTTCCAGCGAGTGAAGAAGTGTTAATTGTGATTGCTATACTCTGTCCAACAAAAATAGTCAGTACAGAGAAGATAGGACGTTTACCTCTCACTCTGACTGAAGTGAAATCTCGTTAAGCTGTGAGAGAGAGCAAATATTACAGGGTTTCCGTAGTGCCCATTATAAATTTCGAAAAAGCTCTGATAAATATTAGTAGGGATACCAACTTTTGATTTTAAATTGAAAGTTAAAAATAAATTCCGTTTAAGAAAAGTTATAAATTATGTACATAATCCCGAATTCAAAAACCCCTTTGTGAAAACTAAGAGTAACATAAATTCAATTATGAAAAAATAATGAAAATTTTCGATTCTGTATCACACAATATTCACAAATACACAATTTATAAACAACACAGCACAGATTTATAATAAAATAAAAGCAGTTCTTTTTTTGGCACTGATTATAAAACACCGTATAAATAAACACTTTTTCAAAGAATATTTTTTTTATGAACAAAATCACTATTTTTCACCATCTATAACTACACCATGTATTACAAATAATTTTCGCTTAAACTCAACCCTTTGCTTCCTAGTGGTTTCGCAATTAAACCAAATACTCTATATTTTTTCTTTATATTCCTACTGTTTTTTTTTTTAATTTTTAGTGAATATTATTTTTTTTTATTTAAATGCATTATTCATTATTAGGGCAACCAAAAATATGTTCGAACATATTTTTTGTTAACATCACTATTGACACGAGACTGTGATAGAAATGCGTTTCATTGAAATCTTCGTCTTTTAAACGTCATCTGTTAGGGCATATTTTTGCATATTTCACTGAAAATGCATACTTTTGCATTTTTGCTTTCAAAAGGCATATTATTGCATATTTTGTAACCGACTTATTTTGCCATTGGTTCTGGTTGCCGGAAAATACCCCTTCGGCTAGCTCCGCCATGGGTCCTTGAACCTAAAATCGATCACAAAAAAAAATATGGAATTCCGGCCTATGCGTCAAAGGTCTCGATTGACGCGCGAGTATGTCGCCTCGACCCACCCTGCCGTGGTTGTCTCCCTCGCCAGGACAACCCCTTTGGAAGGCTTCTTCCCTTCTCAGGCCATCCTCCCTCCCGTCATCATTCTCTCATCCTTTATTCACCAAAAACTTACTCCATTATCATAAAATTACCCTTCATAAATAAAAAGAATTATGCTTTTTTTCTTCAAACATTGACAAATTTAATGAGTAAATTATCATTTATAAAACTATATCATATTTTATTAAATTTATTTGAATTTCAACGTGAATACAAAGTTTATTAATTTAAATTTCTGTATTTTAATCAAGATATATAGTGCAACAATCATCCAAGCTCTATTGGCAACGCGAAGCCTAAAAATCTTAATGTTTATAACTCCAAAGTATAACCTCGTCTTCGCTTTATTACAAGGTCTTGGATTTTACTTCCTTTTTTTTTTTTTTGTTACTTTACTTCACTTTACTTCACTCTAATTCACTTATCCCCCTTTTCAATACCACCCCATTAATTAGCGTAAGTATTCAATCAAAAAAATAACATATATATTTTTTTTGTATATATATATATGTATAAGTACTAAACAAAGGTTAAATACCTATCAAATAATTTAAAAAGAATCATACAAACTCACCCTTTTATTCCTCGAGAAGTGGCCACTGCTGTTGAATAGAAGGTGTAGATGAGTCTTGTGCAATCTTTACGTGCACTCGATGTCGTTGTCTTTTCCTTTTTTTTTTTTTGGTAGATAAGTATTATTTACATATATATATATAACACTTCCGCGAATTAATTTAATTTTTTTTTTCTTCTCGGTTCGCGTGGTGCTACTCGGAAACATTAACATTAATCCTTTACACTCCGAATTACCAATTTCAGAGGCACTTTGTAAACTTTAGATTTTAAGGTAAAAAGGAAAAAGAATTTACGTTAAAAGAGATAAAAAAAAATTAATTAAAAATAAAAAAAAATGTTGATACTGGTGGAGATTCGAACCCTGTATCTCTGCTTTGGGGCCTTTGGAGCGACGGCTTAGACCTTTGAGCCACGGCCGCTATATAATTTCATAAAGCCAAACTCAGCACTTAGGTGGCTTCCTCAATCCCTACAAAGGTTGCTCTTAAGTTGGATATGGAGCGAAGTGCCTGAGCTGCTCAAACTGTTTTGCTGCCTGCTTTTTCTTTGTTCTCCTGGTATCGAATATTTTTATTGACTGGTTTTTACTCTTTGAATAATTTTTCCGGGAACCGGGATGAAATGGGTATGTATATCGGGCAGCCGTTATTTTCGGCTGCCAATTCAAATTCTATTCAAAAGGAAAAATCACTAACCATTTCACTAAAAAATATTAATTGGTTCTTACCTAAAATTTTGTTTATTACTGCTTATATGCAATACTTGGATTGCAAATCACTTCTTTGTTCAATATTTTTACTTTTTATAAGAAGAAATAAATCACTACACGAAAATGTTATACTTTCAAAAAAGAAGATTTAAAAAAAATTTGAAAGTACCGCCAACAAAGGAAATTAACAATTTCTTTGTTTAAATTAGATAGTCGTTTGAAAAAATTTGCTCTGGCCGAACGTTTGGACACGTTAACTACTTAGGAGCTAATAATTTGTCTACGCCTTTGTCCTTACTTTCTCTTGTCTTAGCTTTGCAGCCATCCAACAAAAGGAAATCCTGCGTTTCCCCTCTTTCCAAGATCATTAATATTAATATTTCATAAATTGAGCTTAAGCTTTTCCAAATTTTCCTAACTCGAGTTTCTACTTAATTCGACCAATCAGGAATCCTACGCAATACCCTCTCTTTGAGTTGCTCCTCGGAACGCACTCTTACTCTTAGGCTTAGGTAGGAATACAAAATTTACTCTAATACTAAAGTTTTAATTCTTATATACATATATTTCTTCTCAACTCGGTCATGCAACTATCTCACTCATTCTTGCTACCTAATGTTTATAAACATACTGATGTACCTAATATATTCATCCTAAAAAAAAACAATTACAAAACATAAACATTAGTCTGTCAGCTCTAGTCGTCGTCATCGTCAGTGTCGTGTACCGTCTTTTCTTTTGGAAATATAATAAAGAAAATATCCAAATAGATATTTCGGTAACAGGGCTTTGCTTTTTTCTGGTGAGAATATTACCAGAAATATGCAAATGAACCCACGTACATGTCCATCTTGATTTGGCTAAGTCGTTCGTCGGCGGCGGCGGCGGCGACTGCGCGCGTCGTGTTGCTTTACATAAGCTAATCGTCGAGTCGATTGTCTATATTAAAGTGCATTATGTTTCATTCGTCATTTTATCTAAGTTAAAGTCGAAGTGTTTTAAGTGTGAATTTATAATTATTATAATTATTTAATTATTTTGCAATCAATTGCAACAAAAATGTGACAAAAAAGAAAACGAATCAAAATGTAAACAAAATCAATATAATAAATCAAAACGGGATAACGGAAGTGTGAAGGAGATAACCTTATGGTCGCTCCGTTAATTTTACTTACATAATCGACATACAACAGGAATATAGAATAAAAAAAATCCGTTCGTTCTTTTGTTTACAAATTCGCGAAATTTATATAGGTCAATAACCTTGGAACCGAAGAATATGAAAATTGTGTTTTGCCGTCGGGATATTGTCATTGCGAGTTGAGTGTTGTTTTTTTTTTCAAACCAAATGTTTAATGCTTATTTCCCGGTTTATTATTGCACGAATTAAGAATGAAAAGTCAAGATAAATTAAATAAATAAAATAAAAAAATTAAAGTCATTAATGTATTGCACGGAAAAAAAATTATGAAATAAAAAAAAGGTTATTGCACGAATCAAATTGAAAGTCAAGTAAAAAAAATAAGTTTCGATTAAGTCGATTGTCAATTGAAATAAATAAATAATTAAATATATAGTCATTGGTTTGTCATACTGGTGTTGTGTCAGTGTAAAATCGTCAAAAGATACAAACAAAATAAATAGTGTGTAAGTCAAATATAGTGTTCTAGTGTATTATAGTCAAGTGATAAAATAAATAAATATTAAATAAGTCAAATCTGGTCTTTGTGAATAGTCAGGTGTGTGTTTTGTGCAAAATGTATAATGTTTGAAAATATACATATGTATGTACATAGTCCAAAAAGAATCGGATATTTATCTTCGTCAGTAATGAACCAACGTGGGACGCGAACCCACTTAAGGATTGACTAGCCGGGCATAAAACATGCAAATTTGTCAGATAAGTATTTTTTTAACAAAATCTATGACACGACAAGATACTTTGTGGTACTTTTTTATTTTATTTCCAGGATATTACTGGCGTATGTCCTTCGCATGGAAGATGCCGATGGCTTTCCCAGCTCTACTTTCCAACTCATACATACAGTTGCCAATAACTTTCCGGACTCGGCATTTTACAAACTTGGGAAGAAGTTTAGCGTTGATTCCCGAAGAAAACTTACTCTGGGCAAAATTCCTGTGAAAAACTTCTTGTCCTTCGCGGTAAGTTACATGCTTTGCCCTAGAGTTATAAGTATTTTTGGACTTAACGTGTGCCCTGAAAAGATTCTCTGACATCGTCTGTCTGGCAAGCGCAGTTTTCAGTGCATTCGGCAGGACTAACATCTCCGGGTCTCCTAAAGCTTTCAATTCGCGTAAAATTTTGTAAGACGAGCCATGATTCACCATATTCTGGCCAAAAAGGGCGAAGTATGGTTGGCAACCTAAGGAATCATGAACATCGGATCTGAGAGCACACGCTATACTGGATAGATGTGTATCCCAGTCGTTTTGCTCTTTCGATATCAGGACCCTGAGTTTGCTTAGGACGCTTCGGTTGACCCGCTCGGAAATGTTAGCCTGCGGAGAATACAAAGCCGTTCGCACATGCTGTATGCCATAGTTCGCCAAGAATTTTTTAAATTCTTTGGATACGAACTGACGTCCGTTGTCAGAGTGAATCTTTTCAGGGGTGCCGAAAGTATGAAATATATCAACTTCTAGAAACTGAATGATTCTAGAAGATGTTGCTTTTGACATCGCCTTAAGAAAAGTAAATTTCGTGAAATGGTCTACAACAATAAAGACATAAACGTTACCTCGTTTTGTACGGGGATATGGACCTAAAAAATCTACATATAAACGTTGCATAGGTCTTTCAGTAACCGTTTGGGTGGTGATTGGTGGACGAAGAGTTTTGTTTGGGGCTTTCACCATTTTACAAATATCGCACTCTTTCACATAAGTTTTCACGTCTTTGAGCATTTTAGGCCAATAGAATTTGGCCTTGATGCGAGCATAGGTTTTCGCAGAACCGCTATGACAGCTCAACTTAGTGTCATGTGCCAGTTCGATGC
Organism: Eupeodes luniger; assembly: GCA_951509635.1. Classification (NCBI taxonomy): domain Eukaryota; kingdom Metazoa; phylum Arthropoda; class Insecta; order Diptera; family Syrphidae; genus Eupeodes; species Eupeodes luniger. The sequence goes on along the minus strand of OX608073.1, from coordinate 173,274,778 downwards.
ATTGTCGCGTTAGTGCTTCGGGTACCCAAAGTCGCCATAACGAGTCCTCCTCGTCTACTTCACCAGTCCTAAACCTAACCCTTTTATAAATAAATTTTCCCGATATCACTAAATCAGGAAGTTCAGACTGATTAGAGTTGATGTTCTCTCTCAGTAGGGAATATTGCGTCGAATCAAACTCAACCGAATTCAGGTCAATTTCACCACACATCATCGCTTCATCTTCTACGGTTACTTTTGCAGCAATTTCTTCCATATCCATCCTGGACAGCGAGTCAGGCACTATATTGAGGGATCCCTTTCGGTGTTCAATTTTAAAATTGTAACCTTGAAGTTCCAAGCTCCATCTAGCTAATCTGCCGCTGAGTTCCTTCATTGACATTAGCCATTTTAGACTAGAATGGTCTGTTATTACGGTGAAAGGTAATCCGTCAACATAGGGCCTAAACTTGCGTATACTCAGGACGGCTGCAAGACATTCCTGCTCGGTAACCGTGTAATTTTTCTGCGATTTGTTTAGCTTCTTCGACATGTAGGCTATCGGTTTTTCGTTGTCGTTCTCATCCAACTGAAAGAGAACACCCCCACACCCTCTGAAGAAGCATCACACTGGATTGTGAATGGTTTTTTGAAATCTGGTTGTGCTAACACTGGTGCAGATGAAAGTGCTGTTTTCAACTTGTGAAATGCCTCTAAGGCTTCAGGCGTCATTTCAAATTTAGCTTTCTTTTTTAAGCAGTCTGTAAGCGGTGCTGCCAAGTCAGCATAGTTTCGTATGAACCGCCTGTACCATCCGGTCATTCCTAAAAATCTTCGAACTTGTCGGACACTAGTAGGTACTGGGAAATTGATCATAGCCTCGACTTTGTCAGGATTAGTTTGCAATGTACCCTGACCAACTATGAAACCTAAAAATTTAATTTCTCGCATGCAGAACTTGCTCTTATCGAGGTTAATAGTGAGATTCGCTCGACGTAGACAAGCAGCTACTTCGCTAAGGATGCGCATGTGAGACTCAAAGTCGGAAGTGCAGATCAGAAGATCGTCTAGATAGACGAAAACATTTTCACGAAGAGAACCGGGTATGACTTGATCGATCACACGACACATCGTTTGGCCCGCATTGCTCAATCCAAAAGGCATCACCTTGAAGTGATAAAGGGGCCTACCTGGGACTGTGAATGCGGTCTTCTCGCGAGATTTCTCATCGAGAGGAATTTGCCAATAAGCATCTTTCAAGTCTATACCGGTTATAAATCTCGTATCCTTGATCCGGCTGAGTAACCCTTCCACATGTGGTAACGGATACGCATCCTTAACGGTAACTGCGTTGACTTTACGAAAATCCAAGCATAAACGAACTTTACCTGGTTTCCTCACTAATACCACCGGACTACTCCATGGTGAATTACTAACTTCGATAACATCAAGCTCTAGCATGCGGTATAATTCTTTGTAAACTTCCTCTTGGCGAACTGGAGACAAAGGGTAGTGTCGAGACTTTATAGGAGTGGCATTCTCGGTGTCAACAACATGACACCCAAGATTGGTTTTTCCTAATCCTAACACTACAAAGTTAGGAAACAAGTTTTTGACTCTTTCCAGTTCTAAGTTTTGTTCTGGAGAGAGATCTATCAGCTCAGCCTCGTCTTTTATATTCACTTCATCTTCGTCAAATGTGAGGTCAGCTTGGATTTCCGATATTTGAGGCATAAGGTGGAATTCTCTCCAAAAATTCATCCCTAAGTAAAGCTTCTGGGTTAGGTTGGGAATTAGGTAGAAAGAAAGTTGTTTAGTAAGACCATTATACGAAATTTCAATTTCGCAATAGCCGACTATATTGTGCGATTTACCATCAGCTGTTCGCACAACATTTTTATATGGCCTTACTTCCGAACCAATCTTTCTAACCAATTCCCAACAGTCGTTACCTAATACCGATATCGAAGCTCCACTATCCAACAACCCAAAAACAGATTCACCGTTTAACTGAACGCAAGCGTACATTCTTCCATCTGTATCTGAAGAAATGATAGATTCTAAGATTTGTTTCCGAAATTTTCTTCGTTTTCGAAAACGACTTCGGCACTTCTGTATATGCAAACTAGCTATATTATTTGTATGGCTAGTTCCGAAAATTCGTTGACGAGTTTTGTAATATTGCACTTTCCGTTCGTGAAGTGATTTTAGTAAATGGGTTTTAATAGGGTGAGCCTCAACATCTACCGGACTCACATTTGTTGTTCGTTCCAAAATCTTAGTTGGAACATCCGCGTCAGTAGTTTTGGTGGAGATTTTGGGATCTTCACTTACTTTTGGGAGTGGTTCAGAGCATCCCTGGTGGAACGAATTTCGCCACTCTTCCGTTCGTTCCCTGGTTGGTTTCCCGAGTGCTTGCCACAGTCAACAGTGTTGACCCCTTTTTCCCCGCAAAGGAAACAAAATAATGTCCTTATATTGGACGGACAAAAATGGTAAGCATGACCTTTTTGGCCACAATTCCAGCAGACATAATTAGCCGTGGAAGTCGGTTTTCGATTGTAGGCTATTGCGGAGACCTCTTCTCCATCCGGGAAAATCGCACTTTGATCTTCACCGGCTGCGATCTCATGGACAGTTTTTGGAGCAGAAGTGCGCTTCGCCAAAAATCGTTCCGCTTCTCGAGCCTTATTTCGAGCTTGTTCGAGGCTCTTTAAGTCAGCCGCTAACAAAATCTCACCTATTTTATCTTTGGCGTTATTTCGAATGATGTCGATCATCTTTCGATCATCAAAAGGTTCTTTCAACCTATCGTTCATGCTCGCGATAGCATTATAATAGTCGTCGAACGACTCCTTAACACCCTGCTTCCTAGTGAGTACCCTCATGTAGATTTCCACATCGCTTTCTAACCTCCCAAACTCTTTCTTCATCGCGGTTTTAAGGTCCGAAAGCGAAACATTAGGATTCTTACGCAGAAAGGCCCAATACCATTTGCACGGCCTTTCTTTCAACAAAACGTGAAAATTGTCGACGATTTGTTCATCAGTGTAAGGTGAGGATGCTCGCTTTCGATCGACCTTAAAAAGAAATTCGCTTACATTCTCGTTGCCGTTGTATGATATGTCCCAGCGATCTAATCGGCATATTGTAGAACCACTGGAAGCTAAAGAAGGGGCTGTAGAAAGCCTAACCTCCGGTGTTGACTGCCGGACTTCACTCTGCCGTTGTTGCGCACCGTTATTGAACGGATTGCTATTCGACCCGCCAGGTTGGGATTGTTGTTGTATCCCAAGCGACTCCAGCTTCTGGATTACGTTCCCCATGAAGACGTCGAAAGTTTCGAACAACTTTATTTGGTTCGTCATCATGGTTCTTTCAATCCGCGCAGCTAATTCGGCAGTTTGGTCGCTTGGGAAAGTATTAGCTTCACCCATAGGTGGTGGCACATCTATATTTTCATTTCCGACCTCATTGGTCGACCTATCCAATTCGTTTGGCATGCTGTCTGTCAGCTCGGAAACTATGGAATTCAAATTTTCAGAATAACTGAAAGAATTATTGAGATCAAATCGATCAATTCTGTTTCGGAACCTTTGAAAGAAGGCTTCAAATCGTGCTTCGGAACGAGCGTAAATAGTGCCTAAACTATCGTGTAAGGAACTCCGTCTGTTAGTGCTCATGCCTCAGCAAACGCACTTACCAAAAAAAATCTATTTTAAATGAGTAATTTCAAATATAATTCCTTTGAACGCAATCGAAAAAGTTAAACCACTCGAGAACTCACAGAGAAATTCAAAACAAAAAAATTAAAAAAAAAATCAAATTCAGACAGGATAATGAAAAAAGAAAAAAAGAAAATGTTTTTGAATGTTAAATTCAGTTTTTCAAAAACAAACAAAAAATTCAAAAATGTTTATGTTCAAAACAAATTTCAATAATTAGATTGTGAATTCAATTAGATATTCAAAATCAGAGATAACTAAAATTCAAAAAAAAATACTAAAACTATTCGAATTGAAAAAAAGCAATAAAATAACAAACTCAAAATAATCTATGAAATTTCACAGTTTGTACTATTTGTCTCATAAAACAAATTTTCAAAAATCAAACTGAAGCTTCGCAAATAATCCAGAAAGCAGATCGCAGATACAGATCGAAGAATCCAGCCTAACGAAATTCGAAATTTTAAAATGTAAAAAAAAATAATAATAAATAATGAAATTATATGAAAATTAAAAGAATAATTTCATAAAAAAAGTTTTATTTAGAGATAAAAAAAATGAATCTTGAAAAAGATTTATTTTAAAAAAAAATATTTAAAATTTATTTATAAAATTTAAGAACAAGGATGAGAGTTCTAACACGAGAGGAATGATGACTAAAGATGAGAAAGAAGCCGAAGTTCTGCGAGCCGAAAAAAAAAGGTGAAATAAACTAAAAACTGTAAAGGACTTTAAAAAAAATGTTATTCTCCTCAGGTTTCAGGACTTCCAAGGACGAATCCTTCATCCTTGAAGACATCTGGAACCCTCGGAGAATTTTTAGTGACTTGCTGAAAGGACCTCCGTAGACGCCTTTACATCTACGGGTCTCTTTCAGCATTATTTTACATTGTGAAGGACTGCCCGGACTCTTGTATACCTTTAGTGAAGATACCCAAAGACTCAGACAATCCTTCACAAAAAAAATTATTTTTGTGTTATGTGGCTGCATCTTTCTTGTGGCAACGCGATACCGAGGCCAACTTCCCAGTCATCGGGACTCACAAAAAAAAATGCCACCACTACTGAAATTCTTTTTTTTTTTAAAATGAAAAATGGAAACAAAATTGTAAAAATGTTGAAAATTAGAAAAAATGGAATTGAAATTAACGTAAAAAAAAATCTATTAATTAAAAAAAATGAATTGGCTCAAAAAAAAAATCAATTAGCCACTCTATCTAAAAAGATAGAGGGCTCCACGTTGCGGGCGCCATTTTGTAACCGACTTATTTTGCCATTGGTTCTGGTTGCCGGAAAATACCCCTTCGGCTAGCTCCGCCATGGGTCCTTGAACCTAAAATCGATCACAAAAAAAAATATGGAATTCCGGCCTATGCGTCAAAGGTCTCGATTGACGCGCGAGTATGTCGCCTCGACCCACCCTGCCGTGGTTGTCTCCCTCGCCAGGACAACCCCTTTGGAAGGCTTCTTCCCTTCTCAGGCCATCCTCCCTCCCGTCATCATTCTCTCATCCTTTATTCACCAAAAACTTACTCCATTATCATAAAATTACCCTTCATAAATAAAAAGAATTATGCTTTTTTTCTTCAAACATTGACAAATTTAATGAGTAAATTATCATTTATAAAACTATATCATATTTTATTAAATTTATTTGAATTTCAACGTGAATACAAAGTTTATTAATTTAAATTTCTGTATTTTAATCAAGATATATAGTGCAACAATCATCCAAGCTCTATTGGCAACGCGAAGCCTAAAAATCTTAATGTTTATAACTCCAAAGTATAACCTCGTCTTCGCTTTATTACAAGGTCTTGGATTTTACTTCCTTTTTTTTTTTTTTGTTACTTTACTTCACTTTACTTCACTCTAATTCACTTATCCCCCTTTTCAATACCACCCCATTAATTAGCGTAAGTATTCAATCAAAAAAATAACATATATATTTTTTTTGTATATATATATATGTATAAGTACTAAACAAAGGTTAAATACCTATCAAATAATTTAAAAAGAATCATACAAACTCACCCTTTTATTCCTCGAGAAGTGGCCACTGCTGTTGAATAGAAGGTGTAGATGCCAGTCGTTCTTTGACTTCCAAGCAGTGAAGAAGTGTTTTAATTTAAATTTATTTCCAAGTTAAATAGTGCAATTTAAGTTAAAAATAAAGTTGGCAGTTTGCCACCACCAAACATAACAAAGCGATAGCCCAGTGGAAGTGGCGTCCGGAAGCAGATCCAAGGGTCGTGGGTTCGATTCCCAGCCGGAGTCAACGAAAAATTTAGTTGCTTTTTTTCACAACAGAGAAATTGCTGATTTTATCTGTTGGGAAGAAAAACAAATGAAGGAGAAGAAAGCAGGGGTATCAAAAAATACCTCTGCAAATACATCAGGTGATGTAAGTGCAGTACCGGCAGCGGTACCTCATATCACCGCAACAACGTCAGGCTACCAGTCCGATCCGACAATTGCAACAACAACAAGCAAGAGGAAACGAGAAACACCAAATCCAAATTTGGTGCAACGTAAGAGTGCTGCTACGCGTAGCGCTATGAGAAAAAGGATGGAGACGGAGAAGACGAAATTGATGACGTCGGATACTGAGTGCTCAGTGGTTGACGACGAGATTGATTACGTCTCTGAGGAAGGAGAAGGTCACTATAGGTCTCCGAACAATAAGAACGAGACCTTAGCAGAGCCGTCGGCAAAAAAGGCATTGGAGGTGGATGTGGACCTCCAAAACGAAGCAAGGTTGATGAAGGACCTGCAATCCAAACAGGCTAAAATCAGCCAGTATGAGGAAAGCCTTAAGAAACTTAAGGAGGAGATGGAGCCGCTACTCAGCCAACTGAGGCTGAAACAAGAAGCTCGCCGCCAAAAAGAAGCAGCGGAGCGCGTTCAGCAACAACAACAGCAGAAACAAACAAAAAAACAACAACCACAGCAGCAACAGCAAAAGCCCGCAACCATAAGCACAGAGGCGGTGCAAAATAAAAAACCGCCATCAGCAGTGACAGGCCCAATTGCTGAGGGCCCATCGACCTCAACTAAAGCAATGCAGCAGCAACAACAGCAGCCGAAACAGCAGCAGCAGCAGAAACAGCAGCAACAGAAACAGCAGCAGCAGAAACAGCAGCAGAAACAGAAGCAGCAACACCAGCAACAACCACAGCCCAAGAAAGAGAAGGTGCCACCAATTAGGACCTACCGGGTCGACCTGCAGGACTTGAAACAGGTATGTAAGTCGGCCACTAAGGGCAATTTTGTAATAAATATTCTGAATGAAAAAGAAAAGCGGTATTCGGTACAGTGCTTCTCACTGGCCGAATACAAGCTACTGAAAGAAGTGCTTAAGCAGGCCACCGCTGAGTTCTTCAGCTTCACGCCGAAAAGCGAAAAATTTAAGACGGTCCTACTGAAGGGCATAAGTTCCTGCACGGAACCGGAGGCGCTCTTAGCTGAGCTCCGTCAAAAAGCCACTGACGATCTCGATTTTATCGGGGTCAAGCCTTTCACTACGGTGAAGTCCAGGCGAGGGGGTTATAGGCTGCCAATGTTCCTCGTAACATTATCGCCCAAAAGTAGGCTTGAGAGTCTGAGGGAAATCAAATGCCTCGACTATCAAGCCATACACTGGGAGACATTAAAAAGGCACGACGACATTTTACAATGTACGAAGTGCCAGAGGTTCGGCCATGCCGGAGCCAACTGCAATATGCAGTTGCGCTGCGTCAGGTGCTCTGAAACCCACAATGAGGGAGAATGCAAGCTGGGGAAGGAGCGGGTTGAGGATTTGACCCAGCTCAAGTGTGTCCTTTGTGGAAACCAAGGGCACCCGGCTAGCTATAGGGGTTGCCCTAAGGTCCAGCAAATAAAACAAAAACAGGCCAGTCAAAAAGCCGAAGGAAGTCGAACAGTTCGACAGGCTCCAACACAAAAATTCGTGGATCCCAAATTCTCTTACGCTCAAATGGTGTCAGGGAATGGGAACACGAGACAGGCTCCACCAACGGTTGCCCCAAAGGCCCCTGTGCCTAAGGCACCAGAGGTGCAGCCTGACATTGTAGCCTTGTTGTTGAGCATTCAAGGTCAACTAACAGGGCTGCAAAGTCAGATAAAGGAGCAAGGCAAAAGGGTAGATCATCTCTACTCTTTGTTGCCTGGCCTGGCGCAATTTAGACCATAATGGGCGCGCTGCCGGAGACGCGCCTAAAAGTCCTAGCTGTGAATGTAAATTCACTGATTAGGATTGAACGAAGAGCCAATATGTTCCAATTGTTGAAAGACTACAGTCCCGATGTGTTTATGGCTAGCGAAACTAAGCTAAACCACAAACACAAATTGACTCATAAAAATTACAATATCGTAAGAAGAGACCGGCCCGACTCAACTCAAGGGGGCGGTGTCGCTCTCTTTATACGAAAAGGCATTAATTATAAAGTCATATACAACAATGAATTGCGAAAGCTCAAGACGCTAGAAGTTTGCGTTGTATGCATCTCTCTCACTCAAGGGAAGCGGATGTATATGATTGCGGCTTATGCGGCTGGAGCTCCGCAGGTTACTTACTTTGCTTCAGAACTCGAGATTCTTTTTAGGGAACTGAAACTGAGCTTGGAAGAAAACTATTTCATCTTGGCCGGTGATTTGAACGCAAAACATGAAGATTGGGGAAATCAACATAGTAATCCCAGAGGTAACCATCTTTTTAATTTGATGGATCTTTACAGCGTTGAATATGGCGTCGACCTGCTGGCTACTGAAAGGCCATCGTATCCAAGAAGCGGGTCCTTTCTGGATCTTTTGCTGTACGACACAAGACTGACAATTACAGACAAAGTGGGTAATCACCCTCGAAACTGCTTACAGACAGTCGAGTACGACAGTGATCACTGCGGACTGGCTGCTGTAATGCAGATTCCGAACGAACGCGTGGAGTTGGAGGAATACGTTGCAACGCATTCTTACAATTACAGTAAGATGCGCTGGCCTCGTTTCACCAACGCCCTAGCGAGAGAACTTCGTTCGAGTGACATAGCCCCACCAAACAACAGAAACCTGACAAATACAGAAATTGACCAACATTTACAACAGATGGACGAAACAATAAAACGAACAATGGAACGGACAATACCAAAGTACAAAGAACGGGACCAAATGGACGCTTACAGAAACGCGACTATTGACGCACTACGGAGGCACAAGAGTGGCTTACTGACAAGACTCAAAAACTTGTACAGACGACTCACAGACCCACACGACTTGGAGGTTAGGACACTGAAGTCGTCAATAAAAAATGTCAATCTGTTGATTAAGGAGAACTACAGGTTATCAATTAACAAGTACTGGGACCGCAAGATCCGGTCAGTTAATTCCAGTGACCCTGGTATGTTCCCTAAAATCAACAAGATATTTAGGAAAAAGAACGACAATGACCTTCCGTGTCTGAAACTCCAAAGAACTGAAGAGAACACAAACGTACTCAGGACAGCGCAAATAGATCCAGAAGAAGCCATCTTTGACGATGACCTTTTTATAATTGAAGATCCGAAGGAAAAAGTGGAGGCGGTGGGAGCTACTTTCCAGCAAGTGTACAAGGTGAATGTTAGCATTCGCCCCAACCACGACCTGGAAAACAGAGCCCTACTTAATCACTTTTACCTTCGAAATGATATAACACAATGGCGATCTGAGAACCACGGTTTCGTGCGGTTCAATGACGATTCCTTGGCAAATGCCATAATCGCCGAGCAAACGGGACCAAGTCTCTTGTTAGTGACGAAGGTTGAGCTTCAGCTCATCTTCAACTCAATAAAAAACAAAAAGTCAGCAGGTGTCGACGGTATATCCAACGTTGTACTAAGACATTTACCGATGGAGGCAATCGACATTTACACCACACTCTTTAACAATGCACTGAATAATGCATATTATCCAGTGCATTGGAAGACCGCTGTGGTTCATCCTCTCCCGAAAAAGGGAAAGGACAACTCCAACCCGTCGAATCTTCGGTCGATAAGTCTTCTTCCGAGCATCAGCAAAGTTTTCGAAAAGATCATCAATAGGGCTCTGACTAAGTGGGCTGCGGACAACAAAATAATTCCGGATAAACAGTTCGGTTTCAAGGCGGGTCATGACACAATTCATGCTGCGTCTAAACTCGTTTCTGATATCCAATGGAACAAATCAAAACAACAATGCACAGGTGCTGTTCTGGTTGATTTGGAAAAGGCCTTTGACACCGTATGGTTAGAAGGTCTTTACCTAAAACTGAGCAGGCTTGGCATAAGCAAACCATTGTTGTATATGCTTTATGATATGCTTAACGGTAGAAAGTTTGTTGTCAAAAGTGGCAACGTAACTTCTACCACAACATTCTTAATTAAAAATGGTCTTCAACAGGGAGCGGTGAATTCGCCGATTCTCTTCAGCATTTACACCAGCGATCTGATAGGTAGTCTTACAAAGGCAATTGCGTACGCCGACGATCTTATTGCGTACAGAACGGCCCGAAAGGTTGAGGTTATAAGAATTCTCTTGCAGCGTGATTTCGACGAGATTCAGCGATATTGCGACGACTGGAAACTGAAAATAAATGTCCAGAAGTCGAAAACAATTCTGTTCCGGACTCCGTTGGCTAGGGCCACGAGGGATACGCGCAAGAATTGGCGCAAGATGGTTATCGTTGATCTTCACGGGCAGCCATTAGCGAGCAAAAGTGTAGTGAAGTACCTCGGTATCTGGTTAGATCAGTATTTATATTTCGATAGACATATAAATGCTGCTCTGACCAGGGCCAGAGGAGCCTTCGCTCTGACGAAACGGCTGTTTTTTAGCAGTCGGCTTGACCCCAGAGTGAAGGTAATTTGCTACATGGCCCTCATACGGCCGATGATGGTTTATGGTTGTCCTGTGTGGTTCAACGTTGCCCCTTCCCAGATGGAGAAGTTTCGGGTGTTCGAGCGGCAGTGTTTACGACGCTGTACCGGCTTATACCGAACAGCCGAATCTTCTTACGTGCACTACTATTCCAACGAGGTCCTATACAACGGGGCTCGAATCAACAGAATTGACAATTTCGTGATAAAACTCGTTCGAGGTCACATTGCAAGAGCGATGTCTTCGACCAACAATTTAATTTACGGGGCATTCTATCCGAACGACGAGTATTTTGAAAGTGCACGCTTGAGCGGCTTCATTCCACCAGAGGCATTCCTCTTTTTAGATAGATGCGGTATGATACAGGATAGATTGGCAGTTCCGTTAATCTACCACGTCAGACGACGAACCGTGGATAGGCGACTCCTGTACAATCGGGACGTCATGGCACAAGGCGGAGCAGAGCTCCTTCGGTTCAGTAGGGCTGTGTCCGAACGGGACCGAACTGATAGGGTGAAGCAGGAGAACCAGTTTTGGTGGCTTCAATCGGCACTTGATAGTGAGTAGTCGGGATGGGGTTTTAAGCCTTGGCCGGCTTACATACTTGTTTTATAGTTTTAGGGTTTAGTTTTAAGTAGAATAGGCATGGTGGCACAAAAAAAAAAAAAATATAAAAAAAAATAAAAAAAAACAAAAAAAAAAAACAAAACAAAAAAAAAAAATACAAAAAAAAATTAAAAAAAAAACATGGAATAAAAAAAAAAAAAAATAAAAAAAAAAGACAACAAAATATGGAAAACAAAAAACGTTAGATAGTTAGATTTGCTGCTGTGGTTGTTCTAGTTTTAAGTAGGTTATAGGTAGAATAGGTAGTTTTAGTTAGCTTTAAGTTTTATATTAAGGACCTTATTTTAAGTAGTTTTTAAGTAAAAATAAAAAAGGATATTGATATTAGTTTTTTTGAAATTTTCTAATGAATACAAAAATAAATAAAATGAATTAAAGTTAAATAGATCTTAGGGCCGAAAGGCATTAGCTTTAAGTATTATTGTTTAACTTAGAGTGTCCGTATGGGACCAGTAAGTTAGTTGTAAGTTATGGTTAATTTCGGCTAGTTTTATGAATTTTTGTCTAGCTTTAAGATAGTCTTAAGAATGAATTAATAAAAATGAATTTACAAAAAAAAAAAAAAAAAGAAGGTGTAGATGAGTCTTGTGCAATCTTTACGTGCACTCGATGTCGTTGTCTTTTCCTTTTTTTTTTTTTGGTAGATAAGTATTATTTACATATATATATATAACACTTCCGCGAATTAATTTAATTTTTTTTTTCTTCTCGGTTCGCGTGGTGCTACTCGGAAACATTAACATTAATCCTTTACACTCCGAATTACCAATTTCAGAGGCACTTTGTAAACTTTAGATTTTAAGGTAAAAAGGAAAAAGAATTTACGTTAAAAGAGATAAAAAAAAATTAATTAAAAATAAAAAAAAATGTTGATACTGGTGGAGATTCGAACCCTGTATCTCTGCTTTGGGGCCTTTGGAGCGACGGCTTAGACCTTTGAGCCACGGCCGCTATATAATTTCATAAAGCCAAACTCAGCACTTAGGTGGCTTCCTCAATCCCTACAAAGGTTGCTCTTAAGTTGGATATGGAGCGAAGTGCCTGAGCTGCTCAAACTGTTTTTGCTGCCTGCTTTTTCTTTGTTCTCCTGGTATCGAATATTTTTATTGACTGGTTTTTACTCTTTGAATAATTTTTCCGGGAACCGGGATGAAATGGGTATGTATATCGGGCAGCCGTTATTTTCGGCTGCCAATTCAAATTCTATTCAAAAGGAAAAATCACTAACCATTTCACTAAAAAATATTAATTGGTTCTTACCTAAAATTTTGTTTATTACTGCTTATATGCAATACTTGGATTGCAAATCACTTCTTTGTTCAATATTTTTACTTTTTATAAGAAGAAATAAATCACTACACGAAAATGTTATACTTTCAAAAAAGAAGATTTAAAAAAAATTTGAAAGTACCGCCAACAAAGGAAATTAACAATTTCTTTGTTTAAATTAGATAGTCGTTTGAAAAAATTTGCTCTGGCCGAACGTTTGGACACGTTAACTACTTAGGAGCTAATAATTTGTCTACGCCTTTGTCCTTACTTTCTCTTGTCTTAGCTTTGCAGCCATCCAACAAAAGGAAATCCTGCGTTTCCCCTCTTTCCAAGATCATTAATATTAATATTTCATAAATTGAGCTTAAGCTTTTCCAAATTTTCCTAACTCGAGTTTCTACTTAATTCGACCAATCAGGAATCCTACGCAATACCCTCTCTTTGAGTTGCTCCTCGGAACGCACTCTTACTCTTAAGGGCCAACTATAATAGACATAAGCTAGCATATGCGCGCATAAGTAAACGTACGAATACAAAGAATCTAATACGAGTGACCATAATGGAGTCTAGCTCCGTTTCGTTCAATTTTTCTCAGTTTCGTTAACTTAAGCAAACTTAAGCAAGAGCGATCCCAGTCGCTCGCCGCATAAGTAAATCTGACAGCCTCATAAACTTATTCCTAGTGTGCGTGTCAATTCTCCTCTAATTCATGAAATTTCACCAAAAAACTCATTAGTTATTTCTATGTATGCGTGGAAACACGTCAATTTTTCTTGTTGAATTCTTTCACATTACAAATACAACAATGTAAACAAATGGGTTTTGGAGGGTGATACGTACGAAGGATTTATATCTTCATATAGAGTGTTTTTGCATGAATATCTCACAGCTGCGAATATTATTTTGACATGTAGATACGTGAGCAAAATTGCATTATGGCTATCCGCAGTAATTTCACAAACTTAAGTGAATTTTCGTTGGGTTTTTGACATAAGCTTATGTTTGCTTATGCCTATTATAGTTGGGCCTTTAGGCTTAGGTAGGAATACAAAATTTACTCTAATACTAAAGTTTTAATTCTTATATACATATATGTATTTCTTCTCAACTCGGTCATGCAACTATCTCACTCATTCTTGCTACCTAATGTTTATAAACATACTGATGTACCTAATATATTCATCCTAAAAAAAAACAATTACAAAACATAAACATTAGTCTGTCAGCTCTAGTCGTCGTCATCGTCAGTGTCGTGTACCGTCTTTTCTTTTGGAAATATAATAAAGAAAATATCCAAATAGATATTTCGGTAACAATTTTTCTTTTTTTTTGTAAAGGCAAGCAATAAAAACAAAGCATTAATATGAACGAAGAATGAAACGCAACAGTTTTTTGGACAATCTTCGAGTGATTCAAAACATACAGAGTTTGAAAGAGATTTGTGTGGTGCTTTTGTGGGGGCAGATATACCCTTGTTCAAAATTCGCAATGAAAGTATTCGTTCTTTTTTGGAAAAATATACCGAGCACAAAATTCCTTCAGAAACAACCCTTCGTTAAAAATATGTACACAATTTGTACAAAAAAACAATCGATACAATCAAAAACAAAATAAAAAATCGATTTTTATGTGTTTCAATGGACGAGACAATATACGCAGCAAACAGATATGTTGCAAATGTTATCATTGGAATTTTGGATCCAGATAAGACGTTCGCTAAAGAAACATTTGTATTAAATGTAGCTCAACTGGAAATGACAAATCACTCAACCATCATCGCCCGGCTCTTCCATGATTCGGTTAGAATTCTGGGTGAAGATTTTAACAAAGACTCGATCTTACTTTTTTTTATCAGATGCTGCTCCGTATATGGTAAAGCGGCACAAACTATGGACTTCACCGAGTATGTGAAAAAATTAGAAGTAAATATGCTGGCATTGACCGCTTTATAGCAAATGGAAAAAAAGTGTTTTTAAAAGCTTCATCCAGAGTGAAAACTCTTAGAGACATAGAACCTGGACTGGAACTTCCTCCACAACCAATCATAAAGCGATGGGGGACCAATCATAGCGGTGAACTACTACGCCAAGCATTTTGAAAAGATTGTTTGGATTTTTGATGCTTTTTTTGGCATCAAGCTATGGGTTTCTAGTAACATCAATTTCAAAAATTGGATCATGTGGTTTATCGCTCAATTCCAGCACACAAATTATAAGTGATGCGGTGAAGACAATCTACAGCATTAACAGCAAGGCTGCAAAATCAGTGAAGAAAAAATAGAACATGTAATGGAAAAAAATGCTGGCTTCACAAAACAAAAAATAATTGCAATGGCTTTGTCAGGAGAGAAATCAATAGCAGTTGAAGAATATACAATTTCTGAAGTTTTAGCATTCAAATACGCTCCGATCACTTCTGTGACGTTGAACGGAGCCTTTCAATGTATAAAAGTGTTTTTCAATCAAACAGACAAAGCTTAATTTTCAAAAATTTAAGTAAAATGTTAGTTATTTACTGCAACAAAAATTTGCAATACATTTTCTGACTGATCGCTGACATTTAAAAATTCCTTTTATTCAAAAATGAATTTGCTTTGTTAACTTTGTTTTTTTTTTTCTTAAATAATACATACACTGCCGGTCATAAGGTTAGAAGCAGGCATTTTCGAGAAGTAAAATCGATATTTCTCCCGTTATATGATGGATTAGAAAAAAATAACTATGGTAAATGAGGGACTATTTTGTTATCAACAAAATAAAAAATTTGGGTATAGGAGAGATGTACCTTACGGAACTTTCATGGCAAATTGTTTATTGAGTCAAGAATATGCGAAAATAAATCGGGTCATTAGATTAGAAGCACATGAAATAAATGGAAATAAAATGCAAGTGTTTGAATTTTGTTATGTTTTTTAGTTTTCATTAGGTTTTTGATAATGTGTGCTACCACCAGCCTTCAAAATAACTTCAAAAATTCTATCTTTTAAGGATTTATAAAGAGATTCCAAGTACACCAAAGAAATCTCACTCCAGGCCAAATTGATACCATGAATTAGCGCTTCCTTGTCATCGTATTGCTTTCCTCCTTCATGTACCTTACTTGTAAGCTAGCCCCACACATTTTCAATTATGTTAAGGTCCGAAGAATATGGTGGCCAAGGCAGCAAGTGGAAGTTTTGGTTCGCAATAAGGGATTTTACTTCTCGGGCTTTGTGTATAGGAGCGTTTTCCCACTGAAAAAGCCATGAAATTGGTTCAAAGAGCTCGCTAATATTGGGGAACACTGATTCTAGCAAGGTCTTGTATGTTTTCCTAGTCATTTGGTATTTTGGGCTACCAAGTCTACAGCGCCATGCAATAAAATTGAGCTTCAGACGATAACGCCTCCTTCTTTGCTATGGTGACGGTTTAAAAATCACTACTCTCTCCTCAGGTGATGGAAATAATAATTATAACCATCTGGCCCATCTAGATTAAATTTTTCGTTGGAGAAAAAACAACCCTCCGCCAATCAATTGCGGTCATTTCATTTCGCACATCTCAGCTCATGTGATCTTTCTCGAAACACAAGCGTTCCTTCTTCCTTGCGTCATAAAGTGGTGTTTTTTTCCTAAGCTTTAGGCGCTTTAAGTATTTAGCATGGCGTATTGTGCATTTAACAGTGGATAAGCTGGCCTTAACATTAGTTTTCTCCCTAGTTTTGACTGTCGATAAAGCTGAATTTGACGCTATTCTAAGGACATTTCGCGTTTCGCGAAGTGTTAAGGCAGAGGAAGTGTTTTTTTTTATAATTTTTCGAGTAAGACAATGGTTTTTTAAATAATTGCTGACACAATGATCACTTCCATTTTTTTTTCAGGCTATAGCAAAGCATTAAAGACCTTTAGAGCAATATACATCTTTTCTTGTCCTTTCCTCCACTGTCAAACATTTTTTGTTGCCCATTTCTGTTAACACTCAATGAAGAACAATTAATTTATAAATTGTACCATTTTTCCGAAAGAAAAATGTATGCACTTCACAAAAAAATGTTGATTTATTCACTGCTTCTAATCTAATGACCCGATTTATTTTCACATATTCTTGACTCAATTAACAATTTGCCATGAAAGTTCCGTAAGCTAAATCTCTCCTTTACCCAAATTTTATATTTTGTTGTTAACAAAATAGTCCCTCATTTACCATAGTTGTTTTTTTCTAATCCATCATGTAACAGGAGAAATATCAATTTTACTTCTCGAAAATGCCTGCTTCTAACCTTATGACCGGCAGTGTATATGTGTGCGAAGTTGAACTATTCGCCATTAAACAAATTTTGTGGATGTTTTATTTATCTTCAAAAATTTTAGAGTGAAGAAGAATTTTGATTTTTATTTTTTTGATTGGTATTGTTCTTATTAATTAATTTCCTAAAGCAAATAACGCTTCTTATAAACATCTTTTACATTTATTGAGCATATTTTGAGGGCATATATTTGATTTTTAAGGGTATATTATAAGCGCTTAAAACTAGCTTTTTAGGACATATTTTTGGTTGCCCTATTCATTATACATTATACAGTTTTTATACAAATATTTGAAAAAGTTGACATCTCCGGGAACAAAGGGTTAATTTACGCAGAATAATAAATAAACTTCACTTACCGAAAACCAGCAAGCGACAACACCATTCCCATATTTGTTCTCAAAAGCTTTTCAAAAAGCACACATTCTGAAAGCTCCCAAACAAAATCCAAAGAAAAATCCACCATGATTTACATTAACGTGGAAATGGTAACTCTAATAACAATCTGCTTATTTTCAATACATACGAAGAGGGTTGTTTGTGAACACATTATTTATCAGTGGCAGTGTGGCTTTGGCTGCGCATGGTAAAGATTGTGGGGATGTACGCTCGTCGAAGCGTAATTACAACTACAATTTATGTGTAAGTCAGTGGTTGAATTTTCTTTTTCAGTGGGTAAAAAGGGAATAAAACCACTGACTGGCACCATTTGCAAGAAAAAAGCTCTCCCATAAGACGTGTACTGACTATTTTTGTTGGACAGAGTATAGTTAATTTTAAATTAAAAAGTAAAGTGCATTTGTAAGGTTTTGATATTAAGAAGGCAGTGTGCCACTGTTTTTCTAAAGTAAGCGGTAGCCTAGTGGAGGTGGCGTCCGAAGAAAGACTACAGTCCCGATGTTTTTATGGCTAGCGAAACGGGACCAAATGGACGCTTACAGAAACGAGAACGCACTACGTAGGCACAAGAGTGGCTTACTGACAAGACTCAAGAACTTGTACAGACGACTTACAGACCCACACGACTTGGAGGTTAGGACACTGAAGTCGTCAATAAAAAATGTCAATCTGTTGATTAAGGAGAACTACAGGTTATCAATTAACAAGTACTGGGACCGCAAGATCCGATCAGTTAATTCCAGTGACCCTAGTATGTTCCTCAAAATCAAGAAGATGTTCAGGAAAAAAAAACGATAATGACCTTCCGTGTCTGAAACCTCGAAGAACTGAAGAGAACAGAGACGTACTCACGACAGCGCAAATAGATCCAGAAGAAGGCATCTTTGACGATGACTTTTATATAATTGAAGATCCGAAGGAAAAAGTGGAGGCGGTGGGAGCTGTTTTCCAGGAAGTGTATAAGGTAAATGTTAGCATTCGCTCCAACCACGACCTGGAAAACAGAGCCCTACTTAATCACTTTTACCTTCGAAATGATATAACACAATGGCGATCTGAGAACCGCGGTTTCATGCGGTTCAATGACGATTCCTTGGCAAATGCCATAATCGCCGAGCAAACGGGACTAAGTCCCTTGTTAGTAACCGAGGTTGAGCTTCAGCTCATCTTCAACTCAATAAAAAACAAAAAGTCAGCAGGTGTCGATAAGTCTTCTACCGAGCATCAGCAAAGTTTTCGAAAAGATCATCAATAGGGCTCTGACTAAGTGGGCTGCGGACAACAAAATAATTCCGGATAAATAGTTCGGGTTCAAGGCGGGCCATGACACAACTCATGCTGCGTCTAAACTCGTTTCTGATATCCAATGGAATAAAGCAAAACAACAATGTACAGGTGCTGTTCTAGTTGATTTGGAAAAGGCCTTTGACACCGTATGGTTAGAGGGTCTTTACCTAAAACTGAGCAGGCTTGGTGTAAGCAAGCCATTGTTGTATATACTTTATGATATGCTTAACGGTAGAAAGTTTGTTGTCAAAAGTGGCAATGTAACTTCTACCACAACATTCCAAATTAACAATGGTCTTCAACAGGGAGCGGTGAATTCGCCGATTCTCTTCAGCATTTACACCAGCGATCTGATAGGTAGTCTTACAAAGGCAATTGCGTACGCCGACGATCTAGTTGCGTACAGAACGGCCCGAAAGGTTGAGGGTATTAGAATTCTCTTGCAGCGATTTTGACAAGATTGAGCGATATTGTGACGACTGGAAACTGAAAATAAATGTCCAGAAGTCGGGGACAATTCTTTTCCGGACTCCGTTGGCTAGGGCCACGAGGGATACGTGCAAGAATTGGCGCAAGATGGTCATCGTGGATGTTCACGGGCAGCGATTAGCGAGCAAAAGTGTAGTGAAGTACCTCGGTATCTGGTTAGATCAGTATTTATATTTCGACAGACATAAATGCTGCTTTTACCCGGGCCAGAGGAGCCTTCGCTCTGACGAAACGGCTGTTTTACAGCAGTCGGCTTGATCCCAGAGTGAAGGTAATTTGCTACATGGCCCTTATACGGCCGATGATCGTTTATGGTTGTCCTGTATGGTTCAACGTTGCCCCTTGGCCTTGGCCGCTTTACATACTTGTTTTATAGTTTTTGGATTTAGTTTTAAGTAGAATAGGCATGGTGGCACAAAAAAAATACAAAAAAAAAATATTTAAAAAAAAAATAAAAAAACATGGAATAAAAAAAAAACAACGAAATATGAAAAACAAAAAACGTTAGATAGTTAGATTTGTTTAAGTTAGCTTTAAGTTTTATATTAAGGACCTTGTTTTAAGTAGTTTTAAAGTAAAAATAAAAAAGGATATTGATATTAGTTTTTTTTTTATTTTCTAATTAATAAAAAAATGAATAAAATGGAATTGAAGTTAAATAGATCTTAGGGCCGAAAGGCATTAGCATTAAGTAATATTATATATAACAAACACAAAGTTCATCTTTTTATCAATAAAGGAATACCACCAGTAGCACAGCGTTTTCGCAGAATTCCATTTCATCTACGACCAGCTGTTGAAGATGAAATCAACCGACTTCTAAAGGCAGACATAATCGAAAAAGCAACAGGTCCAACACATTGGGTATCGCCAGTGGTAATTGTACCAAAACCCCACAAACCAACTGCTTTTCGGATGTGCATAGATATGCGAGCCGCCAACAAAGCCATTCAACGTGTCAGAAAGGTTATACCAACGCTGCAAAACATCATAACATCACTTAACGGCACAACAATATATAGCAAAATCGATCTCAACGAAGGATATCATCAAATTGAGTTAGATGAAGAATCACGGTTCATAACGACATTCAATACACACTGTGGAGTGTATAGGTATAAAAGGCTGAATTTTGGTGTCAACACAGCAGCAGAGGAATTCCAAGATATCATAAGACAAACACTTGTCAACATCAAAAACGTGAGTGACGACATTTTTATTTTTGGGAAAACGAAAGCAGAACATGATACGGCATTAGAGGAGGTATTCCAAAGACTTCGTGCGAACAACCTCACCGTCAACGAGAACAAGTGTGTATTTAGTCAGCCGCAGCTTAAGTTCTTTGGTTTTGTTTTTCCAAAGACGGCATCCAGCCAGATCCAGAGAAGGTAGCAGTGTTCGAGAAACTTAAGACACCCACCAATGTGTCAGAAGTTCGCAGCATTCTTGGTATGTTGAATTTTGCGTTACCTTTTCTTCCAGAATTAGCAACACATACCCAACCATTAAGAGAACTTATTCAAAAAAACAAAGAGTTCATCTGGGAGAAAAGGCACCAGGAGGCATTGAAGTTCCTTAAACAACTAATGGGAGATGCTTCCAAATTAGCTTATTACGATGTCCACAAACCAACACACATACACGTCGATGCAGGTCCCGAGGGTTTATCTGGCATATTATCACAATTTCACAAAAACACTTACGAGATTGTTGCATATGCAAGTCATGCACTCAGTCCAGTCGAAAAGCGATATAGCCAAATAGAAAAGGAAATGCTAGCTGCAACATGGGCAATGGAACATTTTAAAATCTACCTATGGAACAAAGTTTACGCTCCACACAGATCACATGCCATTAGTCAGCATTTTCAGAAACCCGGGGCCAGATTCTGTAATAAACGAAACGAAAACGAACGTTCGTTTTTCAAAAACGAAAGAAATTGTGCGAAAACGATATTTGCCATTCTGTATCGCATTTCGTTTTTGTGTCTTTGTTCGTTTTTGCTTCAAATCCAACAAAATTTGATTGCATACTTTCTGGATATCAAATATCTTGAGAGATGGGATATTCATTTTAATCGATGAGTGAAACTTGAGCAAACCGATAATAAATAAGTAAGCGAGTAGGTGATTTAAGATTAAAAATCAGGAAAAACTAAGAAAAAAAGGCACTTAGGTTATTTTATAAGAATTTCAACTTTAATTTTAGTGGTTGTTAAGTAAAACAACATAAATATTAAGAAAACATACATTTCCGATAGAAGTAAAATTTGATAAATTAAAAAGACTCATCACTATTATTGTGACAGATTGTATTAAAATTATTTGTATTGAAAGAAATGTGTGTTTGTGTTTTTAATTTTACAAAATAATTTATTTTCTATTAAGTATGTAGGTATTTCAACAAGCTTCAGACAGCCATACTCATCAAAAAAAGAAAACAATTTATTAGAGACCAGGAACTTAAAGTTGCTATAAAAAACAACGAGCCTTAAGAGGCAAAACTTAGTTCGTTTTTGTGATACAATACCATTGTGACTTTTATATGTATTTAAAATATAACGTATTATTTATTGTTTATTATTATTTATTTAATTTTTCTTTTGTTTCGATGACCATTTGATCCATTTCGGGAAAATTTGGTTTTCTAACGTTGTTAAAAACTCTCCTTATAGTATTGAAAGAGTGCCTCCTGCAAGAGGTCACACGAAATCGTTTCCAAATGACCATTTGTAGCTTTTTCCACCCAATACCTCTAAAGTGCAAAATATCCGCGTATCGTCTCCTTTTTTTAATGTATTAAAATCTTTTTTGAAGAAAAAAAATTGAAACTTAAATATATAAGAAGAGAAACGTGAAAGAATAAGCTGTCGTTTATTTTGTTTCGCATGTGCGAACGAAAACTTTCGTTTTATATGTTACATGAAGCAAATCGTTCGCACACGCGAAAACGTTTATTCGCTTGTGCGATACAGAATGTCACCCCCGTTATCAAAACCAACAAGCAGAATTGAACGTCTCCTACTAAAAACACAAGCTTTTAATTTCAACATCCAACATCAACAAGGTAGTTCAAATCCTGCAGATTATTTTTCCCGACATCCAAACAACAATAGTAACACCATAAACAAAAACAACGAAATCGAACACTATGTAAATTTTATACTTGAAAATGCCCTACCAAAAGCAATTTCAATAACAACAGTTCAAAAAGAAACACAACAAGATCCAATTTTACAAAAGCTCATCAAAGCAATTACAACAAATCAACATAGCATGTGGAACTGCAAATAAATTTCACGTTACAGAGGAGTGCGTCAAGAGCTATGCGTAACCAGTGGTTGCATACTAAAAGGATCACAATTACTACTACCCGAGAATCTTGTATCACCATCCATCGCTCTAGCACACAAGTCGCACATGGGTATAGTGACAAAACAGCTGCTACGAACGAAAATTTGGTTTCCCGATTTGGACAAACGAGTGGAGGAAGCAGTATCCCAATGTCACATATGCCAAGTGGTTACAAATCAACACAATCGCGAGCCAATTGAAGTTGTCGAACCAACATCAACACCATTCGAAAAAGTTTCAATGGATTTCGCTGGACCACTTCCAAATGGAAAATATTTACTAATTTTGGTAGATGAATATTCAAAATACCCATTTGTGGAGCAAATAAACTCAACAAAGTTTATCGATGTGAAGAAGGTATTTCATTGATCAACACAACATTTGTCATCATAAAACAACTCCTTATTGGCCTGAGGCAAACGGAGCAGCCGAGAGGATGGTCAAAACCATAAAAAAATCGCTTCTCTGTTCTGAGTTAGAGAATTCCAATTGCCTTTCTCAGTTGGACATGTTCCTGATGGATTACAGATCAACTCCGCAAGCAACAACAGAAGTATCACCGTTCGAGATGATGTTCAATAGGAAGATGAACAATTTCCTTCCTACATTAAACAAACAAAAGAAAAACTTTAACAAGAATGAACAAAAAAACAAACTCAAATACAAACACTATGCTGATAAAAAAAGACACACAAAACCTTCACATTTTAGCATTGGAGATAAAGTTCTATGCAAGCAGAAGAAAATTAATAAATTAACTCCACCGTTCAATCCCGTGCCGCTGAAAATCATTAAAATGATTGGATCACAAATCTGGGCCAGCAGAAGAGGGGAGAAACCAATTGTAAGAAATTCTTCTTTCTTTAAACACTTCTCCAGAAATCAAATCCACAATTCAAACATCACAAGAAGACCTGAAAATAAAAATACACTAATTTATTCATCACCATTAATCAATTCAGATTCAGAATTCTATAATAATAATGAGCCACAACAAAACCATCGAGAAAGAACTAATAGAGAGAACCAACTTCGACGGTTGCTCTCTTTTTGCCTACAAGCTGCGATTTGGCCACCAACTTGCATATGTATTAACTCCATATAAAAAAAATGTGGGGAACCAACACTTATGCAAGTTTGTGCGCAATTCTCACCACGAGAAAGAGTAAACTTTTCTCTCTTTTCTCTCTGCTCACCACCTTTGAAAAATGGCGACCACCTTTGAAAAATGGCGACCACCTTAGAAACATAAGACTGAAAGCACTACAACTATTAATTTTATTATTAGCTTCGATTATGCGTTTAATTTTCGCTCAGACTGTTGAAAAATGCAAAAAAAACTCTGATTTGTTTCAATTTTCAGAGTTTATCGACTTAATTTTGTCGATGCGAGAGTTTCAGGAACATTGAAAACGAGAGTTACAGAATGTAAACATGGAACATTAAAAACATTTCTATATACTCATCTCTTTTCCCATTCCTATTTAATTTATTTGTGTGTACTCGTTGTTTATTTTCTTTACATTACTCACGACATTTCCAAAATGCTGAAAATAAGTGATTTAAGAAGAGACTAAATAAAAAGACTATCAACTTGTTACTTCTGTTGCCAATTTTCTGAAAGTGCATTGTGGCTTATTCATAGATGTTTGCATTTATAAAAAACATGTACTCGTTCATATATACAAATAAAGTCTAGTCTAAAAAACCTAAACCTTGTTACACTCTTAAGCACTTTTCACATGAGCACGACCAACGACCAACGACCAACGAATGAACGAATATTCGTCGATTTTGACATTTCTTTCACATGAGAGTTCGTCGCGAATAAAGTTTGACATTCAAAACCGAAACCAAAACAAGAATGATTTTTTTAGGTTAAGTACGCGCGATTATTATATTCGTTGCGAGTGTGGATAATGTGGAACGCGAATAAAGTTTGACAGTTCGTATCAACTAAAATTTTTTCGCGACGAATAAATTTGTTTTCTTAAATTTATTAATACATATATGATATTGAAAAGTAAAAGTATGCATCATAAATCAAATAGAAACTATGTTGTTATCGTTTTGTTAAGAATTTGTGTGGAAATATGTCTTCAAAAGTATATAAACTCACATTTTGTAATTCATTCGTCGTTCGTTGGTCGCGCTCATGTGAATGCTGCTTTACTGCACACATACTTTCTTGTTTTGGTTGTTAATGCCATCTATCTCTAACTTAGAGAAAAACAAATTCACCACGAACTACCGGTATAACTTCTCCCGTTATTTATTGACAAACAAAAATGTTTTGCTAGAATTAATTTGAATTATAGGAGTATTTTTGTAGATATAAAAACGACAAGATGTTAGTAAAATTAAAGAAAGAAATTCATGAGAATTACAAACATTATAATGAGACTTTAAAAAACATAGTCTTCTTGGCTATCAATAAACAAAAATGAAAAATGTGGGATTTCCCGGAAATCATGTTTTTTTGTGTACTCTTCTTCGCGGTGGAAACATGTATACACCGATACGAATTCAACACGCTATAAAAAATGAGAGTAAGAGGTTTCGAAGGGACGGAGACGTGGAAGTTTGGCTCTCTCATTTAGTTTTTTTTCTCTGACAAAACCAACAAATTCGAAATGATCATTTAATTCTGAACCCGAAACAACATCAGCTGACATTGACAACCACATCTCAATAAGTACCAGAGATGCTAGTGAGGTTGAAGTTTTCAGCACACCAACAAATTCACCACAGCCAATACAACAACCACTCCTACACCAAGGACACAAGCGGACCACAAGAAATCAGATGCCACGACATCTTAAAGATTATTATCAGTCTTATTTAAAAACTCTGTATAGAGCCTACATAAAGTTATGTAATCTCTATAATGCCTCTTAACGCAAAAATGCTATTTAAAAAACTTATACAAGGTTGCATAGTCCCATAATAAGCTAAACGCGTTTTGAGGTTGAATAGAGCCTACATAAGGAAATTATTGTTATTATTATTTCGTAAATGTCATTTTGATTTCTCTCCTCTCTTTTTTAAATTAAAATAAAAACAATAATGCCTCTCCAGTTTAGCTCGTGAGCCGAAGAAACGAACAATTTAAAAAAAATATAGATTTTCGAAAGAGAAAATCATAAAAATAATTGGAATTATTTTGTTATATTTTAGTTGTTATGACAACAAGCTGATTTTATAGACATTTTGGTACTTTTTTTGATATAAGCATTGTATAACTAAAATGTATAGCAGAATTTTTTATAAATAGGAATTTTCTCAACGTTACATAGAGCCTACATAAATCCTTATTCACTATATAACTATTCATCTGTTTAGCGAATTCTATTAAATAAGACTGTATGTATTAGAATAATTTTGTTGAGGTATTAATGTACATAATTCTGTTTTAAACTTTTATTTATAATAATAAGCATTGGAGGAATGTAATGTTCAAGCTATTTGGCATCACTTAACATTATTCCATTAAAATACTATTAGAGCGAGATACCCTCACTAATAAATGAGACCAACGATTTAAATCGTTACAGTTGAAATAAAGTATTAAAGTGAACAACACGTCTTTTATTTTCCATCCGATTTTTATAGTTCAACAAATAACAAACAACATTAACAACAAACAACAACACTACAGTAGTTTATAGGTAGAATAGGTTGTTTAAGTTAGCTTTAAGTTTTATATTAAGGACCTTATTTTAAGTAGTTTTTAAGTAAAAATAAAAAAGGATATTGATATTAGTTTTTTTTAAATTTTCTAATGAATAAAAAAATAAATAAAATGGAATTGAAGTTAAATAGATCTTAGGGCCGAAAGGCATTAGCATTAAGTAATATTGTTTAACTTATAGTGTCCGTATGGGACCAGTAAGTTATGGTTAATTAGGCTAGTTTTATGAATTTTTGTCTAGCTTTAAGATAGGTTTAAGATTGAATTAATTAAAAAGTGAATTAAAAAAAAAAAAAGGTGGCGTCCGAAGACGGATCCAGAGATCATGGGTTCGAATCCCGTGCGGGGTGTACGAAAAATACTGCAGCTTTTTTTCACAATCGAGAAATAGCAGATTTTATTGATTGGGAAGAAAAGCAGATGGAGAAGGAGAGAAAAGCAGGGGTATCGAAAGATACCTCTGCCAACACATCGGGTGATGTTACGGTGGTGCCAGCGGCACCGAAAATAACATCAACAACATCTGATCAGGCATCAGACCAGGGCATAGCGGCAGCAACAGCTAACAAAAAAGGGAAGCTGAAGAAGCATAGCCCAAACAAAGGGAAGAGAGCCAACTCCGCTAAGTGGCGGGATATGCGGAAGGCAATGGAGAGTGGTACAGGAGGAATTACCACCGAGAGTGAGTTCTCAGACTACGCCGAGTCTGAGATAACAGAATATGTGTCCGAAGGTGGAGAGGGCCTCTTCAGGCCTCCGAATATGGATTTAATCCTATCGGAGGCAGAGCCAGTCCCGCCGACAACGAAGGCTTTGGAGGTAGTGGCGGACCTCCAAGATGAAACAGAACTGGTGCAGGCCCTGCAAGCCAAACAGGGAGCCATCAGCCAGTTCAAGCAAAGCCTCAATAAGCTCAAGGAGGAAATAGAGCCCCTTCTCAGTGCACTAAAGAAACAAGAGGCGCGCCGACAGGAAGAGGCAGCGCAAAAGCAACTGCAAGAAAAATAACAGCAGCAAAAACAACAGTAGCAAAAACAACAGCAGCAAAAACAACAGCAACAACAACCACAGCAGCAAAAACAACCACAACCCAAGCCCGCTTCCAAAAACACAGGAGCGGAGCAAAATAAAAAGACGCCAGCAGCAGTGACAGGCCCAATTGCTGAGGGCCCATCGACTTCGGCTAAGGCCAAGCAGCAGCAACAACAACAGCTACAACCAAGGCAGCAAGAGCAGCAGAAACAGCAGCAGCAGCAGCAGAAGCAGCAGCAACAGCAGCAACACCAGAAGCAACCACAGCTCAAGAAGGATAAGGTGCCACCAATGAGGACCTACCGGGTTGACCTACAGGACTTAAAAGAGTTATGTAAGTCGGCCACTAAGGGCAAATTTTTAATAAACATTTTGAATGAAAAAGAAAAGCGGTATTCGGTGCAGTGCTTCTCACTGGCCGAATACAATTTACTTAAAGGAGTGCTCAAACAGGCCACCGCTGAGTTCTTCAGCTACATGCCTAAAAGTGAAAAATTTAAGACGGTCCTTCTGAAGGGCATAAGTTCCTGCACGGAACCGGAGGCGCTCTAAGCTGAGCTCCGTGAAAAAGCCACTGATGATCTCGATTTTATCGGGGTCAAGCCTTTCACTACGGTGAAGTCCAGGCGAGGGGGTTATAGGCTGCCAATGTTCCTCGTAACATTATCGCCCTAAAGCAGTTTTGAGAGTGTGAATAAAATCAAATCCCTCGACTATCAAACTGTACACTGGGACACATTAAAAAGGCACGACGACATTTTATAATGTACGAAGTGCCAGAGGTTTGGCCATGCCAAAGCCAACTGCAATATGCATTTGCGCTGTGTCAGGTGCTCAGAAACCCACAACGAAGGAGAATACAAGCTGGGGAATGAGCGGGTTGAGGATTTAACCTGCTCAAGTGTGTCCTTTGTGGAAACCAAGGGCACCCGGCTAACTATAGGGGTTGCCCTAAGGTCCAACAAATGAAGCAAAAACAGGCCAGTCAAAAAGCCGAAGGAAGTCGAACAGTTCGACAGGCTCCTATACAAAAATTCGTGGATCCCAAATTCTCTTACGCCCAAATGGTGTCAGGGAATGAGAACACGAGACAGGCTCCACCAACGGTTGTCCCAAAGGCCCCCGTGCCTAAGGCACAAGAGGTGCAGCCTGACATTGTAGCCTTGTTGTTGAGCATTCAAGGTCAACTAACGGGGCTGCAAAGTCAGATAAAGGAGCAAGGCAAAATGGTAGATCATCTCTACTCTTTGTTGCCTGGCCTGGCGCAATTTAGACCATAATGGGCGCACTGCCGGGGACTCGCCTAAAAGTCCTATCTGTGAATGTAAATTCACTGATTAGGATTGAACGAAGAGCCAATATGTTCCAATTGTTGAAAGACTACAGTCCGGATGTGTTTATGGCTAGCGAAACCAAGCTAAACCACAAACACAAATTGACTCATAAAAATTACAATATCGTGAGAAGAGACCGGCCCGACTCCACTCAAGGGGGCGGTGTCGCTCTCTTTATACGAAAAGGCATTAATTATAAAGTCATATACAACAATGAATTGCGAAAGCTCAAGACGCTAGAAGTTTGCGTTGTATGCATCTCTCTCACTCAAGCGAAGCGGATGTACATATATGATTGCGGCTTATGCGGCTCGAGCTCCGCAGGTTACCTCCTTTGCTTCACAACTCGAGATTCTTTTTAGGGAACTGAAACTGAGCTTGGAAGAAAACTATTTCATCTTGGCCGGTGATTTGAACGCAAAACATGAAGATTGGGGACATCAACATAGTCAGCCCTATCGCGTACAAAATTCCACCGGAGTTTTTTCCCATTTTGGGAAAGTTGCTATGGTGAATGATCTTCGAAAAGAGGGAAAAATATTGCTTTTGGTAAATAGCTATCGTGAATAATTTTTTGCAGGGAACTTTTTTCTCATTTGAGTGCGAAAATTTCCGCAAGTTGGTTGTCGGGGAAAAACCTGTAGCGCGGCAAAATGTAAGAATTTGTTTGTAAAAATGTGAAATTAAATAATAAAAAAATATTTTGTAAAGGTCTAACTCAACAAACAAAAAACAGCTTGACGTCCTCGTTGGGTTAATGCAAAAATTTCCAGATTTTGCTACGGGGTACACAAAAAAAACAAAAGATGTGGTTCACGATATTTGGAAGACAGTCGAAAACGAATTAAATTGCATCGGTCCTCCAAAGGAATCTAGTTTTGAGTGGAAGAGAGTAAGCATTTAAAAACGACAATAATCAATTTTTTTATTCATAATAAAGTGTGTTTTGTGTATGCTGCGTCAGGTTTGGAGTGACAAGAAAAAGTATGTAAAAAAGAAAATGTCTGAAAACATTAAATTCAAGAGTGCAACAGATGGCGGACCCAGCAAAGAATATAAGTTCTTGAACTTAGAACAATCTATTATACAAATTTGTGCAATAAGTGAGTCTGTGGAAGGCCACTCTGATTCTAAACGTTTTGGACTGCCTTCCTGTTCTAAAAACCGAAAGCTGGAATCTCCTTGTGAAGGGGAATTGAATGTAAACAACTCTCATAATTTGCAAAAGGACCAAGAAGATAATTCAGCGAAAGAACTAGATGCAATTTTCGAAAGTTTGATTGAGGAAGATGACACTGCGTGCAATGTTTTTAACGAAGCATTGGATGATAATTGCATTGGCGAGAAAACGACCAAGAGGTCAAATAAAAGTTGTCCCAAAGTAAAAAATTCCGTTGAGTTTCTGCAGAAGGAGTTAAGTTTGCAGGAAAAAATGTATGAACAAGTTCGTGAAGCTGTCCTAATAATGAAAAATCACCAAAATGAAATTCAAGCTAGTGTCAAAAAGATTTATCGTTCGATTTATCGAATTCACGACCAACAGAAACTGCTTCTTAAGGAAACAAAACGTCATAAACTTGAGATGGAAAGCAATCCGCAAGCATGAAATCGAACAAAAATTACATTTCAAGCAGAAAGTTCTAGA
Organism: Eupeodes luniger; assembly: GCA_951509635.1. Taxonomy (NCBI): domain Eukaryota; kingdom Metazoa; phylum Arthropoda; class Insecta; order Diptera; family Syrphidae; genus Eupeodes; species Eupeodes luniger. Next base: position 173,244,776 of record OX608073.1, on the reverse strand, counting down.
CATTGAACTTGCAAAGCTTGAAAAGTATTAGTATCTAAATCAACATACTAACCGAAAGTTCCTCAAAGATAAATTTTGATAAAAATGAATTGTAAGACTTTATTTTTTTATGAATATATGTATTTTTTTTTATTTATTTGTTTACAAGTACTTTTGTTTATGTTTTTAATAAATGTTAATAAACTATTTAAAGAGAGTTCCCTATTTCTCTTCGAATGCGTTGGGCTTCAGTCATGTATTCTGAGCTGCTTAAAGTCGTAAATGCAAAGTTGTTTTCATCTTCTTGTAGACCAGGTGCAATTTGAATGTTAGTGTCAGCCTTAAAGTGTATGCACATATTATGCAAGGCACAACAAACATTAATGATTGTGATTGCTTTCCTTGGATGATAATGTAACTCTCTTGCGCCCAGCAAACATCTCCACCTTTGCTTTAGCACGCCGCCGTTTGTCCTTTCGATAATATTTCTGGTTTTAGAATGAGCATCATTAAATTTACTTTAAGGTGTTCCTGTCTCTGGTGTTCTATGTGGAGTTAAGAGCCAAGGTTCTAATGGGTATCCGGCGTCTCCTAGGAGAATCAAAAATACAGGTATTGAACAAAAAGGCGATTAAAGCTTACCCACCAGCCATGTGTTTCTCTCACCATTCAAATACTCTTGCTCCATCCATGTTCTTAGTTCAGTCACATTCCATACCAGAGAGTCATGACATGCACCAGGGTGGGTAGCATCCACAAATTTAATTTGCATTTCATCGTCGCAAACCTACGAATGATTAATTTGTTTTCAAAATTCAGTGTAAATATAGATGTAATACTTACAAGCATAACATTTAAGCTAAAATATCCTTTACGATTGTAGTGTAGATGCTTGTTTTCTTTAGGGGCAATAATCCGAATGTGCGTTCCGTCTATGCATCCTACTACTCCAGATATATTGTTTTTTTCATAAAATCGTAACTTGGTACCTCGTTTTTGTTCATCAGTTGTTTGTGAAAGAATCCATGTTGGACAAAGCTTAGCTTCAAAAATTTGAAGTACTTCTGAAAGAACTTCTGAAAAGGAAGACTGTGCTAAGCCAACTTCGTAGCTACACCTTTTTGGTACGCTCCTTCAGCAAAAATGCGCTTAGCTTCACAACAGGGGGTACTGCAAATGGTTTTTTGGATTCTGGTAACGACTCTATCAAGGTGTCAAGCAGACACCTAAACATTGGTTTGTTAACGCGATAGTATTGATGGAATCTTAAGGATAAAAATGAATAATTATGAGTTGGAACTTCGATTTCGGAGATACTTACATGGATTTTGGTAACTCAAGAGGGTTTGAGATATCCCTCAAGTACCTTCTGAAAGATATTTGCCTGTTTCTCTCATCTTGCATTACATCTTCGATTGCTACCACAAAACCAATATTATTTATCATTTTAATTGATATTTTCTTCCTTTTTTTCTTCCTTTTACCTCCTCGACGGGTCTCCACCTTGCCGTTGGTGAGGAGGCTTACGCGAGAACTTCTAGTAGGTTAAGTTGCAGATTCTAGCTCTTTGAGCAGACTCTCAGCCACCAACTTAGGTTTAAGCAAACTAAGAGAGGCCCACCCCTATGAATATGGAAGAACTACAAAAACAGAAAAAAACCATAGCGGGGATATACGCTATATGGTCGGTAGAAGTCACGGCTACCGGCTTGGGCTTTGTCTCGCGGTCTCAATACCGAGAGAAGAAGTCGCCAGTGACAATTTTTCCATTATTTTATACAACTCTACTTATAATTTCGAAACTTTTTCTTTTTCTTTTTTCTTTTTCTTTTCTTTTTTCTATCTTTTCAGTTTCTTCGGTTTCAACAAATTATAAGCAAAGAATAGATCTCAATATGAGCAATAAAAGCATTAAAGACCTCAGCCTGACTGAAGAAGAGGAGAATCTCCTACTGAACCCCTTCTCGAACATGGATATGGGGGATGGAGAAAGCATAATCGAGGTCGACGATGACGTCAGCTCGGTCGCTAGCTCCAACCTTTCGACGGTATCCAGGGCATCAAGGAGGTGCAGAATAACCAATAGCAAGAGGACGGTTAAGAGGTTAGGTCAGTTAGACTGGGACCAACTGACTGAGCAGGAGAGGAAACGGCTGCATAACGCTCGTGCCTTCCTGGATAGAGAGGGCTTGGGAAAAGATAGGCACACCGCTAGTCAAGCACTGAACCCTCCCTCTTCAGAGAGCCCGAGCGTAAAACCCTTGATGGGACCACCTGCCCCCAACGCTGTTCCAATACATCGTAAGGAAGGGTGCTCATCAATGGTAGCGGCAACTCCTCAAGACGGACCAACAGGACGAACTCAACGGACAGACACTGACTTGCCAATCTTACCACCTGCTGATCCGCCACTGATCGCTTCGATATCAGTTGGTGTTAGTGAAGCAGGTGTAAGAGCGGCTCAAAACGAGGGGAAAGATGAGATGGCTTGTGGAGACGATGCTATTGGCCACAGCCTTAGCGTTAATCTTAACAAGACCATCGATTCTGTCCCCGAAAACCGAATGACCAATACGAACGACAGTCTTACGACGGTCATAGAAAAAAGGACGACTATACGCAAAACTAAGGTTTTGAACGAGAACGAAATACGACGACGACAAAGACGAAACGCTGAGAGGATTGTCCGGCGCTTTGCTAACAGGACTCCTGAGTCCTTGACAGCTAAGGAGAAGGCGGCGCTGGACAAGTCTAAACAGCGCCTTAGAAGCACAACAATAACAACTACAGATAGTGACGCAAACCCACAACCACCTCTTGAAGCACCTTGTTCCTCTAAAAGGGCAAGGAACGAACTCTCCCCGACCGACTCTTCGCCTAACAAGGCAACGAAGAGGTTAAAGATCTCCCGGGCAACCGTGAAGGGGCACCAAATGGCCATTGCCGATTTCGGCAAACCCTCACGGAAGCTGACCGAGGACGAGTGGCAACTTCTGGAGCTACGTATCCTGGAAGAAGTAAATGAGGCCATCGTCAAAAACAGGCCCCCCCCACTTTTCGGAAATCTAACGACCGTCCATGGGTTCAAGGTGATGAATTGTGAAAATGACGCCACACTCAAGTGGCTTCAGGATTTCACAAGCAGCACCTCTGCACCATGGCAAAATGCAGATCTTCGCCTAATTGATGTTAAGGAAATTAAAAACATCTCCAGACCAATAGGCATACTTCTGGTCAAAGGCCCCACTCTTCCTAATGATCGACTGGAGAGATATATAACATCACTCAACAGGGATCTTCTAAGCCAGGAGTGGGAAGTCGTAAAATGCGAAAAAACCAAGGAAGGCACCGAGGTAACGGTTAGACTAATCCATAAGTCTATACCACTGCTGAGGAAAATGGATTTCAAAGTGCGCGTCGGGATCACCAGATGCAAACTTAGATTGACATCCAATAAAAGAAAACAGGTTAGTAGGGCGATGAACAAATCTTTAGTATTATGTATATGGAATTGAAAATATTACAAATCAATCTTCATCATAGTAAAGCCGCCAGCGCCAACCTGGTCTACCTCATGCAGAGTAGACATTATGACATGGCCCTGATCCAAGAACCCTGGATAGTAGGTGGCATGATTAAGGGCCTGCACTCCAAAGACCTCATGCTGTATAAGTCAGATCTTGACAGCCAAAATAGTAATCCCAGAACCTGTATATTAGCTAGAAAACAGTTTAATCTCTTTCTTCTAACTTCTTACAGCAACATCGACCAGACCGCGGTCATTCTAGAACGCAAGGAGCACCCAACGCTCATAATAACCTCCACATACATGCCCTATGATGGAGTTGAAGGACCACCAGCGGATATAACAAATGAATTAATAACATTCGCAAGTAAGAAAAATTTTAATATTATACTAGGGTGCGACTCCAATGCACATCATGTACAATGGGGGAGCACCGATACAAATGCTAGAGGTGAATCCCTTTTTCAATTTATCATAGACAACAATCTTTGTGTGGCTAACCGAGGTAATACACCCACCTTTGTCACAAAAAATCGGAAAGAGGTGCTAGATATAACCCTCTCAAACAATTCTGACTCCTGTCTAATTGATCATTGGAGGGTTTTAGAAGAACCTTCCTTCTCTGACCATCGTCTTATAGAATTTAAAATCCCTAACGTTGATAGACAGCACAAACCCTTTAGAAATAACAGGCGTACAGACTGGCTTATCTTCAATAGGGAAATTAGAAATAACATTGAGCACGTTAACACCAACGCCATTCTAGGACCAGACAGTCTAGAGAAGGCAACAGAGAATCTCACTGAGACTCTGCGTAAAGCGTTTGAAACCAGTTGTCCTATCAAAACAACTGTGAAGAAAAACAGTAAACCCCCCTGGTGGACAACAGAACTAACCTACATTAGAAAAGAAACAAGAAAGCTTTTCAATGTTGCTAAAAGAACAAGACTCGAAAGCGACTGGGACTGTTATAAGACTAGTCAAAGAAAATTCAAAACAGAAACCCAACGAGCCAAACGGAGCTCGTGGAAAAATTTCTGCAGCAAAATCGAGTGTACCAACGAGTCAGCTAGACTCAGGAAAATCCTTTCGAAAACCTCCATTTCTGTTGGTTCTCTAAGGAAACCCGACAATGACTGGACTGAATCAAATCGCGAAAGTCTGGAACTCCTGGTTGAAACACACTTCCCAGGCAGTAAACCTAACCCCGAACGCGAATCAGATAACTCTTCAATCTTCGAGTATGAAATCCCTACGGATGTTATAACGGAAGAAAGGCTAAACTGGGCTATTAACTCTTTCTCCCCTTATAAATCTCCAGGCCTAGACGGCATTTTCCCAATGATGCTGCAAAAGAGCATTGAATTTATCACTCCACACCTGATAAACATCTTTCAAAGCAGCATTAAATGGGGATATATTCCCAAGACATGGCGTGAGGTAAAAGTCGTTTTTATACCAAAAGCCGGCAAACCCAGCCATACCGAACCTAAGGACTTCAGACCTATAAGTCTCACGTCTTTTGTACTTAAGACACTAGAAAGACTTATCGACATATACATCCGCAGTAATTTAAAACCGGAGACCATATCACCCTTCCAACACGCCTACACAAAAGGTAGAAGTGTAGAAACGGCACTACACTGCGTAGTTAGAACCATAGAAAAATCACTTGACGTTAAGGAATACACTCTTGCTTCATTCCTGGACATTGAAGGAGCCTTCAATAACGTCCACAGTAATGCAATCGAGAAAGCACTTAATGATCAACGTATAGAAGAAGTAGTTATCAAATGGATCATGAGTATGCTGAAAAACAGGCAAATACATAGTGAGCTTGGTAACACGCATTTAGAGATGTACGCATCTAGAGGAACCCCGCAAGGTGGAATTCTCTCACCATTATTATGGATCTTAGTGATGAACGAGATCCTAATAAAACTTAGGAACTACGGTATAGTAGTGGTAGCCTACGCTGATGACTTAGCGCTTTTGGCGACGGGTAAATACCTTACCACTATTAGCGAACAATTACAAACCGCATTATCAAAGGTCAGCAACTGGACAAAGAAATGCGGTCTTAATGTAAACCCCCTTAAAACAGAACTGGTTCTTTTTACAAACAGAAGGAAGATCCCTCCGTTTATAATACCTAAAATAGATAATACAACATTAAGAATCTCCGACCGAGCTAGATACCTCGGAGTTATATTGGATAAAAAACTCAATTGGGGTCCAAATATCCAAGAAAGATATAAGAAGGCCACAATTGCACTCTACTCATGTAACAAGATTCTGGGTAGAAATTGGGGACCGAACCCCAAAATAGTAATGTGGATGTACACTGCCATTGTCAGACCGATTCTAACTTATGGCAGCTTGGTTTGGTGGAAAGCGTTGGAGAAATCCACGAACCAAAAAACACTTACCAAAGTACAGAGAATGGCCTGTATCTGTACTAGTGGTGTGATGAGGACTACCCCAACTGCGGGTTTAGAAACGATCCTCAATCTCCCCCCAATAGACCTATTCGTCCAAGAATCAGCAGCAAACAGCGCCCTCAGGCTCAGTCAAACTAATATCTGGAAAACTAGCCAGAGTGGCCACGCAGCTATTCTTACGAAATACGTAGACAACAATATCTGTACAGATTATATGAGCCCTTACTTAGATTTCAACAAATCTTTTAGTACTAGGTTCCCCAATAGACTAGATTGGGTAAATAGTGAGCCCTACACCAACGACTCAACCATTACCATCTACACCGATGGCTCGAAAATGGACAATAGAGTAGGTGCAGGTTTTTACTCTGAAAGCCTAAACCTTGCCAAAGCATTCAGGCTCCCCGACTACAGCAGCGTCTTCCAAGCTGAGATCTTGGCAGTGAAAAACGCTGCTAAACACATATCCATGATGGCGATATCACACGCGGACATCACTTTTTTCATTGATAGCCAAGCAGCAATAAAAGCTATCTCTGCCACCCAAATAAAGTCAAAGCTTGTCTCTTGCTGTCGCGAAGAGCTAAAGGTTATTGGCACACAGCATAACGTAAGACTCTGCTGGGTTCCTGGCCACAGTGATATACCAGGCAACGAAAAGGCGGATGAACTTGCTAGGGAGGGCTCCACACTGGAACCCTCCCTGATAGACCATCATATAGGGATACCGTTATGTGAACTGAAACATAACGTCAGTAAAACCATCATTCACAAATCCAATGACAGATGGAATCTCCTAGAAACCTGTGTTAACACCAGGAAGATATGGCCTAGATACGATAAGAAAAGATCCGACTGGATCTTAACTCTTAACAAACCCTCCCTAAGATCCCTTATCGGCATTATTACAGGTCACAACCTACTCGGCTACCATAAGAAGAAGATGGGGCTCAGTACTGATGACCTTTGTAGAGGCTGTGGTGATGAAAACGAGCATGAAGACACCACTCACTTTCTCTGCCACTGTCCTTCACTCTGTCCTGCTAGGAAGAAAACTCTAGGCAACTTCTTCTTTAATGAACTAGAGGAACTATCAGAACTGCCAGGCAAAAGCTTACTAAACTTTGTCAAGACCTCTAAATGGTTAAACGAACCACATGATTCATAGGTTATTATATCTTTTCAGGAAGTTACAACACTTCGGGGTACCACAACGGATCTACATTGATCTAAGTGTGATGGTAACAACATCAACCGTCAGCCCGTTCAAACCTAACCTAACCTTCTTCCTTTTAGGACACAAACATTTTTTTTTTTTTTTAAATACACGATTTGGTGCTGTCAAGATAACTTCGAAATTGATTTAAACAGTTGAAGGTTGGTATGAATTGTTTCGTGGGAAAAAATATTTCTTGGGAGATTCCCGATGGGAAACTTTTTTTCCCGGGTAACATTTTATTTCCGGGGAAAAAAGTTCCCATTATATTGGCGATAGGGCTGAGTAATCCCAGAGGTAACCATCTTTACAGCGTTGAATATGGCGTCGACCTGCTGGCTACTGAAAAGCCATCGTATCCAAGAAGCGGCTCCTTTCTGGATCTTTTGCTGTATGACACAAGACTGACAGTTACAGACAAAGTGGGTAATCACCCTCGAAACTGCTTACAGACAGTCAAGTATGACAGTGATCACTGCGGACTGGCTGCTGTAATGCAGATTTCGAACGAACGCGTGGAGTTGGAGGAATACGTTGGAACGCATTCTTACAATTACAGTAAGATGCGCTGGCCTCGTTTTACCAACGCCCTAGCGAGAAAACTTCGTTCGAGTGACATAGCCCCACCAAACAACAGAAACCTTACAAATACAGAAATTGACCAACATTTACAACAGATGGACGAAATAATAAAACGAACGATGGAATGGACAATAATGAAATACAAAGAACGGGACCAAATGGACGCTTAAAGAAACGCGACTATTGACGCACTACGTAGGCACAAGAGTGGCTTACTGACAAGACTCAAAAACTTGTACAGACGACTTACAGACCCACACGACTTGGAGGTTAGGACACTGAAGTCGTCAATAAAAAATGTAAATCTGTTGATTAAGGAGAACTACAGGTTATCAATTGACAAGTACTGGGACCGCAAGATCCGATCAGTTAATTCCAGTGACCCAAGTATGTTCCTCAAAATCAACAAGATATTCAGGAAAAAACGATAATGACCGTCCGTGTCTGAAACCTCAAAGAACTGAAGAGAACAGAGACGTACTCATGACAGCGCAAATAGATCCAGAAGAAGCCATCTTTGACGATGACTTTTATATAATTGAAGATCCGAAGGAAAAAGTGGAGGCGGTGGGAGCTGCTGGAAAACAGAGCCCTACTTAATCACTTTTACCTTCGAAATGATATAACACAATGGCGATCTGAGAACCGCGGTTTCATGCGGTTCAATGACGATTCCTTGGGAAATGCCATAATCGCCGACCAAATGGGACCAAGTCCCTTGTTAGTAACGAAGGTTGAGCTTCAGCTCATCTTCAAGTCAATAAAAAACAGAAAGTCAGCAGGTGTCGATAAGTCTTCTACCGAGCATCAGCAAAGTTTTCGAAAAGATCATCAATAGGGCTCTGACTAAGTGGGCTGCGGACAACAAAATAATTCCGGATAAACAGTTTGGGTTCAAGGCGGGTCATGACACAATTCATGCTGCGTCTAAACTCGTTTCTGATATCCAATGGAATAAAGCAAAACAACAATGTACAGGTGCTGTTCTGGTTAATTTGGAAAAGGCCTTTCACACCGTATGGTTAGAGGGTCTTTACCTAAAACTGAGCAGGCTTGGCATAAGCAAGCCATTGTTGTATATACTCTATGATATGCTTAACGGTAGAAAGTTTGTTGTCAAAAGTGGCAATGTAACTTCTACCACAACATTCTCAATTAAAAAAACAGGGAGCGGTGAATTCGCCGATTCTTTTCAGCATTTACACCAGCGATCTGATAGGTAGTCTTACAAAGCCAATTGCGTACGCCGACGATCTAATTGCGTACAGAACGGCCCGAAAGGTTGAGGTTATTAGAATTCTCTTGCAGCGTGATTTCGACAAGATTCAGCGATATTGCGACGACTGGAAACTGAAAATAAATGTCCAGAAGTCGGAGACAATTCTGTTCCGGACTCCGTTGGCTAGGGCCACGAGGGATACATGCAAGAATTGGCGCAAGATGGTTATTGTTGATCTTCACGGGCAGCCATTAGCGAGCAAAAGTGTAGTGAAGTACCTCGGTATCTGGTTAGATCAGTATTTATATTTCGACAGACATATAAATGCTGCTCTGACCAGGGCCAGAGGAGCCTTCGCTCTGACGAAACGGCTGTTTTTTAGCAGTCGGCTTGACTCCAGAGTGAAGGTAATTTGCTACATGGCCCTCAAATGGCCGATGATCGTTTATGGTTGTCCTGTGTGGTTCAACGTTGCCCCTTCCCAGATGGAGAAGTTTCGGGTGTTCGAGCGGCAGTGCTTATGACGCTGTACCGGCTTATATCGAACAGCCGAATCTTCTTACGTGCACTACTATTCCAACGAGGTCCTATACAACGGGGCTTGAATCAACAGAATTGACAATTTCGTGATAAAACTCGTTCGAGGTCACATTGCAAGAGCTATGTCTTCGACCAACAATTTAATTTTCGGGGCGTTCTATCCGAACGACGAGTATTTTGAAAGTGCACGTTTGAGTGGCTTCATTCCACTAGAAGCATTCCTCTTTTTAGATAGATGCGCTCTGATATAGGATAGATTGGCAGTTCCGCTAATCTACCACGTCAGACGACGAACCGTGGATAGGCGACTCCTGTACAATCGGGACGTCATGGCACAAGGTGGAGCAGAGCTCCTTCGGTTCAGTAGGGCTGTGTCCGAACGGGACCGAACTGATAGGGTGAAGCAGGAGAACCAGTTTTGGTGGCTTCAATCGGCACTTGATAGTGGCTAGCCGGGATGGGGTTTTAAGCCTTGGCCGGCTTACATACTTGTTTTATAGTTTTAGGGTTTAGTTTTAAGTAGAATAGGCAAAGTGGCACAAAAAAAATAAAAAACAAAAAAAAATACAAAAAAAAATTAAAAAAACATGGAATAAAAAAAAAACTAAATATGAAAAACAAAAAACGTTAGATAGTTAGATTTGCTGCTGTGGTTGTTCTAGTTTTAAGTAGTTTATAGGTAGAATAGGTTGTTTGAGTTAGCTTTAAGTTTTATAATAAGGACCTTATTTTAAGAAGTTTTAAACTCATTTCTGATATCCAATGGAATAAAGCAAAACAACAATGTACAGGTGCTGTTGTGGTTAATTTGGAAAAGGCCTTTGACACCGTATGGTTAGAGGGTCTTTACCTAAAACTGAGCAGGCTTGGCATAAGCAAGCCATTGTTGTATATACTCTATGATATGCTTAACGGTAGAAAGTTTGTTGTCAAAAGTGGCAATGTAACTTCTACCACAACATTCTCAATTAAAAAAACAGGGAGCGGTGAATTCGCCGATTCTCTTCAGCATTTACACCAGCGATCTGATAGGTAGTCTTACAAAGGCAATTGCGTACGCCGACGATCTAATTGCGTACAGAACGGCCCGAAAGGTTGAGGTTATTAGAATTCTCTTGCAGCGTGATTTCGACAAGATTCAGCGATATTGTGACGACTGGAAACTGAAAATAAATGTCTGCAAGAATTAGCGCAAGATGGTCATCGTGGATGTTCACGGGCAGCGATTAGCGAGCAAAAGTGTAGTGAAGTACCTCGGTATCTGGTTATATCAGTATTTATATTTCGACAGACATATAAATACTGCTCTGACCAGGACCAGAGGAGCCTTCGCTCTGACGAAACGGCTGTTTTTTAGCAGTCGGCTTGACTCCAGAGTGAAGGTAATTTGCTACATGGCCCTCAAACGGCCGATGATCGTTTATGGTTGTCCTGTGTGGTTCAACGTTGCCCCTTCCCAGATGGAGAAGTTTCGGGTGTTCGAGCGGCAGTGTTTACGACGCTGTACCGGCTTATATCGAACAGCCGAATCTTCTTACGTGCACTACTATTCCAATGAGGTCCTATACAACGGGGCTTGAATCAACAGAATTGACAATTTCGTGATAAAACTCGTTCGAGGTCACATTGCAAGAGCTATGTCTTCGACCAACAATTTAATTTTCGGGGCGTTCTATCCGAACGACGAGTATTTTGAAAGTGCACGTTTGACCGGCTTCATTCCACTAGAAGCATTCCTCTTTTTAGATAGATGCGCTCTGATATAGGATAGATTGGCAGTTCCGCTAATCTACCACGTCAGACGACGAACCGTGGATAGGCGACTCCTGTACAATCGGGACGTCATGGCACAAGGCGGAGCAGAGCTCCTTCGGTTCAGTAGGGCTGTGTCCGAACGGGACCGAACTGATAGGGTGAAGCAGGAGAACCAGTTTTGGTGGCTTCAATCGGCACTTGAAACTGGCTAGCCGGGATGGGGTTTAAAGTCTTGGCCGACTTACATACTTGTTTTATAGTTTTAGGGTTTAGTTTTAAGTAGAATAGGCATGGTGGCACAAAAAAAAATACAAAAAAAAATAAAAATACAAAAAAAAAATTAAAAAAACATGGAATAAAAAAAAAACAAAATATGAAAAACAAAAAACGTAAGATAGTTAGATTTGCTGCTGTGCTTGTTCTTGTTTTAAGTAGTTTAAAGGTAGAATAGGTTGTTTAAGTTAGCTTTAAGTTTTATATTAAGGACCTTATTTTAAGTAGTTTTTAAGTAAAAATAAAAAAGGATATTGATATTAGTTTTTTTTAAATTTTCTAATGAATAAAAAAATAAATAAAATGGAATTGAAGTTAAATAGATCTTAGGGCCGAAAGGCATTAGCATTAAGTAATATTGTTTAACTTATAGTGTCCGTATGGGACCAGTAAGTTAGTTGTAAGTTATGGTTAATTAGGCTAGTTTTATGAATTTTTGTCTAGCCTTAAGATAGGTTTATGATTGAATTAATAAAAATGAATTTACAAAAAAAAGAAAGTGGCGTCCGAAGACGGATCCAGAGGTCATGGATTCGAATCCTGTGCGGGGTGCACGAAAAATATTGCAGCTTTTTTCCACAATCGAGAAATAGCAGATTTTATTGATTGGGAAGAAAAGCAGTTGGAGAAGAAAAAAGAAGCAGGGGTAACGAAAGATACCTCTGCCAACACATCGGGTGATGTTACGGTGGTGCCAGCGGTACCGAAAATAACATCAACAACATCTGGTCAGGTATCAGACCAGGGCATAGCGGCAGCAACAGCTAACAAAAAAAGGAAGCTGAAGAAGCATAGCCCAAACAAAGTGAAGAGAGCCAACTCCGCTAAGTGGCGGGATATGCGGAAGGCAATGGAGAGTGGTACAGGAGGAATTACCACCGAGAGTGAGTTCTCAGACTACGCCGAGTCTGAGATAACAGAATATGTGTCCGAAGGTGGAGAGGGGCTCTTCAGGCCTCCGAATATGGATTTAATCCTATCGGAGGCAGAGCCAGTCCCGCCGACAACGAAGGCTTTGGAGGTAGTGGCGGACCTCCAAGATGAAACAGAACTGGTGCAGGCCCTGCAAGCCAAACAGGCAGTCATGAGCCAGTTCGAGCAAAGCCTCAAAAAGCTCAAGGAGGAAATAGAGCCCCTCCTCAGTGCACTAAAGAAACAAGAGGCGCGCCGACAGGAAGAGGCAGCGCAAAAGCAACTGCAAGAAAAATAACAGCAGCAAAAACAACAGTAGCAAAAACAACAGCAGCAAAAACAACAGCAACAACAACCACAGCAGCAAAAACAACCACAACCCAAGCCCGCTTAAAAAAACACAGGAGCGGAGCAAAATAAAAAGACGTCAGCAGCAGTGACAGGCCAAATTTCTGAGGGCCCATCGACTTCGGCTAAGGCCAAGCAGCAGCAACAACAACAGCTACAACCAAGGCAGCAGGAGCAGCAGAAACAGCAGCAGCAGCAACAGCAGCAACACCAGAAGCAACCACAGCCCAAGAAGGAGAAGGTGCCACCAATTAGGACCTACCGGGTTGACCTACAGGACTTAAAAGAGTTATGTAAGTCGGCCACTAAGGGCAAATTTTTAATTAACATTTTGGATGAAAAAGAAAAGCGGTATTCGGTGCAGTGCTTCTCACTGGCCGAATACAATTTACTTAAAGGAGTGAAAAATGTAAGACGGTCCTCCTGAAGGGCATAAGTTCCTGCACGGAACCGGAGGCGCTCTTAGCTGAGCTCCGTGAAAAAGCCACTGATGATCTCGATTTTATCGGGGTCAAGCCTTTCACTACGGTGAAGTCCAGGCGAGGGGGTTATAGGTTGCAAATGTTCCTCGTAACATTATCGCCCCAAAGCAGTTTTGAGAGTGTGAATAAAATCAAATCCCTCGACTATCAAACTGTACACTGGGACACATTAAAAAGGCACGACGACATTTTATAATGTACGAAGTGCCAGAGGTTTGGCCATGCCAAAGCCAACTGCAATATGTATTTGCGCTGTGTCAGGTGATCAGAAACCCATAACGAAGGAGAATTCCGAATCTGTGAATGTAAATTCACTGATTCGGATTGAACGAAGAGCCAATATGTTCCAATTGTTGAAAGACTACAGTCCGGATGTGTTTATGGCTAGCAAAGCCAAGCTAAACCACAAACACAAATTGACTCATAAAAATTACAATATCGTAAGAAGAGACCGGCCGACTCCAATCAAGGGGGCGGTGTCGCTCTCTTTATACGAAAAGGCATTAATTATAAAGTCATATACAACAATGAATTGCGAAAGCTCAAGACGCTAGAAGTTTGCGTTGTATGCATCTCTCTCACTCAAGCGAAGCGGATGTACATATATGATTGCGGCTTATGCGGCTGGAGCTCCGCAGGTTACCTACTTTGCTTCACAACTCGAGATTCTTTTTAGGGAACTGAAACTGAGCTTGGAAGAAAACTATTTCATCTTGGCCGGTGATTTGAACGCAAAACATGAAGATTGGGGAAATCAACATAGTCAGCCCTATCGCGAACAAAATTCCACCGGAGTTTTTTCCCATTTTGGGAAAGTTGCTATGGTGAATGATCTTCGAAAAAAGGGAAAAATATTGCTTTTGGCAAATAGCTATCATGAATAATTTTTTCCATAGAACTTTGGTTTAATGCAAAAATTTCCAGATTTTGCTACGGGGTACACAAAAAAAACAAAAGAAGAGGTTCACGATATTTGGAAGACAGTCGAAAACGAATTAAATTGCATCGGTCCTCCAAAGAAATCTAGTTTTGAGTGGAAGAGAGTAAGCATTTAAAAACGACAATAATCAATTTTTTTATTTATAATAAAGTGTGTTTTGTGTATGCTGCGTCAGGTTTGGAGTGACAAGAAAAAGTATGTAAAAAAGAAAATGTCTGAAAACATTAAGTTCAAGAGTGCAACAGGTGGCGGACCCAGCAAAGAATATAAGTTCTCGAACTTAGAACAATCTATTATACAAATTTGTGCAATAAGTGAGTCTGTGGAAGGCCACTCTGATTCTAAACGTTTCGGACTGCCTTCCTGTTCTAAAAACCGAAAGCTGGAATCTCCTTGTGAAGGGGAATTGAATGTAAACAACTCTCATAATTTGCAAAAGGACCAAGAAGATAATTCAGTGAAAGAACTAGATGCAATTTTCGAAAGTTTGATTGAGGAAGATGACACTGCGTGCAATGTTTTTAACGAAGCATTGGATGATAATTGCATTGGCGAGAAAACGACCAAGAGGTCAAATAAAAGTTGTCCCAAAGTAAAAAATTCCGTTGAGTTTCTGCAGAAGGAGTTAAGTTTGCAGGAAAAAATGTATGAACAAGTTCGTGAAGCTGTCCTAATAATGAAAAATCACCAAAATGAAATTCAAGCTAGTGTCAAAAAGATTTATCGTTCGATTTATCGAATTCACGACCAACAGAAACTGCTTCTTAAGGAAACAAAACGTCATAAACTTGAGATGGAAAGCAATCCGCAAGCATGAAATCGAACAAAAATTACATTTCAAGCAGAAAGTTCTAGACATTGAACTTGCAAAGCTTGAAAAGTATTAGTATCTAAATCAACATACTAACCGAAAGTTCCTCAAATATAAATTTTGATAAAAATGAATTCTAAGACTTTATTTTTTTATGAATATATGTATTTTTTTTTATTTATTTGTTTACAAGTACTTTTGTTTATGTTTTTAATAAATGTTAATAAACTATTTAAAGAGAGTTCCCTATTTCTCTTCGAATGCGTTGGGCTTCAGTCATGTATTCTGAGCTGCTTAAAGTCGTAAATGCAAAGTTGTTTTCATCTTCTTGTAGACCAGGTGCAATTTGAATGTCAGTGTCAGCCTTTAAGTGTATGCACATATTATGCAAGGCACAACAAACATTAATGATTGTGATTGCTTTCCTTGGATGATAATGTAACTCTCTTGTGCCCAGCAAACATCTCCACCTTTGCTTTAGCACGCCGCCGTTTGTCCTTTCGATAATATTTCTGGTTTTAGAATGAGCATCATTAAATTTACTTTAAGGTGTTCCTGTCTCTGGTGTTCTATGTGGAGTTAAGAGCCAAGGTTCTAATGGGTATTCGGCGTCTCCTAGGAGAATCAAAAATACAGGAATTGAACAAAAAGGCGATTAAAGCTTACCCACCAGCCATGTGTTTCTCTCACCATTCAAATACTCTTGCTCCATCCATGTTCTTAGTTCAGTCACATTCCATACCAGAGAGTGATGACATGCACCAGGGTGGGTAGCATCCACAAATTTAATTTGCATTTCATCGTCGCAAACCTACGAATGATTAATTTGTTTTCAAAATTCAGTGTAAATATAGATTTAATACTTACAAGCATAACATTTAAGCTAAAATATCCTTTACGATTGTAAATGCTTGTTTTCTTTAGGGGCAATAATCCGAATGGGCGTTCCGTCTATGCATCCTACTACTCCAGATATATTGTTTTTTTCATAAAATCGTAACTTGGTACCTCGTTTTTGTTCAGCAGTTGTTTGTGAAAGAATCCATGTTGGACAAAGCTTAGCTTCAAAAATTTGAAGTACTTCTGAAAGAACTTCTGAAAAGGAAGACTGTGCTAAGCCAACTTCGTAGCTACACCTTTTTGGTACGCTCCTTCAGCAAAAATGCGCTTAGCTTCACAACAGGGGGTACTGCAAATGGTTTTTTGGATTCTGGTAACGACTCAAGGTGTCAAGCAGACACCTAAACATTGGTTTGTTAACGCGATAGTATTGATGGAATCTTAAGGATAAAAATGAATAATTATGAGTTGGAACTTCGATTGCGGAGATACTTACATGGATTTTGGTAACTCAAGAGGGTTTGAGATATCCCTCAAGTACCTTCTGAAAGATATTTGCCTATTTCTCTCATTTTGCATTACATCTTCGATTGCTACCACAAAACCAATATTATTTATCATTTTAATTGATATTTTCTTCCTTTAAGGACACAAAACAATTTTTTTTTACAAAAAATACACGATTTGGTGCTGTCAAGATAGGTTAGGTTAGGTTAGGTTGGAGTGGCTGTCTAGATGTCATTGACACACTTAGACCTCAAGGGTCCATTGTGATACCACTAATGAGGTTACTCATGGGAGAGTAATGAATTTAAACAAACCATTTTGTGCTTTTAATAAAGTTAGAGAGACACTTTGTGTCAATCGTTGCCAGTTCACTGGTATTGTCGAAGAAGGAATTGCCAAGAAAGTTATTCCTTCTAATGGAGAGTGCTGGACATGTACATAGAAGGTGTTGGATTGTTTCCTCTTCCTCCTCGTCCATGCAGCTTCTACAGAAGTCATTTGTGTAGACCCCTAGCCTCAGAGCATGTCTTCCTATGAGGCAGTGTCCTGTTATTACTCCAATTGTAGAGCTTATATTTTGTCTGCTCAAGGATATCAAGCCTTTTGACCAATTTGAGTCTATGCTTGGCCATATTTGCTTGGTTGCTAGGCAGGTGGTACTCTGTGACCATCTAGCATTTGTTGCTTCTAGAGCATATTGTTTGAGAAGATATTTGCATGTAGCAAGTGGTATTCCTATGTTATGTTCTTGTCTAACATGAGGCAGAAGTGTTCCATTTTTGGCGAGCTCATCGGCTTTACAATTTCCCGGAATGTCTCTGTGGCCCGGCACCCAAATGAGGTGAATATTAAACTGTTCTGTCATCTCATTCAGAGATGATTGACAATCGTGGACTACTTGTGAGTTTGTGGAGACAGACGCGAGAGATTTAAGAGCGGCCTGGCTGTCCGAAAAGATCCGTATATCCTTGCAAGATATAACGTTTTCTTTGAGCCAGGATAGTGCCTCTTTAATCGCCTGCTGTCAAGATAACTTCGAAATTGATTTAAACAGTTGAAGGTTGGTATGAATTGTTTCGTGGGAAAAAATATTTCTTGGGAGATTCCCGATGGGAATCGGGAATTGGCGATAGGGCTGAGTAATCCCAGAGGTAACCATCTTTACAGCGTTGAATATGGGGTCGACCTGCTGGCTACTGAAAAGCCATCGTATCCAAGAAGCGGCTCCTTTCTTGATCTTTTGCTGTACGACACAAGACTGACAGTTACAGACAAAGTGGGTAATCACCCTCGAAACTGCTTACAGACAGTCGAGTATGACAGTGATCACTGCGGACTGGCTGCTGTAATGAAGATTTCGAACGAACGCGTGGAGTTGGAGGAATACGTTGCAACGCATTCTTACAATTACAGTAAGATGCGCTGGCCTCGTTTTACCAACGCCCTAGCGAGAAAACTTCGTTCGAGTGACATAGCCCCACCAAACAACAGAAACCTGACAAATACATAAATTGACCAACATTTACAACAGATGGACGAAATAATAAAACGAACGATGGAATGGACAATAATGAAGTACAAAGAACGGGACCAAATGGACGCTTACAGAAACGCGACTATTGACGCACTACGTAGGCAGGGCCGTCGAGAGGAATTCCGGGCCCGGGACGGAAAAATCTCGGGCCCTCTCATATTTAGCATTTTTTTTTAAAGTTCATGCCTACTGATATAGTACGTTCTAATTTCAATTACGAATAGCATGAAATTGGTTGGAATTAACGGCAATAATCATTTTTTGTTTGAAAAATGAACCGAAAAAAGTGTTTCATCAAATCAATCTTACGAGTATCGTCCAGTTTAGTTGAAATGGAGGATGGATAGAAAATAATTCTACATGCGATTAGATCAGAATCTGAACAGAATCATACATTCAATTTGATATTGCCAACGACATGTAAGTAACTGATAATACGGTTACGATTAACTGTTAAAAAAAGTAGTATGAAGATCTATTACCTACTATGAAAATAAAATAGAGCGAAGTAAAAGTATTTGAAATTTGTCTTTAAAAAAAACTAAGTGTTTTAAAAGTTTTATGATAACAAGAGAAAACACTAACTTTATTAGTATAGTTAAGTATAAAGAATTCATTATAATCTGGTATACAATTTCCAGTGGGAGCCGACATTGCCAATAGTAAATTATTCAAATAAATTATTATTCCAACACTCCCACTTTTGAATAGATTTAGTTCAAACAAAATATAATTCATACAGGTTATTATTAATATTAACATATTACTTTACTTTGATCAAAAAACGAAATTTTTCAAATTTATCTTTGCATAGAGCCTTTGTAAAGATATCTGCATTTTGATGTTCAGACGGAACATAATTAATCTTAAAATCACCTCTGCTGAATCGTTCACTGATGAAATGATAACGAACATCAATATGTTTCGTTCGTTTGTGGAATTCAGGATTTTTGATTAGCTTTATTGCTCCCTGGTTGTCCATGTTTAGATTAACCTCTCTACTGCCAGTTGAAACTAATTCGAAGACAAGTAATCAGCGTCACTGTTACAAACCAAAGAAAAACATTTACTTTTTTCAAAAATTATACCCATTTCTCGAGTCCCACTGATGTACTTCAGTATTCTTTTGACTGCATTGACCTGGGCCTGGTTCGGTGAGTCTAAATATCGTGAAACTACTCCTGCTGCATAGGCTATGTCTGGGCGGGTGGCAACAGCCAGGTACATAAGCGATCCAACAGCCTCTCTGTAGGGAAACTTGACTTCTTTGGAGGATTCTGAATAAAAAAAGGTTTCAGCTGGGGTTGAAACTGGTTTGCAATTAAGCATATTGAATCTCCACAAAATATGCTCAGTATAACGTGATTGAGTGACATGAATTGCACCATTGGGTTTCCTTTTTAACTGCATACCTAGAAAACAATCCGCATTCAATGTTGTTATCTCAAACTGCGTCTTTAAAAACTTTATTAATATCAAAGCATCTTCTTTATCCTGTGCAGCTATTAGGCCATCATCAATATATATCGCCAGGATCATACGCCTATTAACATCGGCTGAAATAAATACACATGGATCCATTTCGCTGGGCTTAAGGTTAAACTGCTTCAAAGCGGCCGTAAACTTCTCATTCCAGCACCTAGACGCCTGTTTTAACCCATACAAACTCTTTTGAAGCTTGCAAACTCGTCCAGATCCGTCATCGAAGCCTTGAGGTTGCTGCATGTAGATCTCTTCATATAAATCGCCGTTTAAAAAGGCCGTCTTAACATCAAACTGAGATAAACTTAATCCTTCGTTTGCCACAATTGCGAAAATACAGCGCATGGAAGTAAATTTTGCCACTGGACTGAAAGTTTCAAAATAATCAACACCCCGTTCTTGACTGAATCCGCGAACCACCAATCTAGCTTTGAATCTCTGCAAACCATCAACTCCTAAGTCCTTCAACTTATATACCCATTTGTTGTCGATTGCTTTCCTGTTCGGCGGAAGCCGTGCCAAATCCCAGGTATGGTTCTGATGAAGGCTATTCATCTCTTCTTCCATTGCTCTCTTCCAATTAACTGCATCATCGGAAGCAAGTGCATCGCGGTAGGTGTTTGGTTCTCCTTGCGCAAGGAAAGCATGTCTCTGAATGATGCTGCACATACCAGAATAGTCTACAGCTTTCTGGTTACGTAGACGATCCCTCAATGGAAGTGTCACATCACCGCCATCATTGTTACTCCCACCATCATCATTCTGGATTATTTCAACTCCTTCCACTTCTTCGTCAGCAGACTCGTAAACATCTTCCCTTGCTTGCTCTCCATCTTCTCCTTCATTTTCTGCGATGGACAAATCTTGGGATGTTGAAGGTTCTTGAGAAGCTTCAGTTAAAACATTTTGATATTGTTCAAATTCTTTGAACGTAACATCTCGCACTGTTTCTACTTTTCGATGAGTAGGTATCCAGTCCAGACACGGTATCCCTTGAAAGTCTCTGAATACCCCATGAACAAACCTTTTTCAGATTTCTTATCCCATTTTCTGCGCCTTTGCTTGGGTATGTGGATAAATGCTTCGATTCCAAAAACTCTGAAAAATTCAAAGCTGGGCTTACGACCACACCACATCTCATAAGGTGACTTATCTTTTGTAGCGCTTACGCCAGTACGGTTCAAGGCATAATCAGCCGTATTTACAGCTTCAGCCCAAAACATCTTGGATAAGTTTTTCGCATGAAGCATCGAACGTGCCGCTTCCACTACAGTACGGTTTTCTCGCTCAGCACTGCCATTCTGCTCTGGAGTATATGGTACGGTGGTTTCATGTCGAATAGAATTTTTGCTCAGAAGCGATCTTACAGCTTCGTTAACAAACTCCAACCCATTGGCTGTACGAAGTGTCTTCACAGGGAGTCGCATCTCACATTTGGCTTTATTTATAAACTCTTCTATTGATGAATAAACTTCCGACTTGTTTTTTACAAAAAAAACTACCTTAAAATGGGAAAAATGGTCTTTAAAAAGAACAAAATATCTGCAACCCCCTATAGAAGTTTCCTCCATAGGACCACATACATCCGCATGCACTAACTCCCCTGGTTGACTAGCTTTAAATGTGCTTTTGGGAAATGGAAGTCTATGCTGTTTCCCATACATACAGGCATCGCACGAGAATTCATTAGCATCTATAAAAGGAATACCTTCTTTCAACAACTGAGAACGTACTTGTGGGACATTTTGATGAGCCATCCTTTCATGCCATACCTTTAATGGCAGATCTTTAGAAGATGCTAACATTGCCTTATGATCCGACAGGCCTTGAACAACAAAACACATTTTGAATAACTGATCCTTTCGCTCTCCCACTGCCACAACAGATCCATCGTCTTTCTTGAACTCGCATCGCAAACTATCAGACATAAACTTGAAACCCTTATCTAGAGCACGACTTTGTGAAAAAAGGTGTGCGT
Organism: Eupeodes luniger; assembly: GCA_951509635.1. Classification (NCBI taxonomy): domain Eukaryota; kingdom Metazoa; phylum Arthropoda; class Insecta; order Diptera; family Syrphidae; genus Eupeodes; species Eupeodes luniger. The sequence continues at coordinate 173,223,411 of OX608073.1, read as the reverse complement.
TAATTTTTGGCACATACAGAACGTTTGAGAGATGCTTTTCACACCATTTTTCTCCATTGTAGGATAAAATATTTATATCACCTATTCCCAGTGCTAAAATCTTTTGACCACTTCCTACTCTTATGTCAATTGGATTAGAAAATCTTTCAAAACGCACAAACCAATCTCTTTTATGGGTCATGTGGTCGCTAGCACCGGAGTCGAGATACCAATTATCATCAATTTCACCATTATTCATTATCAACGCATTGCAGGTACTTGTCAATATATTATTCTTTCGCCCCTCACTTCCTTTTCCAGTCCTAGTTCGATCCAATGCAGCCAAGAAATTATTCTTCTCCGTTTGTTCCTCACTTACACTTCCAGTCTTCAGTTGGTCACCACCACAAGATATATATACCGCCCCTTTATCCTCACTTGAGCTTCCAGTCCACAAAGCATTATCAAAGTTCAAAATCTTCCTCTTTTCCATTGCCTCACTTGAAGTTCCAGTCCTCACTTCATTAGCATCAGAAAATATTTTTTCCCCCGCTTCAACCTCACTTGAACTTCCAGTCCATCCTTGCACAGAGCATAATTCAGAATTACACATGAGAGCCTCCCCCCTTTGTACTTCATTCCGGTTTCCAGTCTTCTTTCTATCGGCAAACTTTTTCGGACAGTCCTTTTTCCAATGACCAAATTCATTGCACCTAAAGCACTTTCCAGGTTTGGAGACTTTCTGCTGTTGCTGCTTCTTGTTCCTCTGCTTTGCAATTAATGCTGTGCCTTTAATGGAATTACCTGAAGTAGATGAATGTGAATGCATACGTTTTTCCTCCATCACTAACCGTGAAGTCAGATTCTCTAACGTCTGTTGTTCCTTTGCCGTGGATTCCCAAGCGCAAAAGAATTGTTGGAAACTTTCAGGGAGAGTCATCAACATCTTTGTTATCACCATGCTGTCGGAAACCTGCTCTCCAACATCTCTAAGCTGCCTAACAATATTTTCCAACTTGGAGATGTGAGTCGCAACGTCATCATCAGGCTCCTTCTCGAAACTATAAAATTTTTGTAGCAACATGTGAACATTCGTACTAGAAGTGTGTTCATATACCGCCTTTAACTTCGTCCACATCTCCTGTGCAGTGTTGCAGTTAACAATGTGACGAAGCGGTGTTGAACCTACGCTCGTTGCAATTATGCGTTGAGCCTTGCTATCGACTTTCGTCCAATTTAATAACCTAGCATCAAAAATTACCTGGGTCTCATTTTCCCCCTTTACTGGTTTATTGTTCGGGTCATTTACATGTTCAAATAGACCAGAAGCTTTAAGTAAAATTTGGACTTGAAACTTCCATATGGAATATTGTTCAGAATCAAGCAATTTTTCTATTTTAAAACTTTCAGATACCATTTCTGAATTTAAAAAAAAAAAAATCTAATTTTATACTTTCTGCAGGCTCACGTGACCTGGGCCCATAACCTGTTAACTTATGAGTCACAAAAGAAGACAACCGTCGTGTATGATAACAAGAGAAAAGACTAACTTTATTAGTATATTTAAGTATAAAGAATTCATTATAATCATTAATCAGGTATACAATTTCCAGTGGGAACCGACATTGCCAATAGTAAATTATTCAAATAAATTATTATTCCAACAAAAATATTATTACAATGTTTTATTAGAGTGAGTTTGCATTCAATGAAATATTTTCTTTTGGTAAACAAGCTTTCCTAGCTTTCTGAGCAGCAAAACAACTTATAATTGCGTCGAAATTAAGTTCCCTTGCCAAAGGTGCTTCGATGCATAGTGTAGCAAGTCCAGAAACACGATCTTGTGATGAGCACGAATGATGAAAATTCTTTGTTCTCTCAAGGACGCTAAATGAACGTTCGGCACTAGCTACGGTTACAGGTATGGTGGAAAACACACGGAGAGCAACACAAATGTTGGGGAAAATCGTCTCCAAGTTCTGGGAATAAATAGCATTGAGCAAACTCATTGGCGGAAGTTCTGCTTCAAAATAGGCTTCATAAATGTGTTTCAGATGAATTACTTCTTCTTTAAACCCTTGAGACACATGCGAGTTATACTTTTGGATGAACCTTGTAGCAGAGTTTTTAATCTCAAGTTCGTCCATTGTTGAAAACTGTCATAAAAATGAAAATGTAGCATTCAAATTTTTCATCGTATCGAACCGACGAGAAATTCCAGATATAATTGAATCAACTATGACGTAAAAGGTGTTTCTCTTGAAATTTATTTCTTCGTTCGTTTCAATTTGCTCTCCGGCTCCTCGGTTTTCTTCAAAATGTCTCTTTAATTGCCTTTTTCGGTTCGATGGAAACGATTCTGGAACATCCCCCAATCCAGTAGCAACTGCTTTGCATTCAGATAAAAATTGATCTCATCCGTTTTGAATAATTTTCAAATGAAGATCAAGTTGTCGAGATCTCGAATTTCAACGTCAATAGTACTGTTTCTGACTCGAAGAAGGAAACTTCCTTTATTTATAGCGCTAAGAACCTTGCACCAAATCAAAGACATCAGGACGCATTCAAATTTGTGCATATATTTTAAAATGCCATTTACATCTCTTCGAGCTTCAGCAGTTAAATTAATATCACTTAAGGCTTCTAATGATGTTCTAAGGTTTTTCAGATGATTTGCAAATGGTTTCACTGCCTCAATTCTAGCTGACCATCTTGCATTGGAAAGTTTGTGAAGGGATCCGGGCACATTTTTCTTAAGAATTTCCCAACGTTGAGCACTGCTGCTAAACAAAAAATGTCCATTATTTGGCTCTCCAATAAGATTGATATCGCCTCGTAGTCCTAGTCCCCTTTCGCAAATTAAGAAAATGGTGTCCAATATTATTATATATAGAATTCCTTGCTATTTTTGTATGGCTGGTTTAATATACACACTTTGAAGTGACTTGATATCCTTCGAATCTTCAGTAAACAATTTATTCAAAATATTAATTAATTAATATTACGGAAACCACAATTGGAAAACGTTTACGTGGGATTTTCCGGTCCCCCGAAACCGAATCAAAAATTTCGTTCCCAGCAGAAACAAAAATAGAAGAAAAGAAACTTTATAAAACAGAAACCGAAATAAATATTTGTGTTTTGTGTTAAGTTGCCGGGCCCCATATTTTGATTTTAAAAATTTTCAAAATAAAACAAATTTGAAATTTACATTAAATTAAGTAAGAAAAGCGAAACAATTTATTATAACTTTCTTTCAATAGTTCAAAATTGCCCAATTTTTCAATAAATATAAACAAAAATGTACGCCAATAATAATCAGGGGCCCAGATCGGCAAGCTTGTGACTGAAAGATTGGTAGATAACATGCAAACAGGGGCCCTATTGCGAAAGCATGAATGATTTTATATACCTATATTGAAAAAAAAACACTCTCCTCATTGCTTTTAATTTTACGGGCCCCTTTGAAAGTCCCGGGCCCGGGGGGTTTTTCCCCCATTTCCCCCCTCCCTCTCGAAGGTCTGTACGTAGGCACAAGAGTGGCTTGCTGACAAGACTCAAAAGCTTGTACAGACGACTTACAGACCCACACGACTTGGAGGTTAGGACACTGAAGTCGTCAATAAAAAATGTAAATCTGTTGATTAAGGAGAACTATAGGTTATCAATTAACAAGTACTGGGACTGCAAGATCCGATCAGTTAATTCCAGTGACCCTAGTATGTTCCTCAAAATCAAGAAGATGTTCAGGAAAAAAAACGATAATGACCTTCCGTGTCTGAAACCTCGAAGAACTGAAGAGAACAGAGACGTACTCACGACAGCGCAAATAGATCCAGAAGAAGCCATCTTTGACGATGACTTTTATATAATTGAAGATCCGAAGGAAAAAGTGGAGGCGGTGGGAGCTGCTTTCCAGGAAGTGTATAAGGTAAATGTTAGCATTCGCTCCAACCACGACCTGGAAAACAGAGCCCTACTTAATCACTTTTACCTTCGAAATGATATAACACAATGGCGATCTTAGAACCGCGGTTTCATGCGGTTCAATGACGATTCCTTGGCAAATGCCATAATCGCCGAGCAAACGGGACCAAGTCCCTTGTTAGTAATCAAGGTTCAGCTCATCTTCAACTCAATAAAAAACAAAATGTCAGCAGGTGTCGATAAGTCTTCTACCAAGCATCAGCAAAGTTTTCGAAAAGATCATCAATAGGGCTCTGACTAAGTGGGCTCCGGACAACAAAATAATTCCGGATAAACAGTTCGGGTTCAAGGCGGGTCATGACACAATTCATGCTGCGTCTAAACTCGTTTCTGATATCCAATGGAATAAAGCAACACAACAATGTACAGGTGCTGTTCTGGTTAATTTGGAAAAGGCCTTTCACACCGTATGGTTAGAGGGTCTTTACCTAAAACTGAGCAGGCTTGGCATAAGCAACCCATTGTTGTATATACTCTATGATATGCTTAGCGGTAGAAAGTTTGTTGTCAAAAGTGGCAATGTAACTTCTACCACAACATTCTCAATTAAAAAAACAGGGAGCGGTGAATTCGCCGATTCTCTTCAGCATTTACACCAGCGATCTGATAGGTAGTCTTACAAAGGCAATTGCGTACGCCGACGATCTAATTGCGTACAGAACGGCCCGAAAGGTTGAGGTTATTAGAATTGTCTTGCAGCGTGATTTCGACAAGATTCAGCGATATTGCGACGACTGGAAACTGAAAATAAATGTCCAGAAGTCGGAGACAATTCTGTTCCGGACTCCACTGGCTAGGGCCACGAGGGATACGTGCAAGAATTGGCGCAAGATGGTCATCGTGGATGTTCACGGGCAGCGATTAGCGAGCAAAAGTGTAGTGAAGTACCTCGGTATCTGGTTAGATCAGTATTTATATTTCGACGGGATGGGGCCAAGGTTGCCGGCTTACATACTTGTTTTATAGTTTTAGGGTTTAGTTTTAAATAGAATAGGCGGGTTGGGGTCAAAATTCTGCCGGGGTCAAAATTATTTTGTCAAAATTCTGCTTTCAAAATTCTGCTTTTCAAAATTCTGCTTTTAAAATTCTGCTTTTGGAATTCCTGCTGCTCAGAATTCTGATTTCTTAAATTCTGCTTTTCAAAATTCTGCTTACCAGAATTCTGCGAATAATATAGAAAAGAAAGGTTTGAAAAATTAAATATTATTAATATTAAATTGAAAATATATAATATATTCGCAGAACACCTTCTCTCATTAGAGATTAGCAGCAGATAATTTTTTGTTTGCATACATCACCTACTTTATCTCCTGTAAGCTGTAAGGTTAGTCTTATTTGTTAAGCCTTCGAGTTAGTGCTCAAAATTAACCATGAATATTTCAATAGTAAAATCCAATAAGGGAAAAAACAAACTTTGTGTTGACGGCTATATGTTTTATCTTGAAAAGTTAAACAAATGTAAAACTTACAATTGGGCCTGTGCTAATCGAATTAAAGACAAGTGCAAGGGACGAATAGTGACTAAATTGAATGGTGATGTGCATGCAATTGTTAAGGAATCTGTACAACATAATCATGAGCCACGTGTTATTGAAAAATATGTTCAGCAGGCTAATAATAATGTGACAAACCTAGCTAAAACATCATTTATGCCAGCTAGCCAAATTGTTCAGCAATCTGTGATAGAAACACCTACTAATTGTCGATTCGATCTTCCTTCAAAAAAATGCCCAAAAGTTAAAAATTAAAAGAATACGAAATTTGTTTGTGTTAATGAATAAAAAAACATACAAAAAGCAGAATTTTTTTATATATAAAACAGCCAGAATTTTCAAAAGCAGAATTAAAAAAAACAGAATTTTGGTGACCAGAATGCAAAAAAAAGCAGAATTTTGAAAATCAGAATTTTTCGACTTAAAAGAAGAATTTTGAAAAGCAGAATTTTGAAACCAGAATTTTGACCCGCTCCCAGAATAGGCATGGTGGCACAAAAAAAAATAAAAAAACATGGAATAAAAAAAAACAAAATATGAAAAACAAAAAACGTTAAATAGTTAGATTTGCTGCTGTGGTTGTTCTTCTTTTAAGTAGTTGTAATGTTCAAGCTATTTGGCATCACTTAACATTATTCCAATAAAATACTATTAGAGCGAGATACCCTCACTAATAAATGAGACCAACGATTTAAATCGTTACAGTTGAAATAAAGTATTAAAGTGAACAACACGTCTTTTATTTTCCATCCGATTTTTATAGTTCATCAAATAACAAACAACATTAACAATACACAACAACACTACAGTAGTTTATAGGTAGAATCGGTTGTTTAAGTTAGCTTTAAATTTTGTATTAAAGACCTTATTTTAAGTAGTTTTTAAGTAAAAATAAAAAAGGATATTGGAATTAGTTTTTTTTAAATTTTCTAATGAATAAAAAAATAAATAAAATGGAATTGAAGTTAAATAGATCTTAGGGCCGAAAGGCATTAGCATTAAGTAATATTGTTTAACTTATAGTGTCCGTATGGGACCAGTAAGTTAGTTGTAAGTTATGGTTAATTAGGCTAGTGTTATGAATTTTTGTCTAGCTTTAAGATAGGTTTAAGATTGAATTAATTAAAAAGTGAATTTACAAAAAAAAAGTGGCGTCCGAAGACGGATCCAGAGGTCATGGGTTCGAATCCCGTGCGGGGTGCACGAAAAATATTGCAGCTTTTTTCCACAATCGAGAAATAGCAGATTTTATTGATTGGGAAGAAAAGTAGATGGAGAAGGAGAGAAAAGCAGGGGTATCGAAAGATACCTCTGCCAACACATCGGGTGATGTTACGGTGGTGCCAGCGGTACCGAAAATAACATCAACAACATCTGATCAGGCATCAGACCAGGGCATAGCGGCAGCAACGGCTAACAAAACAAGGAAGCTGAAGAAGCATAGCCCAAACAAAGTGAAGAGAGCCAACTCCGCTAAATGGCGGGATATGCGGAAGGCAATGGAGAGTGGTACAGGAGGAATTACCACCGAGAGTGAGTTCTGAGATAACAGAATATGTGTCCGAAGGTGGAGAGGGGCTCTTCAGGCCTCCGAATATGGATTTAATCCTATCGGAGGCAGAGCCAGTCCCGCCGACAACGAAGGCTTTGGAGGTAGTGGCGGACCTCCAAGATGAAACAGAACTGGTGCAGGCCCTGCAAGCCAAACAGGCAGCCATCAGCCAGTTCGAGCAAAGCCTCAATAAGCTCAAGGAGGAAATAGAGCCCCTCCTCAGTGCACTAAAGCTGAAACAAGAGGCGCGCCGACAGGAAGAGGCAGCGCAAAAGCAACTGCAACAAAAACAACAGCAGCAAAAACAACAGCAGCAAAAACAACAGCAACAACAACCACAGCAGCAAAAGCAACCACAACCCAAGCCCGCTTAAAAAAACACAGGAGCGGAGCAAAATTAAAAGACGCCAGCAGCAGTGACAGCCCAATTGCTGAGGGCCCATCGACTTCGGCTAAGGTCAAGCAGCAGCAACAACAACAGCTACAACCAAGGCAGCAGAAGCAGCAGCAACAGCAGCAACACCAGAAGCAACCACAGCTCAAGAAGGAGAAGGTGCCACCAATGAGGACCTACCGGGTTGACCTACAGGACTTAAAAGAGTTATGTAAGTCGGCCACTAAGGGAAAATTTTTAATAAACATTTTGAATGAAAAAGAAAAGCGGTATTCGGTGCAGTGCTTCTCACTGGCCGAATACAATTTACTTAAAGGAGTGCTCAAACAGGCCACCGCTGAGTTCTTCAGCTACACGCCTAAAAGTGAAAAATTTAAGACGGTCCTTCTGAAGGGCATAAGTTCCTGCACGGAACCGGAGGCGCTCTAAGCTGAGCTCCGTGAAAAAGCCACTGATGATCTCGATTTTATCGGGGTCAAGCCTTTCACTACGGTGAAGTCCAGGCGAGGGGGTTATAGGCTGCCAATGTTCCTCGTAACATTATCGCCCTAAAGCAGTTTTGAGAGTGTGAATAAAATCAAATCCCTCGACTATCACACTGTACACTGGGACACATTAAAAAGGCACGACGACATTTTATAATGTACGAAGTGCCAGAGGTTTGGCCATGCCAAAGCCAACTGCAATATGCATTTGCGCTGTGTCAGGTGCTCAGAAACCCACAACGAAGGAGAATGCAAGCTGGAGAAGGAGCGGGTTGAGGATTTAACCCAGCTCAAGTGTCCTTTGTGGAAACCAAGGGCACCCGGCTAACTATAGGGGTAGCCCTAAAGTCCAACAAATGAAGCAAAAACAGGCCAGTCAAAAAGCCGAAGGAAGTCGAACAGTTCGACAGGCTCGTATACAAAAATTCGTGGATCCCAAATTCTCTTACGCCCAAATGGTGTCAGGGAATGAGAACACGAGACAGGCTCCACCAACGGTTGTCCCAAAGGCCCCCGTGCCTAAGGCACCAGTGGTGCAGCCTGACATTGTAGCCTTGTTGTTGAGCATTCAAGGTCAACTAACAGGGCTGCAAAGTCAGATAAAGGAGCAAGGCAAAATGGTAGATCATCTCTACACTTTGTTGCCTGGCCTGGCGCAATTTAGACCATAATGGGCGCGCTGCAGGAGACTCGCCTAAAAGTCCTATCTGTGAATGTAAATTCACTGATTAGGATTGAACGAAGAGCCAATATGTTCCAATTGTTGAAAGACTACAGTCCGGATGTGTTTATGGCTAGCGAAACCAAGCTAAACCACAAACACAAATTGACTCATAAAAATTACAATATCGTAAGAAGAGACCTGCCCGACTCCACTCAAGGGGGCGGTGTCGCTCTCTTTATACGAAAAGGCATTAATTATAAAGTCATATACAACAATGAATTGCGAAAGCCCAAGACGCTAGAAGTTTGCGTTGTATGCATCTCTCTCACTCAAGCGAAGCGGATGTACATATATGATTGCGGCTTATGCGGCTGGAGCTCCGCAGGTTACCTACTTTGCTTCACAACTCGAGATTCTTTTAAGGGAACTGAAACTGAGCTTGGAAGAAAACTATTTCATCTTGGCCGGTGATTTGAACGCAAAACATGAAGATTGGGGAAAAGAACATAGTCAGCCCTATCGCGAACAAAATTCCACCGGAGTTTTTTCCCATTTTGGGAAAGTTGCTATGGTGAATGATCTTCGAAAAGAGGGAAAAATATTGCTTTTGGCAAATAGCTATCGTGAATAATTTTTTGCAGGGAACTTTTTTCTCATTTGAGTGCGAAAATTTCCGCAAGTTGGCTGTCGGGGAAAAACCTGTAGCGCGGCAAAATGTAAGAATTTGTTTATAAAATGTGAAATTAATTATTAAATTTATAATAAATAATTTTTTTAAGGTCTAACTCAACAAACAAAAAACAGCTTGACGTCCTCGTTGGTTTAATGCAAAAATTTCCAGATATTGACGAGGTTCACGATATTTGGAAGACAGTCGAAAACGAATTAAATTGCATCGGTCCTCCAAAGAAATCTAGTTTTGAGTGGAAGAGAGTAAGCATTTAAAAACGACAATAATCAATTTTTTTATTCATAATAAAGTGTGTTTTGTGTATGCTGCGTCAGGTTTGGAGTGACAAGAAAAAGTATGTAAAAAAGAAAATGTCTGAAAACATTAAATTCAAGAGTGCAACAGGTGGCGGACCCAGCAAAGAATATAAGTTCTCGAACTTAGAACAATCTATTATACAAATTTGTGCAATAAGTGAGCCTGTGGAAGGCCACTCTGATTCTAAACGTTTTGGACTGCCTTCCTGTTCTATAAAGCGAAAGCTGGAATCTCCTTGTGAAGGGGAATTGAATGTAAACAACTCTCATAATTTGCAAAAGGGACCAAGAAGATAATTCAGCGAAAGAACTAGATGCAATTTTCGAAAGTTTGATTGAGGAAGATGACACTGCGTGCAATGTTTTTAACGAAGCATTGGATGATAATTGCATTGGCGAGAAAACGACCAAGAGGTCAAATAAAAGTTGCCCAAAGTAAAAAATTCCGTTGAGTTTCTGCAGAAGGAGTTAAGTTTGCAGGAAAAAATGTATGAACAAGTTCGTGAAGCTGTCTTAATAATGAAAAATCACCAAAATGAAATTCAAGCTAGTGTCAAAAAGATTTATCGTTCGATTTATCGAATTCACGACCAACAGAAACTGCTTCTTAAGGAAACAAAACGTCATAAACTTGAGATGGAAAAAATCCGCAAGCATGAAATCGAACAAAAATTATATCTCAAGCAGAAAGTTCTAGACATTGAACTTGCAAAGCTTGAAAAGTATTAGTATCTAAATCAACATACTAACCGAAAGTTCCTCAAAGATAAATTTTGATTACAAATGAATTCTGAGCCTTTAATTTTTTATGAATACATGTATTTATTTTTATTTATTTGTTTACAAGTACTTTTGTGTATGTTTTTAATAAATGTTAATAAACTATTTAAAGAGAGTTCCCTATTTCTCTTCGAATGCGTTGGGCTTCAGTCATGTATTCTGAGCTGCTTAAAGTCGTAAATGCAAAGTTGTTTACATCTTCTTGTAGACCAGGTTCAATTTGAATGTCAGTGTCAGCCTTAAAGTGTATGCACATATTATGCAAGGCACAACAAACATTAATGATTGTGATTGCTTTCCTTGGATGATAATGTAACTCTCTTGCGCCCAGCAAACATCTCCACCTTTGCTTTAGCACGCCGTTTGTCCTCTCGATAATATTTCTGGTTTTAGAATGAGCATCATTAAATTTACTTTCAGGTGTTCCTGTCTCTGGTGTTCTATATGGAGTTAAGAGCCAAGGTTCTAATGGGTATACGGCGTCTCCTAGGAGAATCAAAAATGCAAGAATTGAGCAAAAAGGCGATCAAAGCTTACCCAACAGCCATGTGTTTCTCTCACCATTCAAATACTCTTGCTCCATCCATGTTCTTAGTTCAGTCACATTCCATACCAGAGAGTCATGACATGCACCAGGGTGGGTAGCATCCACAAATTTAATTTGCATTTCATCGTCGCAAACCTACAATTGATTTATTTGTTTTCAAAATTCAGTGTAAATATAGATTTAATACTTACAAGCATAACATTAAAGCTAAAATATCCTTTACGATTGTAGTGTAGATGCTTGTTTTCTTTAGGGGCAATAATCCGAATGTGCGTTCCGTCTATGCATCCTACTACTCCAGGTATATTGTTTTTTTTCATAAAATCTTAACTTTGTACGTCGTTTTTGTTCAGCAGTTGTTTGTGAAAGAATCCATGTTGGACAAAACTTAGCTTCAAAAATTTGAAGTACTTCTGAAAGAACTTCTGATAAGGAAGACTGTGCTAAGCCAACTTCGTAGCTACACCTTTTTGGTACGCTCCTTCAGCAAAAATGCGCTTAGCTTCACAACAGGGGGTACTGCAAATGGTTTTTTGGATTCTGGTAACGACTCTATCAAGGTGTCAAGCAGACACCTAAACATTGGTTTGTTAACGCGATAGTATTGATGGAATCTTAAGGATAAAAATGAATAAGTATGAGTTGGAACTTCGATTGCGGAGATACTTACATGGATTTTGGTAACTCAAGAGGGTTTGAGATCTCCCTCAAGTACCTTCTGAAAGATATTTGCCTATTTCTCTCATCTTGTATTACATCTTCGATTGCTACCACAAAACCAATATTATTTATCATTTTAATTGATATTTTCTTCGTTTTAGGACACAAAAAATTTTTTTTTACAAGAAATACACGATTTGGTGCTGTCAAGATAACTTCGAAATTGATTTGTTCAAATTTCATTAAAATTTCATTCAAATTTCATTTTAACTTTTTTTCTTTTTACCTTAAACCATGCGGCCAGTAGTATTGTAAGGCCAAATGGATCATCTTAATTTGTAAATCATTTTTGCATAGGTGCAACAAAATATTATTTTCTGTTATTAATTCAAGTGTGTGACCAGTTGAAAACTTTGTAGTTCACGCTTCTCGTGTTCCACTTTTGATATTTGCCATTCATCTGTTCTCATGCTTGGAATTTTTATTGCATAGTTGCACTTTTCATAATTCATCATTTTCAAGAAATGTAAATTCTATTAAACAATAAAGTCAGTTTTGTGAAAACCTTCAAACTAGTGCGTCGTCTTCTCCTTGAGTTATTTTTCGTCTATTTTATTTTTTTGATTATTTGTTCACTTCGTTAAGAACTTAACATTGGCGACCGTGACAGGACACATTAAAAAGAGTTTTAGTGGCCTGCAGTAATTTGTTTAAAATAATAAAATCATTTAAAGTGGTAGCAGTAAAAAAGAGTGTTGGTGGAGTGATTTATTGTGTAATAATTACATCGTTTTAGTGCTAGTGCGAATAATAAAATCAAAAATAATTACAATGGCTCACAGGAATGATGACCAAACTATTGAAGACATCGCCGGTCAGCAAGAACAAGTAGGCGAAGCAATTTGTACCATCGTTCGGCATTATAACAAAGATAGTACCACTAGGAAGACTCTAGGTTACCTGAGCAAGAAAAAAGGGCAATTAGAGCCTTTGTGGGAAGAATTTGATCAGAATGATTCTATTTTGCGAGAGAGATTCTCGGACCAGATGGACCATCCTTACTTTCAAAAGGATTATTTTGAACTGGTACGAAAGGCAGCAGAACTCATGACTACCAATATACATCGACGAATTGCTGAATTAACGCAACCACAGGATCAAAACCCAGATGATCTTCAAGAAGCAAGTAAAAAGGCAGGCAAAGCCAATACTCTCAAGGAAAAGCCTGCAGAGGATATCAATAGACATGGCATTCAAACAGGTGCGATTCCCAAAACCAAGAAGGGAATTTTTACAAGTACAGATTCAAATACAGAAAAGGAGTTAACCATACCATCAAGAGCGCAAATGAATAACAAGGCAAGATATCTCTTGTTGATAAACATCTTAAAGAGATCATTGAGCAAGGCACTTGAGCAATCGTCTTTTAATAAAAGTGAACAATTCTCCCAAATTAAAGCAAGAAGTTTGGAGCAGAATTGGGATGAGATTACGTGTTTATATCGTAAGTTGGATCAGGATCTGAGTGCAGAGGAAGTAGAAGAGTACTTCAATTTACAAGAAAGGGTAGAGGAGACTTTCTTGAAGCTTTTTTCGGACATTTCAACAACTCAAGAAAAGGGATGTGAACCAAAACCTCTGAGTGTAATGATGAAGCTTCCGAAAATCGAGCTTCCTAAATTCGATGGTGAATAATTGAACTGGTTACAATTCCATGACCTGTTCAAGCAAATGATTCATGATCAACCAATACCACCGGCTCAAAAATTATATTTCTTGAGAGCGAATGTAACTGGAAAGGCCCAGGAATTGATTCAAAACTTCAAGCCAACAGACAGCAACTACGAGGTAGCTTGGGGTGTACTTGTTAAACGCTTCAACAATAAAATATTGCTGTTGACCGCTCAATTTAACAAGTTATTAACGCAGCCAGTCACCACAGCAACAAGTTCCAGCTTAAGAAGACTCCATGACAATACGAAGGAGTGTTTGCAAGTAATCACCAACCTGAACATTGACATCGCAAGTTGGGATCCAATAGTAGTACACCTTCTATTGCAAAAATTGGACAAAGAGAGAAGGGAAAAATTTGAGTTTGCGATAAAGGATCCGAGAAGCAGCCCCACCATCGAAGAGTTCCTAAAGTTCGTTGAGTCAAGATTCCAGACTCTAGAAGCCATCAACACCCGAGATGACAGGAAGAAGTTCCAGAGCCTGGAAGCCACTTGTAGCTATGATATTGGAAGGAAGTCAACCGTGGCCATAGCTCCCAAGATTGATCAGGATAAAGCACTCATTTGACATTTTTGCAACTCAAGTAAGCATGGTATTTACAACTGTAATAAATTTTTGTCTCTTTCAGGTTCAGAACGAGGAAAAGCTGTTCACAGGCTGATGTTGTGTAGGAATTGTTTGAAGAAAGGCCATTTCAACCAATCATGCTCATCCCGAAAATGCCAAAAATGCAACATGCCCCACAATACACTACTTCACCAGCAGAAGCGGCAACACAAATTACATCAACCACAAGAAAACGGCAATGACTCACCAACTACACATCAGTGGGGTGAGAAAGGTACTATAAACAAGGTTCCACAGCCAGTACATCAAGCAGTTAATACAGCAGCAGAAACGCAATTCAAGAAGCGTCATGTTTACCTTGCAACGGCAGTGGTCAATGTGATTTCATCTTATGGTGTGCGAATCCCGTGCAGAGCTCTTCTTGACTCTGGTTCTCAGTTAAATTTCGTCACAACATCGTTCCTACAGCAGTAAGGAATCAAGAAGCATCGTAAGGATATTTCAATCAGTGGAATAGGTGCGCAAGAGTGCAGGTCTGAGTTTGTGGCCTCAGTAACTTTTGAATCCAGAACATCGACTTATAAAGCCACAATTGAAGCGAACCTCATGTCTCGTATAAGTGACTACCAGTGCTGTCAAGAAATCGACGTTTCCCTGTTAAAGATTCCTACTCACATCGAGCTTGCAGATCCTTCATTCTGCAAAGCTAATCAAATCGACATGCTGCTGGGAGCTGAACTTTTCTTCGACCTATTTTTACCAAGAGAATACAGGATTTCAAACGAATTACCAATATTACGTAAATCAGAGTTAGGTTGGATCGTAGCCGGAAGTGCTCCAGCTTCAAATTCGAATGCTCATTGCCATATAGTCACAAAGCCATCGATGACATCGTTGGACAAACTCGTTCGCTCCTTCTGGGAAACAGAAAGCCATGACACTCCCATTAACACTCAGAGCGAAGAAGAACATCAATGTGAAGAACATTTCAAGAAGAATACAACTCGGAATTCAGAAGGTAAATTTGTTGTTAAATTACCATTTAAGGAGGATCCTTCCATATTTTTAGGTGACTCCCTTCAAGTAGCAAGGAAAAGGTTTCTTTCATTAGAAAGCAAATTAAACAAGGATGAAGAGCTAAAAAAATCCTACACCAGCTTCATGGAAGAATATAAAACATTGGGTCACATGACACCAATTGGCAAGAATAATATTCCAGAGAGACACTACATCATACCTCATCATTGCGTCATGAAACCCGAAAGTTCATTAACAAAACTTCGAGTAGTTTTTGATGCTTCAGCCAAGATGACTTCTGGCCACTCACTAAATGATATACTCATGGTGGGTCCAACAGTTCAACCAGATCTATTTTCAATAGTTCTGAAATTCAGAATGCACAGATACGTCTTTACAGCAGACATAACAAAGATGTATCGTCAGGTGTTATTACAAGAGGAAGATCGAGCCTTTCAACTTATTTTTTGGAGACCAAGAACTGATGAGCCATTGCAGATGTATAAATTAAACACTGTTACTTATGGGACAGCATCGGCCTCTTACCTTGCAACCAGATGTCTTGTTAAACTAGCAGAAGACAATCAAGATACATTTTATAGAGCTTCGCAGGCCGTTAAAAACAATGTGTACGTGGATGATTGTTTGGCCGGTTCAGAGACCATTGATGACGCTCATGAGTTACTTAATGAGATAGTTTGTCTACTCAAAGCAGGTAATTTTGAATTGAAAAAATTTTGTTCCAATCATCCTATGATTTTAGAAGGAGTTCCTGAAGAAGATAAAGAAAAACTAGTAACATTTCATCAATCTGAGATAGTCAAAACGTTAGGACTAATATGGGATCCTTCACAAGATGTCTTCAAGTTCAGCTTCAATGACGAAAAGGTAAATAAAATAACTACTCAGATAACAAAGCGAACAGTTTTAGCTGATCTTGCAAGACTTTTCGATCCTCTTGGCTTACTTGGGCCTATAATCGTCATTGGCAAGCTATTTTTGCAAGAGTTGTGGAAATCAAAACAGTCTTGGGATGAAAATCTTCCAACTGAAAAGGCTCAAAAGTGGATAAACTACATTGGGCAATTCTCCCTCATGAACAAGATAAGCATTCCACGATACGTTCTTCTTCCTTCTGCTAAGACAATAGAACTTCATGCCTTCTCTGATAGCAGCTTAAGTGCATTTGGTTCGTGCGTTTACTTAAGATCAATTGATGAAAGAAACCAAAGCTTTTGCCAACTTCTTTGCTCAAAATCAAGAGTTGTGCCTTTGAAAGCTGTCAGCATAGCCCGCCTGGAACTACAAGCAGCAATACTTATGGTGGAATTAGTGGATAGGGTAATTCAAACACTTCCAAATAAAATTGACAAGGTGTGCTTTTATACAGATTCTACAACCGTCTTAGCCTGGCTTAAATCACCCTCTTATACCTGGGAAACTTTTGTTGCAAATAGAGTTGCAAAAATCCAATCACTTTCAGAGTTTCATCAATGGCAATACATCAAGGGTCATTTAAATCCAGCAGACTTGGTTTCGAGAGGATCAAACTTAGAAGGACTATTCAAATCATCAATATGGTTCAAAAGCCCAGAGTTTCTTAGAAATGAAGAAATCGTTCAGTTCAAGGAATACGAATTTCCTGAAGTGATTCCAGAACGACGTAAGAAAAAATCGGTGTTGTCGGCAGTAATTCAAAACGATCTAAACTTGATCGAAAACATCAATTATAGAAGTTCATTTTTCACATTGAGAAAAATATTTTCATTCTGTTTTAGATTCTATTACAATTGCAGAAAACCAGTTGAACTTAGAAACACAGGCCAGCTAACTGTTGAGGAATTAAGAGAAGGAACACGATGGATTCTTGTTTACACGCAAAGAGTGTCATTCCCAGAGGAATATCGTGCCTTAGAAGGAAGGAAACTTGTAAGTAGAACTTCATCTATAGCATCTCTTACTCCATATTTTGATGAAAAAACAAAGCTCATCCGAGTTGGTGGAAGGTTGACAAATGCCAAGATCTCTCCAGATGCTAAGCATCAAATTTTAATTCCCAAAATTAATATAGTAACTAAATTAATTTTAACATATCTTCATATTAAACACATGCACGCTTCACATAGAGCGTTACTAGCCATCTCCCGACAACAGTACTGGATCTTAGGTGTTGGACATGCAGCTCAACAAGTAATTAGCCGATGCATCATATGCTTTAGAGTAAAGCCAAAATTCATCAATCAGCTGATGGGAAATATGCCTGCAGAAAGAGTTAATTCAGCAAGACCTTTTTATCATTCCGGTGTTGACTTTTGCGGCCCTATAAAAACTCACTACAGGGTCAGAGGTAAGACTCCTACAAAGTCATATTTAGCTATTTTCGTTTGTTTTTCTACTAAAGCTATACATATAGAGGTAGTGGGAGATCTTTCATCTCAATCTTTCATATACGCCTTAAAACGATTTGTAGGAAGGCGAGGACTTTGCCACACAATATTTTGCGATAATGCAACAAATTTCGTTGGTGCCAAGAATGAATTAGCAGAACTAACAAAAATATTCAATTCAAATAGAATACAAGCAGCAATTGAGACATATTGCCTCGAAGAAGGAATAACGTGGAAAAACATTCCACCTCGTTCCCCACATTTTGGAGGCCTGTGGGAGGCTGCCGTTAAATCTGCCAAGATGCTCCTCGTTCGCCACTTAGGTGAAGCATCACTTACGAATGAGGAGTTGCTTACTGTGGTCATACAAATAGAAGCGATATTGAATTCTCGACCGTTGACACCGTTATCATCTGATCCAAATGATTTCGAAGCTCTCACACCCGGACACTTCTTAATCGGAAGTTCTCTTACGGCAATGGCAGAACCTGATGTTACAACCTGCAAAATGAGCAGCCTGAATAAATTCCGGCAAATTCAACATATTCAACAACATTTTTGGAAAAGGTGGTCAGATGAGTATTTACATCTCTTGCAGCAAAGATTCAAGTGGAAGACTGAATCTAACAATCTGAAGCCTGACACCTTGGTGCTTATTAAAGAAGAAAATATTCCTCCGATGCGCTGGAAATTAGGACGTGTCATTGAAACTTTTAAGGGAAGTGATGATAAAGTACGCGTGGCTAATGTTAAAACCCAAACTGGAATATATCAAAGAGCAATACATAATCTTTGCCTACTTCCAACAGATGAACAAGAGAATAAAGAAAGAAATTCAGATTGCTCCAGTCTTGAACCCAAGAGAAGCACGAGAAGTTTAAGACCAAAAAAAACACAAAAGTTGACACTGCTTTCGATCTTACTTTTGGCACTCATCATAATACCCACATCTTTATGTCAGACGGTAACACAGGAGCAAGTAAATATCAAGGAACTCGATGATGGCGTTGGTATATATTTTGAAGATGTTGGCAGAATTCGTACGGTAAACACGTACTGGAAAATTTTTGTATTTTACAATTTGACAACATACTGGCAAGAATTCAATGAGCTTAAAGCATATGTCAACAGAATGCAAGATATATGTACAAAAGAAATTGGTAATCAAATGTATTATGAGCCAATAATAGACACACTGCGAAACAGGATCGCAGTTATCGAACATAACAATGAGTTGCTTCACAATTATCATGCACCAAAATATGAACGAACCAGGATAGCAAGATCACCATTTGACATCGTGGGAACTCTGGCACATAGTTTGTTTGGTATCTTTGACCAAGAGAGTGCAGACAAAATTCAAGGTCAAATCAACAATGCCTATAAGAACGAAAATCATTTGATTGAACTTTTGAGAAAACAAAGTTCAATTGCAGATGCTACTTCGAATATTTTAAAACGTGATCACATTCAAGTTCAAGATCAGTTTAAGGCTTTAAATGAACATCTTGAAAAGACCATTGCGATCTTCAAGGAGAAACAAAAGGTTAATGGGGTAAAACAGAATCTCGGATCATTGACTTCATATTTGATTCTTGTTCTCACGAATTTCGAGCACATGCAAGAAATTCTTTTAGATGTTCTTTTGGATTTAAATCACGGAAACATAAATCCAGAGCTTATAACACCCAAGCAATTAAGTGAGCAGCTGAAGCTTGTTAAAAGTAACTTGCCTTCCTATTTATCATTGCCAGCAGGTTCAGTTCTTGATATGTACAAAATGCCATCAGTAAAAGGTCGGTGCTTAAATGATTCAATTGTGTTTGAAATGTTACTACCCCTGACGGATGCTGAAGAATTTCAACTTTTTAATCTTTTAACTATTCCTATAATTCATAGAAACAAGACGTTTATAGTGGCAACATCTGCTGAATATTTAGCTGTGTCATTACCCAGAGATAGATATTTCTTATTGAGTGGCCTCGAGCTGGGAGCATGCAAACGATTACTGTCAACCAACTACATGTGCAACCAAGTGCACCCAACTATAATCCAGCAAGGAACTTCAGAGATTTGCGAAATGGCTTTACTAAATCATAAAGAGGAGAGCTTCAGCAAATGCACCTTAAAGGCGGCACATTCACAAAATGTTTGGAAAGGACTTAAATCTTCGAACAGTTGGATTTTCTCTATTCCATCAAAAATGTCTGGCCATCTGATTTGCGGCGATAAAAGCACAGCCATTAGTTTGTCTGGAAATGGTGTTCTGGAGTTCAAGAAACCTTGTGTTCTTCAACTGCCCAACATCGTCATTAAAGGTAAAATTAATTATGAGAGCAAAATAACCTCACCTTTTATTCCTAGCGCGAATGCAAGTTTCTGGAACATAACTGAAGAGACAACATCAAAGACAATAGACACACCTATTGAAACGAATCATATTGACCCATCCGAGTTTGAAGATCTAAAGTCTAAAATCAAAGATGTAATGGACAAATCCAAGGAATTGCCTGCCCCCACTGATATCAACTCACATGATTATCATCACTATGGAAGCAGTCTGTTGTTATTGGCATGCATGATTGGGATTATCTTCACTCTTTTTCGTCGAAAAAAAAAACCAACCCCTATGCCGAAAACTTTCGAGGTCAACGTTTAAAATTAAGTCAAAGAATTCAATAAGTAAAATTAAGAGAGTTAAGAACCCTCAAAAGGGGGGAGTATGTTCAAATTTCATTAAAATTTCATTCAAATTTCATTTTAACTTTTTTTCTTTTTACCTTAAACCATGCGGCCAGTAGTATTGTAAGGCCAAATGGATCATCTTAATTTGTAAATCATTTTTGCATAGGTGCAACAAAATATTATTTTCTGTTATTAATTCAAGTGTGTGACCAGTTGAAAACTTTGTAGTTCACGCTTCTCGTGTTCCACTTTTGATATTTGCCATTCATCTGTTCTCACGCTTGGAATTTTTATTGCATAGTTGCACTTTTCATAATTCATCATTTTCAAGAAATGTAAATTCTATTAAACAATAAAGTCAGTTTTGTGAAAACCTTCAAACTAGTGCGTCGTCTTCTCCTTGAGTTATTTTTCGTCTATTTTATTTTTTTGATTATTTGTTCACTTCGTTAAGAACTTAACATGATTTAAACAGTTGAAGGTTGGTATGAATTGTTTCGTGGGAAAAAATATTTCTTGGGAGATTCCCGATGGGAAACTTTTTTTCCCGGGTAACATTTTATTTCCGGGGAAAAAAGTTCCCATTATATTGGCGAAGGGGCTGAGTAATCCCAGAGGTAACCATCTTTACAGCGTTGAATATGGCGTCGACCTGCTGGCTACTGAAAAGCCATCGTATCCAAGAAGCGGCTCCTTTCTGGATCTTTTGCTGTACGACACAAGACTGACAGTTACAGACAAAGTGGGTAATCACCCTCGAAACTGCTTACAGACAGTCGAGTACGACAGTGATCACTGCGGACTGGCTGCTGTAATGCAGATTCCGAACGAACGCGTGGAGTTGGAGGAATACGTTGCAACGCATTCTTACAATTACAGTAAGATGCGCTGGCCTCGTTTCACCAACGCCCTAGCGAGAGAACTTCGTTCGAGTGACATAGCCCCACCAAACAACAGAAAGCTGACAAATACAGAAATTGACCAACATTTACAACAGATGGACGAAATAATAAAACGAACGATGGAACGGACAATACCAAAGTACAAGGAAGGGGACCAAATGGACGCTAACAGAAACGCGACTATTGACGCACTACATACGTAGGCAATAGAGTGGCTTACTGACAAGACTCAAAAACTTGTACAGACGACTTACAGACCCACACGACTTGGAGGTTAGGACACTGAAGTCGTCAATAAAAAATTTCAATCTGTTGATTAAGGAGAACTACAGGTTATCAATTAACAAGTACTGGGACTGCAAGATCCGGTCAGTTAATTCCAGTGACCCTAGTATGTTCCTCAAAATCAACAAGATATTCAGGAAAAAAAACGGTAATGACCTTCCGTGTCTGAAACCTCAAAGGACTGAAAAGAACAGAGACGTACTCATGACAGCGCAAATAGATCCAGAAGGAGCCATCTTTGACGATGACTTTTATATAATCGAAGATCCGAAGGAAAAAGTGGAGGCGGTGGAAGCTGCTTTCCAGGAAGTGTATAAGGTAAATGTTAGCATTCGCCCCAACCATGACCTACTTAATCACTTTTACCTTCGAAATGATTGTATCGAACGCGCTAAACACATTCAAGTCAATTGTCTTATTCCTTTGTATTAGTAAAGTTATATATTTATTCTTGTCTTAATGTCATTGTATGCGAGTGCAACTTGGAGAAATAAGTTCACTCATTTTTACTTTGTTGAGTTAGTTGCCTCTTAACTCTCGTACCGTACAGGCCGGCCTCGGGTAAAATATAAATATATATAATATAATAAATAAAGAATCTAAAGAATCGAATATTGTACAGAGAACTGATTGTACAAAGAAACATTATTAATAAAGATAATCAATAGTCGGGTTTTTAACCACTTTTCCCGACTCTAAAGTGCCGTGTTTTATTTTTTCTTTCTATGGTTTTACAGTCCGCTTTATACATTTTGGTCCACGTCGAGACCGGATAACGCCAGTAGAGTAAAAATATACCGGTAAAAGTGCTCCCCATTGTCAGTCTTAATCCGCCTTATAATAATGTGTTGTGTCCACAAACCCTCCTTTTGGTGCGGTGCCGTGTAGTGCTGTACATAAAACAAAGTACAGAAAACAATAAAAAAAAAAGGAAAAGAAAAAGGAAAAGAACGTACAAAAACATACTGGTTCTTGTCGCCTCGCCATGCGCGCCGCCGCCGCCGCCGGCCGTCGCGACTGGGTCTTATACAATACATACCCATGTTAAAATAAGAACAAAATAAAAAACACACAGCAACACGGCATATACTAAATCAGGAGCAAGCCAGTGAAATAGTTACGCAGCTGCGATGTGCCTATGTGCACGTAAATACATAGCAGCAACAAACTCAAATGAAAAAGAGAGAAAATTCTCCGCGCAGTGCGATAGCGTCACCTTTAATTTCGACCATCGAATAGTGAAGTTGTTTGTGTCAAAACATATTAAAAATTTTAAGCAAAAATCTGCTAGTCTAAGCAAATTGAAAAAATTTCGAAAGAACAAAAAAAAAAATAAAAAAGTAAAGACATTTTAACGAACAAAGATAAAAATTACAGAAATTTTAAAGAACAGAAATAAAAAATAAGAGAAGTACAGAAATTTAAAAAGAAGAAAAAGAAAATACAGAAATAAGAACAAAAGAAGAATTGGTACAGGTGAGTCGCTAAAATATAAAATAACTAAAATTTAAAAGTGCTCAGGGTAGTGTTAGCTATGTGCAGTGTCGGGTGGTAAGACGTGTTGTTGTTCCTTTGCTACGGTTCTTTTTGTGTGGATGTTCCGTTGGCTGAAACAAGCCAAAACACAAATAAGACGAGCAAAAACAAAGCCCGCGTCGCGTGCCATTGCATGTGTTGTAATTTTTTATTATTATCATTTATTTGTTCGTCTAAACGACGCGCGCCGCTGAGACGGCAGCAAAATATATAATTCTAGATGTTTCCATGTGCATACGCGCAGAAAGAAAAAATATAAATATACATAATTAAATTCCCTTCTCTAGTATAGGTTTCGTTGGCGTATATTGTATATACCTCAACTTTAGCAAACCGTCTCAGGCTTTGTATGCATACATGCATACGCACTCAGCAAAAGATATAACTCTAGATGTTTCCATGTGCATACGCGCAGAAAGAAAAAATATAAATATACATAATTAAATTCCCTTCTCTAGTATAGGTTTCGTTGGCGTATATTGTATATACCTCAACTTTAGCAAACCGTCTCAGGCTTTGTATGCATACATGCATACGCACTCAGCAAAAGATATAACTCTAGATGTTTCCATGTGCATACGCGCAGAAAAATATAAATATAGATATACATACGTAAATTCCCCTCTCTAGTTTAGGTTTCGTTGGCGCCTGAGACTTAAGCAAACCGTCTCAGGCTTTATATGCATACATGCATACTCACTCGGCAGCAAATTTATTCGTAGACAGACGACCAGCTGCAAAGAAATTGTTGGCAGGATAAAAATGAAGGGGAGGAGAATGCTATTCCTCGATGCCGATGAGGGCTTACAACCAGCGTCGGCATTGAGATGGGTATACTCTTCCTCATGTGTCCATGTGTGTGACTTACAACCACCGCTGGCACATACACGCATGCGAAGACAAATGGCAAGTAGATAACTCCGCCCATAATGCGCAGTATAGTTATTAAAGGTAGGGGATGTATTAAATGATTCTCTTATGTATATGAAAAGAATATAGACAGCGCATCTGGGTGAGTGACGCGAGGCATTTAAAGAGAGCCCTGTTAAATAGGAGAAGAATCCTTATTGTACTGTGCCGTCAATTTAGTAGTATAAATAGAATTTGGTAGGACAGAGTTTTAGACACAAAGTACAGATAGGTTATTGCCAAACTTTAAAGCATCTGTTATTAATGCGTATATAAAGGGTAGTGCAGCTTAGAACATTTTTTACAATGCGATTGGCTATGAGCAGTGTTTAGTTTGAGCGCATTGAGTTACTAATGTGAACGCAAACACTTGCTTAAACCACTTGCAGATTAAGCTATCATATTCTCTTGGGATCGTACTGGTCTTTGAACATTAGTTGCAAGTTACATGGCACCAGTTCTAAATTCAAGTGTGCGTTCGCAACGAGGATATGAAGCGATACAGTTAGCACGATATAGAGTAGCATAGCTTAGAGAAAAATGTGATTGACAGGGTATAGATTAGAGATTAGATGAGTAAATTAATAAAAAATATATAAGTGCAGAATGTTAACATGTTTTGAAGTACAGAGGTAACATAATAGGTACAGGATTTTAACAGGGGCTCTAGTATATAATACAAAATAAAATGAAAATTTAAAGAGTAGAGTATAAAGTATACAGTAAAGACAAAAGAAATGAAAAGATTACAGAGGATAGAATATACAGTAAAGACAAAAGAAATGAAAAGATTACAGAGGATAGAATATACAGTAAAGACAAAAGAAATGAAAAGATTACAGAGGATAGAATATAGAGTAAAGACAATAGAGGTACAGGCTGGATCCAGATACAGATATAGATATGCAAAACAAAAAAAAAAAAAAAATGTTAAGGCGCCACTTCGACGGGAGTAGGTAGCTAACGCCTATATGCTGGAACAGCAATAGGAGCTGTAAGTCGTATTAGAATATTAAGCGCTTTATAAATTTTTTGTTTTTTTTGGCTATTAAGCAAAAAACAAATAATAGATATTCATACGCAGGCAAGTGAACAATAAGGTCTAAGTTCCCGTTGGTGTCTTATTTCTATCTCTTATTTCCTATCTTATATTGAAGTGAAAAAAAAAAAAACGTCCGTCCGGGGATAGAGCGGATCAGAATGTAGGCCCTCGGTCCCTGTCGTCCGCAGCTGCAGATGCGTATTGGAGCTGTTTGGTTACACGTTAAGTGCGTACAGCGAATACAATACAGAGGCGAGCAAACCGGGAGAGCCTCTTCGTGTTTTGTTCTCCTTAGGACGGGCAGTTCACTACGATACTTTTATTTTTATTTTTTTCAGGTTTCTGACACTAGCGGGGGAGTTGACCTGAAAAATAGCACGCACACTACATAAAATAGGCACTGAAAAAGCACATATAGGCAGGCCCAAAATTCGAATAAAATGCAAAGCCACTACTTATAACCCGAGCACTTACTGATATATATATATATAAATTGTGATATTTTTGTACAGATGCCTAGGACAGGTTCCTACAGGCTTAGACATAGAATACAGATGTCTAGAATAAATTCCTATAGGTTTAAAGCATACATTTATTTTTTGTACAGATGATAGAGTACATAGATTTAAATAAATTCGTACAGACGCCTGAGTATGTAAAGAAATGGAAAGACTAATACAAGCAAAAAGTTAGACATACCTCCGCCAAAGGTTTGTCCCATTAAATGAACACAAATGAAATTATTTTGCTTATCTCGAGGATTTCATGCGCAGACATGATGCGAAATCGTCTCTATGACGACGGGATGTGTCGTTATTTGCCGTCTGGCTTATTTCCATGCTTTCGGGCAAATTAAATAAGTATAATAAGTATGCGCACATATACGCGCAAATGCAAAACGAGAGAAGAATGCTATTCCTTTATACTGATGGGGGCATACAACCAACATCGGTATATACTCAGTGACCTGTGTGTGACTTACAAGTTACAACCACCGCTGGCACATGCATGCGAATACAAACAAAGTATAGAGTGCCACCCATAGCGCGCAATATAGAATACACATGAAAGATAAAATTTCAAATTAAAGCCTCAATGAGAAACAATATTTCCCCTCACACATAGTGGTAGTATAGGTAGCACAGCTGCACAGCAAGCAAGCTGAGCGAGAAGACGTATAAAAGGAATTTGAAAAAGGAGGAAATATTCTCACTGTACAGAGCCGTCAAGCAAGTATCGAAAGTACGAAAGTAATACAGAAATTTAACAGATGCTTAACAGAATTTAAAGAACAGAAATTTAACAGATGCTTAACAGAATTTAAAGAACAGAAATTTAACAGATGCTTAACAGAATTTAAAGAACAAATATTTAACAGATGTTTAACAGAATTTAAACTACAGAAATTTAGCAGAAGAGATTACGTTGAAAGGCGCGCAATCTGTGCAAACTGCCTAAAGCACGGGCGCAAAGAGAACAACTGCCTTGTTTGCCGCTGCGTCAGATGTGTCCAAGACGAGAAGTCAACAAGCCGGCGCTCACGGTGGTGGAAGATTACGTTGCCTCCGGATCGGTAGCCAGGCGACGCACCAAGAACAATACCGATTAACTAGCAACTAGAGGCAAACGTCTCAAACCCTCACGTACATGTCGTACAGCGTACAGGCGTAAAGTAACAAATAGAAATCGAAACCATAGTACAAAAATCCATTCAAAAACGCAGTCAAAATTCAACGTACAGATCATTCAAACCATGAAGTCCAGTAGAAAGACAACAACACAACCAGTAAAGAACTAGCTCCCGCAAGGGTAAGAAAATCATCAGGTAACACCTCATTTTCCAACAAATTGGATCTTATTAGCAGCAAAATAGATCTGCTATCAAAGAGGGAAGAGAGTCTAGAGCCACAGTTTTCGCCGTACAATAAGAGGAAATGGTCTATGGCAAAAGATGTATTTCCGAACAAAATTTCGAAAATAAATCATGAAAAATATGTACAGACTATTAATTATGTAGAGTATTATAGATTTAATACCGATTGCTATGATTAAGATATCGAGCAATGCTTGACACAGGCTCCCATCTTAATTCAATGATGGACAAACTGAGAAAGAAACTCAGAATTCAAACCAGGCAAGTATCAGATAGTCTGGTTGGTATTGATGGAGTACCATTACTAGTCAAAAGGCTAGTCATTACTAGTCAAAAGATTTTGCCATGGTCTGCTACCGAGGCAAGTAAGCATAATGTAGCAGAATCATTCTGGTCTTTACCAGAGAATTGCCAGTG
This sequence comes from Eupeodes luniger, assembly GCA_951509635.1. NCBI lineage: Eukaryota > Metazoa > Arthropoda > Insecta > Diptera > Syrphidae > Eupeodes > Eupeodes luniger. Next base: position 173,196,529 of record OX608073.1, on the reverse strand, counting down.
GCAGCCGAGGTTGCCACTCAGGCTTGTCAATACCCAAGGGTATTCAGACTCATACAGGTAAGCCGATCCTGAGTCTTACAAACCGGGGGAGGTGGAAATACTACTAGGCATAAGCCTCTTTGCAAAATCAATTAAATCAGTGATTGGCAAAACACTGTCTGGCACGACACTACTTGAATCCTCGTTAGGTGTATTAGTGATGGGATCGAATCGTACGATTGGCCCAGAGAAAAGCAATGATCGTCCAGCGATAGTCTATACTGCTGGAGAGCAATTAGACAAGCTTATTAGTAGGCTTTGGCAAATGGACCAGATCGGTTCATGCTCAAAGAGGTCAGAAGAAGAAGAACTTGTGGAGCGGCATTTTGTGTCCTCCCACTATCGTGACAATGACGGCGTTTTTGTTGTCAAAATGCCGCTAAAGCCAAATTATATAAAGACAGGTAGCTCGCAAAAACAGCGTTGCGACGTTTTTTTGTGCCTAGAGAAGAGGCTAGAAAAGAACGAACAGATAAGAATGGCCTACGTAGAAAAGATGCGTGAGAGCATTGAACTAGGGCATGTGCAGATACTAAAAAGAAAGCCTAGCACAGATAAGCTAGTATATTACATACCTCATCATTGCATAGAAAAGAAATTTAGCATCATATACGATGCAAGCTGTTGTACAGACATGGGTATTTCGTTCAACGACATCCAAATGCTAGACGAGAAGCTCCAGAGAGACCTACATGAGACGGTAATGCGATTTAGAAGACATCACATAGCGATATGCGCCGATATTAAGAAAATGTTTAATCAGGTCCGTCTAAATGAAGAGCCTTCAGCGCATATTCTGGAGAGAGAACAGAGGCGATCCGCTTTGCGAGTATTGGCTCACAGTCGTCACCTTTGGGCTAACGTCATCAGCTCATTTAGCGGTGAGGTCAGTAATGCAAGCCGCAATAGAAGCGCAAGATAGTCTGCCAAGAGCAGCAACGGCAATCAGAAATGACTTCTGTATGGACGACTGTGTAACAGGCGAAGACAATGAAACAAAAGCCATCGAATAAGCCAAAGACAAAATATTAAAAGACGCCGGTTTCGAATTATGCCAATGGAAATCCAACTCCAGCAAGTTCATGAAAACAATGAATACTAGTTCAGTGGATGCCTCCTTGGTGTTTTCGGGGGAGGAAAAATCATCCATTCTAGGTCTGAAATGGCTGATAGCAGCAGATCAGTTTACATGCGAAGTAAAAACACCAAAGTTAGCTGGCACACTGACTAAGAGGAAAGTTGTAAGCTTTATAGCACAGTTATATGACCAAAATGGTTACATATCTCCAGTCACGGTCATAGGCAAGATAATGATCCAAGACATTTGGAGACTAGGTGCAGATTGGGATGAGAAGATTCCTGCAGAAGTAGAAGAAAGATGGCGAGTTTATTGGGATGATATTACATCTCTTGAAAAATTCGGTATAGACAGATGACTAGGCACCATCGGTTCAGCAAAAGTTCAGACCCATGGATTCTCAGATGCATCCAGCGCAGCATATTGCGCAGTAATAAATGTTCGTGTAGAAAACTCAGATGGTACAGGCACATGCAAGTTATTGATGTCAAAGTCACGGGTGGCTCCGTTGAAGACAATAACGATTCCGAGGCTAGAGCTAGCTGCAGCCGAATTACTGGCGAGGCTGCTCGTAGAAGCAAAAAACTCCATGGAATATCACGACACGCCATACTTCTTGTGGTCAGACTCCACAGTAGTGCTTCACTGGCTAAATAAGCTGCCATACAACTTAAAAACATATGTGGCGAATCGTGTTTCATCCATCCAGACGAACACAGTAATAAAATGATGGCACTACGTCAACACAAAAGACAACCCTCCTGACTTATTGAGCAGGGGTGTGCAGGCGTCCGCATTAGTAGACAACAGGCTATGGTTAGAAGGCCCAGCATGGTTGCAACGACCACGTACAGATTGGCCGGAAGCCGGTAAGTAAGGCCAGCGTTATGTAAAGATTTAAAGAAAAAAGGGGATAATGTTCCTCTATTAGAGTATTCCAATCAAATTGAAAGATTAATCAATATCTTAAGCTATACAATGCGTTTCATAGAAAGATGGTCATCCAATGCGACTTTCGAAATAAGAGCCAAAAGGCGTAAGCCTGAAATTCAGCAGCCAACTATAGAAGAGAGAGCCAGAGCAATGGCCTACCTCTTACGAGATTCGCAAAGACATTACTATGGTACAGAATTGAAAGCAATAAAAAAGCACAATAACCTTCCCGAGAAAAGCAAATTAGAGCCGCTCAAGCCAATCCTAGATGCCAAGGGACTCTGAGAGTAGGAGGCAGACTTAACAGAAGCAGTAATTCGTACGAGATGAATCATCCCGTGATAATACCGAATGGTTCTAGATTGGCTTGGCTAGTGATAGATCATGCACATCGTCGCACCAAACATGGTGCCGTGCAGATTATGATGCAGTTCATCAGGCAAAAATATTGGATCCCGAAGCTGCGTAGTTAGCTGAGAGGCTACCTGCACAAATGTGTAATATGTGCCAGATACAGCGCAAAGTTTGAACACCAACTAATGTCAGAGTTACCAGCAGATAGAGTACAGATCGGGGAACCATTCCCGCATTGCGGGGTAGATTATGCGGGTCCATTACAAGTAAAGATGATAGACAAGCAAGGCGATCAAATAACCAGAAGCAAATGTTGGGTGGCAATATTTGTATGCCTGAAGACACGAGCCGTACACATTGACTTGGTCACAGATTTGGCCTCCGTGGCATTCATTGCATGTTATGAGCGTTTTATAGCCCCAAGAGGGCGATGCGAGCGAATGTACAGTGACAACGGCACGACTTTCGTCGGCGCTGATAAAGAGTTAGAGAGAGCCATACAAAAATGGTCAGAAGAGCAAACTATATCTCATCTAAACAACAAGAGCACAGAATGGCAGTTCATGATACCGGCCGCACCACATCAAGGTGGCATTTACGAAGCAGCCGTGAAATCGATGAAGTATCATCTAAAGAGGATAGTTGGTATGAGAGTGCTACCATATGAACAACTCCTGACGCTTCTAGCACAAACAGAAGCCATCCTCAATTCAAGGCCAATCCATCCGCTAAGTGACGATCCGTCCGATGTACAGGTATTGACTCCAGCACATTTCCTAGTGGGCGAGCCAGCCATACTTCCAGTCCCATTTGATATCAGCAGCCAACCGAGTACAGTGGGGGTTAAACTTTGGAAAGAGAGACAACAGATGCTGACACATTTCTGGAACAGATGAAGTACTGAATACTTGTCCACTTTGCAACAACTTAAGAAGTGTCGTAGAAAGAAAGAGAAGCTCCGAATAGGACAGCCAGTTACGATTGCGAGCGAAAACTTCCCTCCAGCATCCTGGGCGTTGGGCAGAATGTGCGAACTCATCACCAGCAAAGATGGCATCGTCAGATCCGTAATTGTGCAGACAGAGACAGGAAGATTGAAGCGACCAGTGCAGAAGATTTGTATTATACCCGTAGAGATCGAAAAATTGCATGAATAGATTCAAGTGAATAAGATACGGCTATGTTGAGCCCAATTGAATATATATATTAAAAAATTGTTAATTTTTGCTGGCACTGTATCGAACGCGCTAAACACATTCAAGTCAATTGTCTTATTCCTTTGTATTAGTAAAGTTATATATTTATTCTTGTCTTAATGTCATTGTATGCGAGTGCAACTTGGAGAAATAAGTTCACTCATTTTTACTAACTAACTCAACAAGAGTTAGTTGCCTCTTAACTCTCGTACCGTACAGGCCGGCCTCGGGTAAAATATAAATATATATAATATAATAAATAAAGAATCTAAAGAATCGAATATTGTACAGAGAACTGATTGTACAAAGAAACATTATTAATAAAGATAATCAATAGTCGGGTTTTTAACCACTTTTCCCGACTCTAAAGTGCCGTGTTTTATTTTTTCTTTCTATGGTTTTACAGTCCGCTTTATACAATGATATAACACAATGGCGATCTGAGAACCGCGGTTTCATGCGGTTCAATGACGATTCCTTGGCAAATGCCATAATCGCCGAGCAAACGGGACCAAGTCCCTTGTTAGTAACGAAGGTTGAGCTTCAGCTCATCTTCAACTCAATAAAAAACAAAAAGTCAGCAGGTGTCGATAAGTCTTCTACCGAGCATCAGCAAAGTTTTCGAAAAGATCATCAATAGGGCTCTGACTAAGTGGGCTGCGGACAGCAAAATAATTCCGGATAAACAGTTCGGGTTCAAGGCGGGTCATGACACAATTCATGCTGCGTCTAAACTCGTTTCTGATATCCAATGGAATAAAGCAAAACAACAATGTACAGGTGCTGTTCTGGTTAATTTGGAAAAGGCCTTTGACACCGTATGGTTAGAGGGTCTTTACCTAAAACTGAGCAGGCTTGGCATAAGCAAGCCATTGTTGTATATACTCTATGATATGCTTAACGGTAGAAAGTTTGTTGTCAAAAGTGGCAATGTAACTTCTACCACAACATTCTCAATTAAAAAAACTGGGAGCGGTGAATTCGCCGATTCTCTTCAGCATTTACACCAGCGATCTGATAGGTAGTCTTACAAAGGCAATTGCGTACGCCGACGATCTAATTGCGTACAGAACGGCCCAAAAGGTTGAGGTTATTAGAATTCTCTTGCAGCGTGATTACGACAAGATTCAGCGATATTGCGACGACTGAAAACTGAAAATAAATGTCCAGAAGTCGGAGACAATTCTGTTCAGGACTCCACTGGCTAGGACCACGAGGGATACGTGCAAGAATTGGCGCAAGATGGTCATCGTGGATGTTCACGGGCAGCGATTAGCGAGCAAAAGTGTAGTGAAGTATTTATATTTCGACAGACATATAAATACTGCTCTGACCAGGGCCAGAGGAGCCTTCGCTCTGACGAAACGGCTGTTTTTTAGCAGTCGGCTTGACTCCAGAGTGAAAGTAATTTGCTACATGGCCCTCATACGGCCGATGATCGTTTATGGTTGTCCTGTGTGGTTCAACGTTGCCCCTTCTCAGATGGAGAAGCTTCGGGTGTTCGAGCGGCAGTGTTTACGACGCTGTACCGGCTTATATCGAACAGCCGAATCTTCTTACGTGCACTACTATTCCAAAGAGGTCCTATACAACGGGGCTTGAATCAACAGAATTGACAATTTCGTGATAAAACTCGTTCGAGGTCACATTGCAAGAGCTATGTCTTCGACCAACAATTTAATTTTCGGGGCGTTCTATCCGAACGACGAGTATTTTGAAAGTTCACGCTTGAGCGGCTTCATTCCACTAGAAGCATTCCTCTTTTTAGATAGATGCGGTGTGATATAGGATAGATTGGCAGTTCCGCTAATCTACCACGTCAGACGACGAACCGTGGATAGGCGACTCCTGTACAATCGGGACGTCATGGCACAAGGCGGAGCAGAGCTCCTTCGGTTCAGTAGGGCTGTGTCCGAACGGGACCAAACTGATAGGGTGAAGCAGGAGAACCAGTTTTGGTGGCTTCAATCGGCACTTGATAGTGGCTAGTCGGGATGGGGTTTTAAGCCTTGGCCGGCTTACATACTTGTTTTATAGTTTTAGGGTTTAGTTTTAAGTAGAATAGGCATGGTGGCACAAAAAAATACAAAACAAAATTAAAAAAACATGGAATAAAAAAAAAAACTATGAAAAACAAAAAACAAAAAACGTTAGATAGTTAGATTTGCTGCTGTGGTTGTTCTTGTTTTAAGTAGTTTATAGGTAGAATAGGTTGTTTAAGTTAGCTTTAAGTTTTATATTAAGGACCTTATTTTAAGTAGTTTTTTATATAAAAATAAAAAAGGATATTGATATTAGTTGTTTTTAAATTTTCTAATGAATAAAAAAATAAATAAAATGGAATTGAAGTTAAATAGATCTTAGGCCCGAAAGGCATTAGCATTAAGAAATATTGTTTAACTTATAGTGTCCGTATGGGACCAGTGAGTTAGTTGTAAGTTATGGTTAATTAGGCTAGTTTTATGAATTTTTGTCTAGCTTTAAGATAGGTTTAAGATTGAATTAATTAAAAAGTGAATTTACAAAAAATAAAATGCACGACTGGGTCGCACGAACTTGCTCCTGTATTCAAAGAGTCTGTTTAAAAAAGTATCTATGTATATAAGATTTAAAATTATACCTGTAAAATAAGTTTGTCTTCAAAGATATAAATGCCATTTGATTTGTCGAAAAAACCTCCATTTTTCAATTTTTTTTGGGAGGGGGTTACATTCAATACAGTTAAAATAATTTAAAAAAAACTAATTTAAGATTCAAAATTTTACCTGAAAAATAAGTTTGTCTTCAAAAATTTAAATGCCATTTTATAAATAAAAAACCCTTGAGTTTTCAATTTTTTTTTTCGAAAATCGTTAGAGCGGCTTTTTTTAAAATTAATTTTGTATATATAAAATTTTTCAATTTTGTTCTAAAAATATTTTTGGTATGCAGTTGTTTAGTGATTGTAAATATACGCTCTACATTTGAATTTCGTAAAAAAACATAAAACCGTTTTTGAGATATATAATTTTGAAAAAAAAAATCAATATTTTTTTAAAAATCCAAACAAAAAAAAATTGCACTTTTGATAATCAAATATTGTTAAAGCAATATAAGAGCTTATTCACAAAAAAAATTATTGAAATCAGTACATAAGTTGCTGAGAAAATTAAAAAACAAAATAACGGTTCTATAAGCGGTACCTTTCCTGAGCAATACAAAAATATGTTTTTCTTATTAAAAAAAGCCAAGTTGAAAAATAAAATTTTAGAGAAAATTTTTAAAAAATCTATCGGTTTGTTTTTGAGAAAATTCGAATTATCGTTTTTTGACCAAAAAAATTGTATGGGGGCCACTGTTAGTTTTGATCTTAAAAAAAATGAAAAAACGCCTAACGCGAATCTGCTCAAAACCTTAACTTCCAAGTTTGAACTCAATCGACCCAATGGTTTAGGCTGTAGGAGCGTGGACAGACAGACAAAATTTTGCACGAATGCAAAACTTGCCATATAGTTCCTATATGTCGCAGGTAAAGAAGTGGCGTCCGAAGACGGATCCAGAGGTCATTGGTTCGAATCCCGTGCGGGGTGCACGAATAATATTGCAGCTTTTTTCCACAATCGAGAATTAGCAGATTTTATTGATTGGGGAGAAAAGCAGATGGAGATGGAGAGAAAATCAAGGGTTTCGAAAGACACCTCTGCCAACACATCGGGTGATGTTACGGTGGTGCCAGCGGTACCGAAAATAACATCAACAACATCTGATCAGGCATCAGACCAGGGCATAGCGGCAGCAACAGCTAACAAAAAAAGGAAGCTGAAGAAGCATAGCCCAAACAAAGTGAAGAGAGCCAACTCCGCTAAGCGACGGGATATGCGGAAGGCAATGGAGAGTGGTACAGTAGGAATCACCACCGAGAGTGAGTTCTCAGACTACGCCGAGTCTGAGATAACATAATATCTGTCCGAAGGTGGAGAGGGGCACTTCAGGCCTCCGAATATGGATTTAATCCTATCGGAGGCAGACCCAGTCCCGCCGACAACGAAGGCTTTGGAGGTAGTGGCGGACCTCCAAGATAAAACAGAACTGGTGCAGGCCCTGCAAGCCAAACAGGCAGCCATCAGCCAGTTCGAGCAAAGCCTCAATAAGCTCAAGGAGGAAATAGAGCCCCTCCTCAGTGCACTAAAGAAACAAGAGGCGCGCCGACAGGAAGAGGCAGCGCAAAAGCAACTGCAAGAAAAATAACAGCAGCAAAAACAACAGTAGCAAAAACAACAGCAGCAAAAACAACAGCAACAACAACCACAGCAGCAAAAACAACCACAACCCAAGCCCGCTTCCAAAAACACAGGATCAGAGCAAAATAAAAAGACGCCAGCAGCAGTGACAGGCCCAATTGCTGAGGGCCCATCGACTTCGGCTAAGGCCAAGCAGCAGCAACAACAACAGCTACAACCAAGGCAGCAAGAGCAGCAGAAACAGCAGCAGCAGCAGCAGAAGCAGCAGCAACAGCAGCAACACCAGAAGCAACCACAGCTCAAGAAGGAGAAGGTGCCACCAATGAGGACCTATCGGGTTGACCTACAGGACTTAAAAGAGTTATGTAAGTCGGCCACTAAGGGCAAATTTTTAATAAACATTTTGAATGAAAAAGAAAAGCGGTATTCGGTGCAGTGCTTCTCACTGGCCGAATACAATTTACTTAAAGGAGTGCTCAAACAGGCCACCGCTGAGTTCTTCAGCTACACGCCTAAAAGTGAAAAATTTAAGACGGTCCTTCTGAAGGGCATAAGTTCCTGCACGGAACCGGAGGCGCTCTAAGCTGAGCTCCGTGAAAAAGCCACTGATGATCTCGATTTTATCGGGGTCAAGCCTTTCACTACGGTGAAGTCCAGGCGAGGGGGTTATAGGCTGCCAATGTTCCTCGTAACATTATCGCCCTAAAGCAGTTTTGAGAGTGTGAATAAAATCAAATCCCTCGACTATCAAACTGTACACTGGGACACATTAAAAAGGCACGACGACATTTTATAATGTACGAAGTGCCAGAGGTTTGGCCATGCCAAAGCCAACTGCAATATGCATTTGCGCTGTGTCAGGTGCTCAGAAACCCACAACGAAGGAGAATGCAAGCTGGAGAATGAGCGGGTTGAGGATTTAACCCAGCTCAAGTGTCCTTTGTGGAAACCAAGAGCACCCGGCTAACTATAGGGGTTGCCCTAAAGTCCAACAAATGAAGCAAAAACAGGCCAGTCAAAAAGCCGAAGGAAGTCGAACAGTTCGACAGGCTCCTATACAAAAATTCGTGGATCCCAAATTCTCTTACGCCCAAATGGTGTCAGGGAATGAGACCACGAGACAGGCTCCACCAACGGTTGTCCCAAAGGCCCCCGTGCCTAAGGCACCAGAGGTGCAGCCTGACATTGTAGCCTTGTTGTTGAGCATTCAAGGTCAACTAACAGGGCTGCAAAGTCAGATAAAGGAGCAAGGCAAAATGGTAGATCATCTCTACTCTTTGTTGCCTGGCAAAAGTTTGTCTTCAAAGATATAAATGCCATTTGATTTGTCGAAAAAACCTCCATTTTTCAATTTTTTTTTGGGAGGGGGTTACATTCAATACAGTTAAAATAATTTAAAAAAAAACAAATTTAAAATTCAAAATTTTACCTGAAAAATAAGTTTGTCTTCAAAAATTTAAATGCCATTTTATAAATAAAAAAACCCTTGATTTTTCAATTTTTTTTTTCGAAAATCGTTAGAGCGGCTTTTTTTAAAATTAATTTTGTATATATAAAATTTTTCAATTTTGTTCTAAAAATATTTTTGGCATGCAGTTGTTTAGTGATTGTAAATATACGCTCTACATTTGAATTTCATAAAAAAACATAAAACCGTTTTTGAGATATATAATTTTGAAAAAAAAAATCAATATTTTTTTAAAAATCCAAACAAAAAAAAATTGCACTTTTGATAATCAAATATTGTTAAAGCAATATAAGAGCTTATTCACAAAAAAAATTATTGAAATCAGTACATAAGTTGCTGAGAAAATTAAAAAACAAAATAACGGTTCTATGAGCGGTACCTTTCCTGAGCAATACAAAAATATGTTTTTCTTATTAAAAAAAGCCAAGTTGAAAAATAAAATTTTAGAGAAAATTTTTAAAAAATCTATCGGTTTGTTTTTGAGAAAATTCGAATTATCGTTTTTTGACCAAAAAAATTGTATGGGGGCCACTGTTAATTTTGATCTTAAAAAAAAAGGAAAAAAACGCCTAACGCGAATCTGCTCAAAACCTTAACTTCCAAGTTTGAACTCAATCGACCCAATGGTTTAGGCTGTAGGAGCGTGGACAGACAGACAAAATTTTGCACGAATGCAAAACTTGCCATATAGTTCCTATATGTCGCAAGTAAAGAAGTGGCGTCCGAAGACGGATCCAGAGGTCATTGGTTCGAATCCCGTGCGGGGTGCACGAATAATATTGCAGCTTTTTTCCACAATCGAGAATTAGCAGATTTTATTGATTGGGGAGAAAAGCAGATGGAGATGGAGAGAAAATCAAGGGTTTCGAAAGATACCTCTGCCAACACATCGGGTGATGTTACGGTGGTGCCAGCGGTACCGAAAATAACATCAACAACATCTGATCAGGCATCAGACCAGGGCATAGCGGCAGCAACAGCTAACAAAAAAAGGAAGCTGAAGAAGCATAGTCCAAACAAAGTGAAGAGAGCCAACTCCGCTAAGCGACGGGATATGCGGAAGGCAATGGAGAGTGGTACAGGAGGAATTACCACCGAGAATGAGTTCTCAGACTACGCCGAGTCTGAGATAACATAATATGTGTCCGAAGGTGGAGAGGGGCTCTTCAGGCCTCCGAATATGGATTTAATCCTATCGGAGGCAGACCCAGTCCCGCCGACAACGAAGGCTTTGGAGGTAGTGGCGGACCTCCAAGATAAAACAGAACTGGTGCAGGCCCTGCAAGCCAAACAGGCAGCCATCAGCCAGTTCGAGCAAAGCCTCAATAAGCTCAAGGAGGAAATAGAGCCCCTCCTCAGTGCACTAAAGAAACAAGAGGCGCGCCGACAGGAAGAGGCAGCGCAAAAGCAACTGCAAGAAAAATAACAGCAGCAAAAACAACAGTAGCAAAAACAACAGCAGCAAAAACAACAGCAACAACAACCACAGCAGCAAAAACAACCACAACCCAAGCCCGCTTCCAAAAACACAGGATCAGAGCAAAATAAAAAGACGCCAGCAGCAGTGACAGGCCCAATTGCTGAGGGCCCATCGACTTCGGCTAAGGCCAAGCAGCAGCAACAACAACAGCTACAACCAAGGCAGCAAGAGCAGCAGAAACAGCAGCAGCAGCAGCAGAAGCAGCAGCAACAGCAGCAACACCAGAAGCAACCACAGCTCAAGAAGGAGAAGGTGCCACCAATGAGGACCTACCGGGTTGACCTACAGGACTTAAAAGAGTTATGTAAGGGTAAATTTTTAATAAACATTTTGAATGAAAAAGAAAAGCGGTATTCGGTGCAGTGCTTCTCACTGGCCGAATACAATTTACTTAAAGGAGTGCTCAAACAGGCCACCGCTGAGTTCTTCAGCTACACGCCTAAAAGTGAAAAATTTAAGATTTTTCAATTTTTTTTTGGGAGGGGGTTACATTCAATACAGTTAAAATAATTTAAAAAAAAAACAAATTTAAAATTCAAAATTTTACCTGAAAAATAAGTTTGTCTTCAAAAATTTAAATGCCATTTTATAAATAAAAAAACCCTTGATTTTTCAATTTTTTTTTTCGAAAATCGTTAGAGCGGCTTTTTTTAAAATTAATTTTGTATATATAAAATTTTTCAATTTTGTTCTAAAAATATTTTTGGCATGCAGTTGTTTAGTGATTGTAAATATACGCTCTACATTTGAATTTCATAAAAAAACATAAAACCGTTTTTGAGATATATAATTTTGAAAAAAAAAATCAATATTTTTTTAAAAATCCAAACAAAAAAAAATTGCACTTTTGATAATCAAATATTGTTAAAGCAATATAAGAGCTTATTCACAAAAAAAAATTATTGAAATCAGTACATAAGTTGCTGAAAAAATTAAAAAACAAAATAACGGTTCTATGAGCGGAACCTTTCCTGAGCAATACAAAAATATGTTTTTCTTATTAAAAAAAGCCAAGTTGAAAAATAAAATTTTAGAGAAAATTTTTAAAAAATCTATCGGTTTGTTTTTGAGAAAATTCGAATTATCGTTTTTTGACCAAAAAAAATTGTATGGGGGCCACTGTTAATTTTGATCTTAAAAAAAAAGGAAAAAAACGCCTAACGCGAATCTGCTCAAAACCTTAACTTCCAAGTTTGAACTCAATCGACCCAATGGTTTAGGCTGTAGGAGCGTGGACAGACAGACAAAATTTTGCACGAATGCAAAACTTGCCATATAGTTCCTATATGTCGCAAGTAAAGAAGTGGCGTCCGAAGACGGATCCAGAGGTCATTGGTTCGAATCCCGTGCGGGGTGCACGAATAATATTGCAGCTTTTTTCCACAATCGAGAATTAGCAGATTTTATTGATTGGGGAGAAAAGCAGATGGAGATGGAGAGAAAATCAAGGGTTTCGAAAGATACCTCTGCCAACACATCGGGTGATGTTACGGTGGTGCCAGCGGTACCGAAAATAACATCAACAACATCTGATCAGGCATCAGACCAGGGCATAGCGGCAGCAACAGCTAACAAAAAAAGGAAGCTGAAGAAGCATAGTCCAAACAAAGTGAAGAGAGCCAACTCCGCTAAGCGACGGGATATGCGGAAGGCAATGGAGAGTGGTACAGGAGGAATTACCACCGAGAATGAGTTCTCAGACTACGCCGAGTCTGAGATAACATAATATGTGTCCGAAGGTGGAGAGGGGCTCTTCAGGCCTCCGAATATGGATTTAATCCTATCGGAGGCAGAGCCAGTCCCGCCGACAACGAAGGCTTTGGAGGTAGTGGCGGACCTCCAAGATGAAACAGAACTGGTGCAAGCCCTGCAAGCCAAACAGGCAGCCATCAGCCAGTTCGAGCAAAGCCTCAATAAGCTCAAGGAGGAAATAGAGCCCCTCCTCAGTGCACTAAAGAAACAAGAGGCGCGCCGACAGGAAGAGGCAGCGCAAAAGCAACTGCAAGAAAAATAACAGCAGCAAAAACAACAGTAGCAAAAACAACAGCAGCAAAAACAACAGCAACAACAACCACAGCAGCAAAAACAACCACAACCCAAGCCCGCTTCCAAAAACACAGGAGCGGAGCAAAATAAAAAGACGCCAGCAGCAGTGACAGGCCCAATTGCTGAGGGCCCATCGACTTCGGCTAAGGCCAAGCATCAGCAACAACAACAGCTACAACCAAGGCAGCAAGAGCAGCAGAAACAGCAGCAGCAGCAGCAGAAGCAGCAGCAACAGCAGCAACACCAGAAGCAACCACAGCTCAAGAAGGAGAAGGTGCCACCAATGAGGACCTACCGGGTTGACCTACAGGACTTAAAAGAGTTATGTAAGTCGGCCACTAAGGGCAAATTTTTAATAAACATTTTGAATGAAAAAGAAAAGCGGTATTCGGTGCAGTGTTTCTCACTGGCCGAATACAATTTACTTAAAGGAGTGCTCAAACAGGCCACCGCTGAGTTCTTCAGCTACACGCCTAAAAGTGAAAAATTTAAGACGGTCCTTCTGAAGGGCATAAGTTCCTGCACGGAACCGGAGGCGCTCTAAGCTGAGCTCCGTGAAAAAGCCACTGATGATCTCGATTTTATCGGGGTCAAGCCTTTCACTACGGTGAAGTCCAGGCGAGGGGGTTATAGGCTGCCAATGTTCCTCGTAACATTATCGCCCTAAAGCAGTTTTGAGAGTGTGAATAAAATCAAATCCCTCGACTATCAAACTGTACACTGGGACACATTAAAAAGGCACGACGACATTTTATAATGTACGAAGTGCCAGAGGTTTGGCCATGCCAAAGCCAACTGCAATATGCATTTGCGCTGTGTCAGGTGCTCAGAAACCCACAACGAAGGAGAATGCAAGCTGGAGAAGGAGCGGGTTGAGGATTTAACCCAGCTCAAGTGTCCTTTGTGGAAACCAAGGGCACCCGGCTAACTATAGGGGTTGCCCTAAAGTCCAACAAATGAAGCAAAAACAGGCCAGTCAAAAAGCCGAAGGAAGTCGAACAGTTCGACAGGCTCCTATACAAAAATTCGTGGATCCCAAATTCTCTTACGCCCAAATGGTGTCAGGGAATGAGACCACGAGACAGGCTCCACCAACGGTTGTCCCAAAGGCCCCCGTGCCTAAGGCACCAGTGGTGCAGCCTGACATTGTAGCCTTGTTGTTGAGCATTCAAGGTCAACTAACAGGGCTGCAAAGTCAGATAAAGGAGCAAGGCAAAATGGTAGATCATCTCTACTCTTTGTTGCCTGGCCTGGCGCAATTTAGACCATAATGGGCGCGCTGCAGGAGACTCGCCTAAAAGTCCTATCTGTGAATGTAAATTCACTGATTAGGATTGAACGAAGAGCCAATATGTTCCAATTGTTGAAAGACTACAGTCCGGATGTGTTTATGGCTAGCGAAACCAAGCTAAACCACAAACACAAATTGACTCATAAAAATTACAATATCGTAAGAAGAGACCGGCCCGACTCCACTCAAGGGGGCGGTGTCGCTCTCTTTATACGAAAAGGCATTAATTATAAAGTCATATACAACAATGAATTACGAAAGGTCAAGACGCTAGAAGTTTGCGTTGTATGTATCTCTCTCACTCAAGCGAAGCGGATATACATATATGATTACGGCTTATGCGGCTGGAGCTCCGCAGGTTACCTACTTTGCTTCACAACTCGAGATTCTTTTAAGGGAACTGAAACTGAGCTTGGAAGAAAACTATTTCATCTTGGCCGGTGATCTAAACGCAAAACATGAAGATTGGGGAAATCAACATAGTCAGCCCTATCGCGAACAAAATTCCACCGGAGTTTTTTCCCATTTTGGGAAAGTTGCTATGGTGAATGATCTTCGAAAAGAGGGAAAAATATTGCTTTTGGCAAATAGCTATCGTGAATAATTTTTTGCAGGGAACTTTTTTCTCATTTGAGTGCGAAAATTTCCGCAAGTTGGCTGTCGGGGAAAAACCTGTAGCGCGGCAAAATGTAAGAATTTGTTTATAAAATGTGAAATTAATTAATAAATTTATAATAAATAATTTTTTTAAGGTCTAACTCAACAAACAAAAAACAGCTTGACGTCCTCGTTGGTTTAATGCAAAAATTTCCAGATATTGACGAGGTTCACGATATTTGGAAGACAGTCGAAAACGAATTAAATTGCATCGGTCCTCCAAAGAAATCTAGTTTTGAGTGGAAGAGAGTAAGCATTTAAAAACGACAATAATCAATTTTTTTATTCATAATAAAGTGTGTTTTGTGTATGCTGCGTCAGGTTTGGAGTGACAAGAAAAAGTATGTAAAAAAGAAAATGTCTGAAAACATTAAATTCAAGAGTGCAACAGGTGGCGGACCCAGCAAAGAATATAAGTTCTCGAACTTAGAACAATCTATTATACAAATTTGTGCAATAAGTGAGCCTGTGGAAGGCCACTCTGATTCTAAACGTTTTGGACTGCCTTCCTGTTCTATAAAGCGAAAGCTGGAATCTCCTTGTGAAGGGGAATTGAATGTAAACAACTCTCATAATTTGCAAAAGGACCAAGAAGATAATTCAGCGAAAGAACTAGATGCAATTTTCGAAAGTTTGATTGAGGAAGATGACACTGCGTGCAATGTTTTTAACGAAGCATTGGATGATAATTGCATTGGCGAGAAAACGACCAAGAGGTCAAATAAAAGTTGCCCAAAGTAAAAAATTCCGTTGAGTTTCTGCAGAAGGAGTTAAGTTTGCAGGAAAAAATGTATGAACAAGTTCGTGAAGCTGTCTTAATAATGAAAAATCACCAAAATGAAATTCAAGCTAGTGTCAAAAAGATTTATCGTTCGATTTATCGAATTCACGACCAACAGAAACTGCTTCTTAAGGAAACAAAACGTCATAAACTTGAGATGGAAAAAATCCGCAAGCATGAAATCGAACAAAAATTACATCTCAAGCAGAAAGTTCTAGACATTGAACTTGCAAAGCTTGAAAAGTATTAGTATCTAAATCAACATACTAACCAAAAGTTCCTCAAAGATAAATTTTGATTACAAATGAATTCTAAGACTTTATTTTTTTATGAACATATGTATTCATTTTTATTTATTTGTTTACAAGTACTTTTGTTTAAGTTTTTAATAAATGTTAATAAACTATTTAAAGAGAGTTCCCTATTTCTCTTCGAATGCGTTGGGCTTCAGTCATGTATTCTGAGCTGTTTAAAGTCGTAAATGCAAAGTTGTTTTCATCTTCTTGTAGACCAGGTGAAATTTGAATGTCAGTGTCAGCCTTAAAGTGTATGCACATATTATGCAAGGCACAACAAACATTAATGATTGTGACTGCTTTCCTTGGATGATAATGTAACTCTCTTGCGCCCACCAAACATCTCCACCTTTGCTTTAGCACGCCGTTTGTCCTCTCGATAATTTTAGAATGAGCATCATTAAATTTACTTTCAGGTGTTCCTGTCTCTGGTGTTCTATGTGGAGTTAAGAGCCAAGGTTCTAATGGGTATCCGGCGTCTCCTAGGAGAATCAAAAATACAGGAATTGAAAAAAAAGGCTATTAAGGCTTACCCAACAGCCATGTGTTTCTCTCACCATTCAAATACTCTTGCTCCATCCATGTTCTTAGTTCAGTCACATTCCATACCATAGAGTCATGACATGCACCAGGGTGGATAGCATCCACAAATTTAATTTGCATTTCATCGTCGCAAATCTACGAATGATTAATTTGTTTTCAAAATTCAGTGTAAATATAGATTTAATACTTACAAGCATAACATTTAAGCTAAAATATCCTTTACGATTGTAGTGTAGATGCTTGTTTTCTTTAGGGGCAATAATCCGAATGGGCGTTCCGTCTATGCATCCTACTACTCCAGGTATATTGTTTTTTTCATAAAATCGTAACTTGGTACGTCGTTTTTGCTCATCAGTTGTTTGTGAAAGAATCCATGTTGGACAAAGCTTAGCTTCAAAAATTTTAAGTACTTCTGAAAGAACTTCTGAAAAGGAAGACTGTGCTAAGCCAACTCCGTAGCTACACCTTTTTGGTACGCTCCTTCAACAAAAAAGCGCAAGCATGCGCTTAGCTTGACAACAGGGGGTACTGCAAATGGTTTTTTGGATTCTGGTAACGGCTCTATCAAGGTGTCAAGCAGACACCTAAACATTGGTTTGTTAACGCGATAGTATTGATGGAATCTTAAGGATAAAAATGAATAATTATGAGTTGGAACTTCGATTGCGGAGATACTTACATGGATTTTGGTAACTCAAGAGGGTTTGAGATATCCCTCAAGTACCTTCTGAAAGATATTTGCCTATTTCTCTCATTTTGCATTACATCTTCGATTGCTACCACAAAACCAATATTATTTATAATTTTAATTGATATTTTCTTCCTTTTAGGACACAAAACAATTTTTTTTACAAAAAATACACGATTTGGTGCTGTCAAGATAACTTCGAAATTGATTTAAACAGTTGAAGGTTGGTATGAATTGTTTCGTGGGAAAAAATATTTCTTGGGAGATTCCCGATGGGAAACTTTTTTTCCCGGGTAACATTTTATTTCCGGGGAAAAAAGTTCCCATTATATTGGCGAAGGGGCTGAGTAATCCCAGAGGTAACCATCTTTACAGCGTTGAATATGGCGTCGACCTGCTGGCTACTGAAAAGCCATCGTATCCAAGAAGCGGCTCCTTTCTGGATCTTTTGCTGTACGACACAAGACTGACAGTTACAGACAAAGTGGGTAATCACCCTCGGAACTGCTAACAGACAGTCGAGTATGACAGTGATCACTGCTGACTGGCTGCTGCAATGCAGATTTCGAACGAACGCGTGGATTTGGAGGAATACGTTGCAACGCATTCTTACAATTACAGTTAGATGCGCTGGCCTCGTTTCACCAACGCCCTAGCGAGAAAACTTCGTTCGAGTGACATAGCCCCACCAAACAACAGAAACCTGACAAATACAGAAATTGACCAACATTTACAACAGATGGACGAAATAATAAAACGAACGATGGAACGGACAATAATGAAGTACAAGGAACGGGACCAAATGGCAGCTTACAGAAACGTGACTATTGACGCACTACGTAGGCACAAGAGTGGCTTACTGACAAGACTCAAAAACTTGTACAGACGACTTACAGACCCACACGACTTGGAGGTTAGGACACTGAAGTCGTCAATAAAAAATGTAAATCTGTTGATTAAGGTAGAACAACAGGTTATCAATTAACAAGTACTGGGACCGCAAGATCCGGTCAGTTAATTCCAGTGATCCTAGTATGTTCCTCAAAATCAACAAGATATTCAGAAAAAAAAACGATAGTGACCTTCCGTGTCTGAAACCTCAAAGGACTGAAAAGAACAGAGACGTACTCATGACAGCGCAAATAGATCCAGAAGAAGCCATCTTTGACGATGACTTTTATATAATTGAAGATCCGAAGGAAAAAGTGGAGGCGGTGGGAGCTGCTGGAAAACAGAGCCCTACTTAATCACTTAAACCTTCGAAATGATCTGAGAACCGCGGTTTCATGCGGTTCAATGACGATTCCTTGGCAAATGCCATAATCGCCGAGCAAACGAGACCAAGTCCCTTGTTAGTAACGAAGGTTGAGCTTCAGCTCATCTTCAACTCAATAAAAAACAAAAAGTCAGCAGGTGTCGATAAGTCTTCTACCGAGCATCAGCAAAGTTTTCGAAAAGATCATCAATAGGGCTCTGACTAAGTGGGCTGCTGACAACAAAATAATTCCGGATAAACAGTTCGGGTTCAAGGCGGGTCATGGCACAATTCATGCTGCGTCTAAACTCGTTTCTGATATCCAATGGAAAACAACAATGTACAGGTGCTGTTCTGGTTAATTTGGAAAAGGCCTTTGACACCGTATGGTAAGAGGGTCTTTACCTAAAAGTGAGCAGGCTTGGCATAAGCAAGCCATTGTTGTATATACTCTATGATATGCTTAACGGTAGAAAGTTTGTTGTCAAAAGTGGCAATGTAACTTCTACCACAACATTCTCAATTAAAAAAACAGGGAGCAGTGAATTCGCCGATTCTCCTCAGCATTTACACCAGCGATCTGATAGGTAGTCTTACAAAGGCAATTGCGTACGCCGACGATCTAATTGCGTACAGAACGGCCCGAAAGGTTGAGGTTATTAGAATTCTCTTGCAGCGTGATTTCGACAAGATTCAGCGATATTGTGACGACTGGAAACTGAAAATAAATGTCTGCAAGAATTAGCGCAAGATGGTCATCGTGGATGTTCACGGGCAGCGATTAGCGAGCAAAAGTGTAGTGAAGTACCTCGGTATCTGGTTATATCAGTATTTATATTTCGACAGACATATAAATACTGCTCTGACCAGGGCCAGAGGAGCCTTCGCTCTGACGAAACGGCGGTTTTTTAGCAGTCGGCTTGACTCCAGAGTGAAGGTAATTTGCTACATGGCCCTCAAACGGCCGATGATCGTTTATGGTTGCCCTCTGTGGTTCAACGTTGCCCCTTCCCATATGGTGAAGTTTCGGGTGTTCGAGCGGCAGTGTTTACGACGCTGTACCGGCTTATATCGAACAGCCGAATCTTCTTACGTGCACTACTATTCCAACGAGGTCCTATACAACAGAATTGACAATTTCGTGATAAAACTCGTTCGAGGTCACATTGCAAGAGCTATGTCTTCGACCAACAATTTAATTTTCGGGGCGTTCTATCCGAACGACGAGTATTTTGAAAGTTCACGCTTGAGCGGCTTCATTCCACTAGAAGCATTCCTCTTTTTAGATAGATGCGGTCTGATATAGGATAGATTGGCAGTTCCGCTAATCTACCACGTCAGACGACGAACCGTGGATAGGCGACTCCTGTACAATCGGGACGTCATGGCACAAGGCGGAGCAGAGCTCCTTCGGTTCAGTAGGGCTGTGTCCGAACGGGACCGAACTGATAGGGTGAAGCAGGAGAGCCAGTTTTGATGGCTTCAATCGGCACTTGATAGTGGCTAGTCGGGATGGGGTTTTAAGCCTTGGCCGGCTTACATACTTGTTTTATAGTTTTAGGGTTTAGTTTTAAGTAGAATAGGCATGGTGGCACAAAAAATACACAAAAAAATACACAAAATATTAAAAAAAAACATGGAATAAAAAAAAACAAAATATGAAAAACAAAAAACGTCAGATAGTTAGATTTGCTGCTGTGGTTGTTCTTGTTTTAAGTAGTTTATAGGTAGAATAAGTTGTTTAAGTTAGCTTTAAGTTTTATATTAAGGACCTTATTTTAAGTAGTTTTTAAGTAAAAATAAAAAAGGATATTGATATTAGTTTTTTTTAAATTTTCTAATGAATAAAAAAATAAATAAAATGGAATTGAAGTTAAATAGATCTTAGGGCCGAAAGGCATTAGCATTAAGTAATATTGTTTAACTTATAGTGTCCGTATGGGACCAGTAAGTTAGTTGTAAGTTATGGTTAATTAGGCTAGTTTTATGAATTTTTGTCTAGCTTTAAGATAGGTTTAAGATTGAATTAATTAAAAAGTGAATTTACAAAAAAAAAGTGGCGTCCGAAGACGGATCCAGAGGTCATGGGTTCGAATCCCGAGCGGGGTGCACGAAAAATATTGCAGCTTTTTTCCACAATCGAGAAATAGCAGATTTTATTGATTGGGGAGAAAAGCAGATGGAGAAGGAGAGAAAAGCAGGGGTATCGAAAGATACCTCTGCCAACACATCGGGTGATGTTACGGTGGTGCCAGCGGTACCGAAAATAATATCAACAACATCTGATCAGGCATCAGACCAGGGCATAGCGGCAGCAACAGCTAACAAAAAAAGGAAGCTGAAGAAGCATAGCCCAACCAAAGTGAAGAGAGCAAACTCCGCTAAGCGGCGGAATATGCGGAAGGCCTATCGGAGGCAGAGCCAGTCCCGCCGACAACGAAGGCCTTGGAGGTAGTGGCGGACCTCCAAGATGAAACAGAACTGGTGCAGGCCCTGCAAGCCAAACAGGCAGCCATCAGCCAGTTCGAGCAAAGCCTCAATAAGCTCAAGGAGGAAATAAAGCCAAATATAATAATCCACCATGGTTTGATCGGCATCTTAAATGCTTAAAAAATAAAAGGAATAAGGCGTGGGTAAAATATAACGAATCACATACTGATGTTGATTATGGTATCTACCAAGAAATCAGAAATGAATTTGTTAACTATTCAAATTGTCTTTATAACGAGTTTGTTGCAAATACTGAACGGGAACTTAAGACGAATTCACGAAATTTTTGGAAATATGTTGACTGTAAGCGAAAATTTGACGGGTACCCTCCAAACATGACATATAGAGACAAAACAAGCCATGATCCTCTAGAACTTTCGAATATGTTTGCAAATTTTTTTAAAAGTGCGTATGAAGATTCTTTTTCTACAAATCACAGCTCAATAGATTTAACAAATACTTCTCAGTTTCCTCACTTGGCTCAGATAAATCTAACAATCTCGGAATCTACTATACAAGACAAAATTCTAAAACTTGACGAAAGCCTTAGTCCAGGCCCTGACGGACTGCCTTCATTTATGCTAAAAAAGTGCGTTAAATATCTTTCTTATCCATTGTGTATTCTGTTTAACCAATCATTTAACTGTTCCCATTTTCCACTCTTATGGAAATATGCATTTCTAAAACCAACGTATAAGAAGGGTCCCAAGCATCTTATATGCAACTATCGTCCTATAGCTTAGCTGTCTGTTATACCAAAATTGTTTGAAGCCATTGTTTGTGATGTTCTTTCCTTTAACTGTTCTTCTGTTTTTTGTGACAATCAACATGGTTTTGTGAAAAAAAAAATCGACCGTTACAAATTTACTCGAATTTACAACATATTGTATTGACACTTTCGAAAATAAACAACAAGTTGACTGTGTATTTACAGACTTTAGCAAAGCATTTGACAAACTTAGCCATAAAGTACTTTTAGGGAAATTAGAAAAAATTGGATCTTCTTACCTAACAAACAGATATTATTGTGTTGTGTTCAAAAACGACTATTCCAATCCGTTTATTGTCAATTCTGGTGTACCTCAGGGTAGCCACCTTGGTCCATTGTTATTTGTTCTGTTTATAAATGATCTCCCATCTATCTTAAGAAATTCTATGACGCTAATATACGCTGATGACGTGAAAATATTTCGGAAAATTAATTCCTTAACGGACTGCGAACTATTACAAGATGACCTACTTCGTCTATGAGAATGGTGCAATACAAATCGTTTATTGTTAAACATTGATAAGTGTAAAACGATGAGTTTTACACGTAAACACAGTATTCTTGACTATAACTTTAGGTTAAATTCTTCAAACCTCGAAAAATTGACTCACTTCTCAGCCTTAGGTATCATTTTGGACTCAAAACTGTCTTTTACTGACCATCTCAACCACATTGTGAAAAAAGCTAATAAGACACAAGGCTTTATAAAAAGATTTAGCAGGGAATTCCGAGATCCTCATGTCCTTAAAACGCTGTATGTATCGTTTGTCAGATCAGTCCTTGAATACGGTTGTATAGTTTGGGCTCCTTATTACTCGAATCATATCCATAGACTTGAAGGTGTTCAAAGAAGATTCCTAAGATTTATTTTACGATTTCTCCCACAGACAAATGAATTAACTTTGCCTTCTTATTCCGTTAGGCAACAACTTATAGGTCTTCCATCGCTTACTAGTCACCGTAAGTATTTGCAACTCTGCTTTATTGTTGGAATTCTGAATGGATCCATTTCATCTCCATCAGTTTTGTGTCGATTCCACTTTAATGTAAGCCGAAATTACTTCAGAAATCGAGTGCCAATTCGAGCAAATGTTAGCCGATCAAACTATGGTTCTAACAGTCCAATTAACCAGTTAATAAGCATGTGTAGTGAAAATAATTTTCTTTTAAATTCTATTAATCAAAATATCAAATCAGATAGCTTCAAAATACATTTTTTCTCTCACTAATTAAATAATTCTTAGCTTTATGTGTCATATTATTATTAGTAACGTTTAAAGTATATTTTAATGTATAGAATATATTTATATATATAATTTTTTTTTTTTTTTTAGATATAAGTTTTGTTTGTAAACCTAGCGTTAGTATTTAACGTAATTGAATAAATAAATAAATAAATTCCTAAATACTAAAGCTGAAACAAGAGGCGCGCCGACAGGAAGAGGCAGCGCAAAAGCAACTGCAACAAAAACAACAGCAGCAAAAACAACAGCAGCAAAAACAACAGCAACAGCAACCACAGCAGCAAAAACAACCACAACCCAAGCCCGCTTCCAAAAACACAGGAGCGGAGCCAAATAAAAAGACGCCAGCAGCAGTGACAGGCCCAATTGCTGAGGGCCCATCGACTTCGGCTAAGGCCAAGCAGCAGCAACAACAACAGCTACAACCAAGGCAGCAGGAGCAGCAGAAACAGCAGCAGCAGCAACAGCAGGAACACCAGAAGCAACCACAGCCCAAGAAGGAGAAGGTGCCACCAATTAGGACCTACCGGGTTGACCTACAGGACTTAAAAGAGTTATGTAAGTCGGCCACTAAGGGCAAATTTTTAATAAACATTTTGAATGAAAAAGAAAAGCGGTATTCAGTGCAGTGCTTCTCACTGGCCGAATACAATTTACTTAAAGGAGTGCTCAAACAGGCCACCGCTGAGTTCTTCAGCTACACGCCTAAAAGTGAAAAATTTAAGACGGTCCTTCTGAAGGGCATAAGTTCCTGCACGGAACCGGAGGCGCTCTTAGCTGAGCTCCGTGAAAAAGCCACTGAAGATCTCGATTTTATCGTGGTCAAGCCTTTCACTACGGTGAAGTCCAGGCGAGGGGGTTATAGGCTGCCAATGTTCCTCGTAACCTAAAGCAGTTTTGAGAGTGTGAATAAAATCAAATCCCTCAACTATCAAACTGTACACTGGGACACAATAAAAAGGCACGACGACATTTTATAATGTACGAAGTGCCAGAGGTTTGGCCATGCCAAAGCCAACTGCAATATTCATTTGCGCTGTGTCAGGTGCTTAGAAACCCACAACGAAGGAGAATGCAAGCTGGGGAATGAGCGGGTTGAGGATTTAACCTAGCTCAAGTGTGTCCTTTGTGGAAACCAAGGGCACCCAGCTAACTATAGGGGTTGTCCTTAGGTCCAACAAATGAAGCAAAAACAGGCCAGTCAAAAAGCCGAAGGAAGTCGAACAGTTCGACAGGCTCCTATACAAAAATTCGTGGATCCCAAATTCTCTTACGCCCAAATGGTGTCAGGGAATGAGAACACGAGACAGGCTCCACCAACAGTTGTCCCAAAGGCCCCCGTGCCTAAGGCACCAGAGGTGCAGCCTGACATTGTAGCCTTGTTGTTGAGCATTCAAGGTCAACTAACAGGGCTGCAAAGTCAGATAAAGGAGCAAGGCAAAAGGGTAGATCATCTTTACTCTTTTGTTGCCTGGCCTGGCGCAATTTAGACCATAATGGGCGCGCTGCAGGAGACTCGCCTAAAAGTCCTATCTGTGAATGTAAATTCACTGATTAGGATTGAACGAAGAGCCAATATGTTCCAATTGTTGAAAGACTACAGTCCGGATGTGTTTATGGCTAGCGAAACCAAGCTAAACCACAAACACAAATTGACTCATAAAAATTACAATATCGTAAGAAGAGACCGGCCCGACTCCACTCAAGGGGGCGGTGTCGCTCTCTTTATACGAAAAGGCATTAATTATAAAGTCATATACAACAATGAATTACGAAAGGTCAAGACGCTAGAAGTTTGCGTTGTATGTATCTCTCTCACTCAAGCGAAGCGGATATACATATATGATTACGGCTTATGCGGCTGGAGCTCCGCAGGTTACCTACTTTGCTTCACAACTCGAGATTCTTTTAAGGGAACTGAAACTGAGCTTGGAAGAAAACTATTTCATCTTGGCCGGTGATCTGAACGCAAAACATGAAGATTGGGGAAATCAACATAGTCAGCCCTATCGCGAACAAAATTCCACCGGAGTTTTTTCCCATTTTGGGAAAGTTGCTATGGTGAATGATCTTCGAAAAGAGGGAAAAATATTGCTTTTGGCAAATAGCTATCGTGAATAATTTTTTGCAGGGAACTTTTTTCTCATTTGAGTGCGAAAATTTCCGCAAGTTGGTTGTCGGGGAAAAACCTGTAGCGCGGCAAAATGTAAGAATTTGTTTATAAAATGTGAAATTAATTAATAAATTTATAATAAATAATTTTTTTAAGGTCTAACTCAACAAACAAAAAACAGCTTGACGTCCTCGTTGGTTTAATGCAAAAATTTCCAGATATTGCTACGGAGTACACAAAAAAAACAAAAGAAGAGGTTCACGATATTTGGAAGACAGTCGAAAACGAATTAAATTGCATTGGTCCTCCAAAGAAATCTAGTTTTGAGTGGAAGAGAGTAAGCATTTAAAAACGACAATAATCAATTTTTTTATTCATAATAAAGTGTGTTTTGTGTATGCTGCGTCAGGTTTGGAGTGACAAGAAAAAGTATGTAAAAAAGAAAATGTCTGAAAACATTAAATTAAAGAGCGCAACAGGTGGCGGACCCAGCAAAGAATATAAGTTCTCGAACTTAGAACAATCTATTATACAAATTTGTGCAATAAGTGAGTCTGTGGAAGGCCACTCTGATTCTAAACGTTTTGGACTGCCTTCCTGTTCTAAAAAGTGAAAGCTGGAATCTCCTTGTGAAGGGGAATTGAATGTAAACAACTCTCATAATTTGCAAAAGGACCAAGAAGATAATTCAGCGAAAGAACTAGATGCAATTTTCGAAAGTTTGATTGAGGAAGATGACACTGCGTGCAATGTTTTTAACGAAGCATTGGATGATAATTGCATTGGCGAGAAAACGACCAAGAGGTCAAATAAAAGTTGCCCAAAGTAAAAAATTCCGTTGAGTTTCTGCAGAAGGAGTTAAGTTTGCAGGAAAAAATGTATGAACAAGTTCGTGAAGCTGTCTTAATAATGAAAAATCACCAAAATGAAATTCAAGCTAGTGTCAAAAAAATTTATCGTTCGATTTATCGAATTCACGACCAACAGAAACTGCTTCTTAAGGAAACAAAACGTCATAAACTTGAGATGGAAAAAATCCGCAAGCATGAAATCGAACAAAAATTACATCTCAAGCAGAAAGTTCTAGACATTGAACTTGCAAAGCTTGAAAAGTATTAGTATCTAAATCAACATACTAACCGAAAGTTCCTCAAAGATAAATTTTGATTACAAATGAATTCTAAGACTTTATTTTTTTATGAATGTATGTTTGTTATTTTTATTTATTTGTTTACAAGTACTTTTGCTTATGTTTTTAATAAATGTTAATAAACTATTTAAAGAGAGTTCCCTATTTCTCTTCGAATGCGTTGGGCTTCAGTCATGTATTCTGAGCTGCTTAAAGTCGTAAATGCAAAGTTGTTTTCATCTTCTTGTAGACCAGGTGCAATTTGAATGTCAGTGTCAGCCTTAAAGTGTATGCACATATTATGCAAGGCACAACAAACATTAATGATTGTGATTGCTTTCCTTGGATGATAATGTAACTCTCTTGCGCCCAGCAAACATCTCCACATTTGCTTTAGCACGCCGTTTGTCCTTTCGAAAATATTTCTGGTTTTAGAATGAGCATCATTAAATTTACTTTCAGGTGTTCCTGTCTCTGGTGTTCTATGTGGAGTTAAGAGCTAAGGTTCTAATGGGTATCCGGCGTCTCCTAGGAGAATCAAAAATACAGGAATTGAACAAAAAGGCGATTAAAGCTTACCCAACAGCCATGTGTTTCTCTCACCATTCAAATACTCTTGCTCCATCCATGTTCTTAGTTCAGTCACATTCCATACCAGAGAGTGATGACATGCACCAGGGTGGCTAGCATCCACAAATTCAATTTGCATTTCATCGTCGCAAACCTACGAATGATTAATTTGTTTTCAAAATTCAGTGAAAATATAGATTTAATACTTACAAGCATAACATTTAAGCTAAAATATCCTTTACGATTGTAGTGTAGATGCTTGTTTTCTTTAGGGGCAATAATCCGAATGTGCGTTCCGTCTATGCATCCTACTACTCCAGGTATATTGTTTTTTACTTGCGACATATAGGAACTATATGGCAAGTTTTGCATTCGTGCAAAATTTTGTCTGTCTGTCCACGCTCCTACAGCCTAAACCATTGGGTCGATTGAGTTCAAACTTGGAAGTTAAGGTTTTGAGCAGATTCGCGTTAGGCGTTTTTTTCATTTTTTTTTAAGATCAAAACTAACAGTGGCCCCCATACAATTTTTTTGGTCAAAAAACGATAATTCGAATTTTCTCAAAAACAAACCGATAGATTTTTTTTAATTTTCTCTAAAATTTTATTTTTTAACTTGCCTTCTTTTAATAAGAAAAACATATTTTTGTATTGCTCAGGAAAGGTACCGCTCATAGAACCGTTTTTTTGTTTTTTAATTTTCTCAGTAACTTATGAACCGATTTCAATAATTTTTTTTTTGAATGAGCCGTTATATTGCCTTAACAATATTTGATTATCAAAAGTGCAATTTTTTTTTGTTTAGATTTTTAAAAAAATATTGAATTTTTTTTTTTCAAAATTCTATATCTCAAAAACATGTTAATATTTTCTTACGAAATTCAAATGTAGAGGGTATATTTACAATCACTAAACAACTGCATACCAAAAATATTTTTAGAACAAAATTGAAACATTTTATATATAAAAAATTAATTTAAAAAAAAACCGCTCTAACGATTTTCAAAAAAAAACTTTTAAAAATCAATGATTTTTTGATTTATAAAATGGCATTAAAATTTTGAAAGACAAACTTATTTTTCAGGTAAAATTTTGAATCTTAAATTTTTTTTTAAATTATTTTAATTATTTTATTTTATTTTTAATTATTTTTATTATTTATTTTTTTAATAATTTTAAATATTTTTAAATAGTTGAATACACAAACAATTGTTTTCGTTAAGTATGCTTACAAGTATTTTTCATTTTCGGGATGAGTTGCCCTAGGATGAGTTGTGTCTTGGGATGAATCACACGTTTTTTGACAAATCAAATGGCATTTATATCTTTGAAGACAAACTTATTTTACAGGTATATTTTTAAATCTTATATAGGTACTTTTTTAAACAGACTCTTTGCATACAGGAGCAAGTTCGTGCGACCCAGTCGTGCATTTTATTTCATAAAATCGTAACTTGGTACGTCGTTTTTGTTCAGCAGTTGTTTGTGAAAGAATCCATGTTGGACAAAGCTTAGCTTCAAAAATTTGAAGTACTTCTGAAAGAACTTCTGAAAAGGAAGACTGTGCTAGGCCAACTTCGTAGCTACACCTTTTTGGTACGCTCCTTCAGCAAAAAAGCGCAAGCATGCGCTTAGCTTCACAACAGGGGTACTGCAAATGGTTTTTTGGATTCTGGTAACGGCTCTATCAAGGTGTCAAGCAGACACCTAAACATTGGTTTGTTAACGCGATAGTATTGATGGAATCTTAAGGATAAAAATGAATAATTATGAGTTGGAACTTCGATTGCGGAGATACTTACATGGATTTTGGTAACTCAAGAGGGTTTGAGATATCCCTCAAGTATCTTCTGAAAGATATTTGCCTATTTCTCTCATCTTGCATTACATCTTCGATAGCCACCACAAAACCAATATTATTTATCATTTTAATTGATATTTTCTTCCTTTTAGGACACAAAACAATTTTTTTTTTACAAAAAATACACGATTTGGTGCTGTCAAGATAACTTCGAAATTGATTTAAACAGTTGAAGGTTGGTATGAATTGTTTCGTGGGAAAAAATATTTCTTGGGAGATTCCCGATGGGAAACTTTTTTTCCCGGGTAACATTTTATTTCCGCGGAAAAAAGTTCCCATTATATTGGCGATAGGGCTGAGTAATCCCAGAGGTAACCATCTTTTTAATTTGATGAATCTTTACAGCGTTGAATATGGCGTCGACCTGCTGGCTACTGAAAAGCCATTGTATCCAAGAAGCGGCTCCTTTCTGGATCTTTTGCTGTACGACACAAGACTGACAGTTACAGACAAAGTGGGTAATCACCCTCGAAACTGCTTACAGACAGTCGAGTATGACAGTGATCACTGCGGACTGGCTGCTGTAATGCAGATTTCGAACAAACGCGTGGAGTTGGAGGAATACGTTGCAACGCATTCTTACAATTAAAGTAAGATGCGCTGGCCTCGTTTCACCAACGCCTTAGCGAGAGAACTTCGTTCGAGTGACATAGCCCCACCAAACAACAGAAACCTGACAAATATAGAAATTGACCAACATTTACAACAGATGGACGAAACAATAAAACGAACCATGGAGCGGACAATACCAAAGTACAAAGAACGGGAGCAAATGGTCGCTTACAGAAATGCGACTATTGACGCACTACGTAGGCACAAGAGTGGCTTACTGACAAGACTCAAAAACTTGTACAAACGACTTACGGACCCACGCGACTTGGAGGTTAGGACACTGAAGTCGTCAATAAAAAATGTAAATCTGTTGATTAAGGTAGAACAACAGGTTATCAATTAACAAGTACTGGGACCGCAAGATCCGGTCAGTTTATTCCAGTGACCCTAGTATGTTCCCTAAAATCAATAAGATATTCAGGAAAAAGAACGATAATGACCTTCCGTGTCTGAAACTCCAAAGAACTGAAGAGAACAGAGACGTACTCAGGACAGCGCAAATAGATCCAGAAGAAGCCATCTTTGACGATGACTTTTTTTATAATTGGAGATCCGAAGGAAAAAGTGGAGGCGGTGGGAGCTGCTTTCCAGCAAGTGTACAAGTTGAATGTTAGCATTAGCCCCAAACCACGACCTGGAAAACAGAGCCCTACGTAATCACTTTTACCTTCGAAATGATTTGACACAATAGTGATCTGAGAACCGCGGTTTCATGCGGTTCAATGACGTTTCCTTGGAAAATGCCATAATCGCCGAGCAAACTATACCAAGTCCCTTGTTAGTCACGAAGGTTGAGCTTCAGCCCATCTTCAACTCAATAAAAAACAAAAAGTCAGCAGGTGTCGATGGTATATCCAACGTTGTACTAAGACATTTACCGATGGAGGCAATTGACATTTACACCAAACTCTTCAATAATGCACTGAATAATGCATATTATCCAGTGCATTGGAAGACCGCTCTGGTTCATCCTCTCCCGAAAAAGGGAAAAGACAACTCCAACCCGTCAAATCTTCGGTCGATAAGTCTTCTTCCGAGCATCAGC
This sequence comes from Eupeodes luniger, assembly GCA_951509635.1. Classification (NCBI taxonomy): domain Eukaryota; kingdom Metazoa; phylum Arthropoda; class Insecta; order Diptera; family Syrphidae; genus Eupeodes; species Eupeodes luniger. The sequence goes on along the minus strand of OX608073.1, from coordinate 173,166,372 downwards.
AAAGTTTTCGAAAAGATCATCAATAGGGCTCTGACTAAGTGGGCTGTGGACAAAAAAATAATTCCGGATAAGCAGTTCGGGTTCAAGGTGGGTCATGACACAATTCATGCTGCGTCTAAACTCGTTTCTGATATCCAATGGAATAAATCAAAACAAAAATGCACAGGTGCTGTTCTGGTTGATTTGGAAAAGGCCTTTGACACCGTATGATAAGAGGGTCTTTACCTAAAACTGAGCAGGCTTGGCATAAGCAAACCATTGTTGTATATACTTTATGATATGCTTAACGGTAGAAAGTTTGTTGTCAAAAGTGGCAATGTAACTTCTACCACAACATTCTTAATTAAAAATGGTCTTCAACAGGGAGCAGTGAATTCGCCGATTCTCTTCAGCATTTACATCATTGATCTGATAGGTAGTCTTACAAAGGCAATTGCGTACGCCAACGATCTAATTGCGTACAGAACGGCCCGAAAGGTTGATGTTATTAGAATTCTCTTGCAGCGGGATTTCGACGACAGGAAACTGAAAATAAATGTCCAGAAGTCAGAGACAATTCTGTTCCGGACTCCATTGGCTGGGGCCACGAGAAATACGTGCAAGAATTGGCGCAAGATGGTCATCGTTGATCTTCACGGGCAGCGATTAGCGAACAAAAGTGTAGTGAAGTACCTCGGTATCTGGTTAGATCAGTATTTATATTTTGACGGACATATGAATGCTGCTCTGACCAGGGCCAGAGGAGCCTTTTACAGCAGTCGGCTTGACCCCAGAGTGAAGGTAATTTGCTACATGGCCCTCATACGGCCATGTATGAACGATGATCGTTTATGGTTGTCCTGTGTGGTTCAACGTTGCCCCTTCCCAGATGGAGAAGTTTCGTGTGTTCGAGCGGCAGTGTTTACGACGATGGCGACGCTGTACCGGCTTATACCCAACAACCGAATCTTCTTACGTGCATTATTATTCCAACGAGGTCCTATACAACGGGGCTCGAATCAACAGAATTGACAATTTCGTGATAAAACTCGTCCGAGGTCACATTGCAAGAGCTATGTCTTTGACCAACAATTTAATTTTCGGGGCTTTCCGTCCGTGGCGTCTGATGACCGATCGAAGGGTCGTGGGTTCGAGTCCCAGCCGGAGTCAACGGAAAATTAAATAGCTTTTTTTCACAACAAAGAAATGGTTGATTTTATCAGTTGGGAAGAAAAACAAATGGAGATGGAGAAAAAAGCAGGGGTATCGAAAGATACCTCGGGTGATGCCAGAACAGTTCCAGCAGCGGTACCGCAAATGACTGTAACATCAGATTACATATCGGACCTGCAAACATCTGCTAAAAGGAAAATGCAGACGCCGCTGCCACTAAATAATAAAGGGGTGACGTCAGAGCGTTAAGTCTCTGAGGATGACGAGGACGACTCGGAGACCTCCGTGTACGTGTCTGACGGAGGAGAAGGGCGGTATAGGTCACTGAAAAATAGATCTGAGAGCTTAATAAAGCCAGAGCCGTGGAAAAGGGATTTTTCAAAATTCGAGGTCGTTTTAAAGATACAGCTGTTCTTCAGATGAAAACCCTCAACACCAATTTTGTCCAGAAGGCGAAGACAGTTGGTGTAAATGGCGTCAAGCAGAAGCTAAGAATGAGCTCCACCAATTTCATCATGATAAACCACCTTTAATACCAGAAGTACATACAAGTAGTTATCAAAGCCGTTTTCGAAGATTTAGCGAAAGATGAACTTTTAATTCGTTGCTTAGGAGCAGAGACACAAAACGGTAACGAATCTTTGAATTCGTTGATTTGGACTTTTGCTTCTAAGGGCGTTTTTCTTTTTTAGTTCAGAGCTGAGCACTGAGCAGAGTCTGAGCGAACAGAGTATAGTAGAGTTCTGAGCAGAGTATGTTCAGAGCTCTCTGATTTAATTATGAAACAACTTGAGCACTAAACTGTCATGATTTGAAATGTCGTCTGTTTGAAGGCGTTCAAAATTTTCTTTAATCAAATGAATTACAAAAAACAGTCATAGCGTTGGTCCATTTGAAGCCTGAAATAAATTTTATTCATAAAAATGCTATCTGCAATTAGTTTTTTCTAAATTATCTTTCCTTCTGCACCAGAGCAACCAGCCTCTTCCGCCATTTTTATTGTTTTGATGATGATTTTTTTTTAATTTCCCGGCTTTCAGATATCAAATTGTTTGTGCTCAGCATTTTACTCCGTTTACTCTGTTATTTTATTCTGGGCTCACAGAGCGCGCTCTGAACATGTTCAGAACTAAAAAAGAAACACGAATTTGAAGCTCTGAACGTTCAGAGCTCAAAAAGAAACACAATTATTTTTTTGACAGTTCGAGCTCTGCTCTGAACTAAAAAAGAAAAACGCCCTCAGACTCTGCTCAGAACTCAGCTCTGAACTAAAAAAGAAAAACGCCCATTAACGTATTTGTAATGGCGATAAAAAAATGTGAATTCCAACAACAAATTTTGGATTGTTTTCACGCATACATAGAATTAACTTATGAGTTTTGCGCGCAAATGCAACGCATCTATTGAAGCAACTATCAAAACAGCTGTTTGCCTTAGCTCGAAGGAAACCAAGATGGCAACCGAGGGTTTATGACTCCATAGTGTTTTTGACAATGACAATTAGTTTTTCGGCCGGAATTTGAATCAAAGATAAGAGTCATGATCTTCGGTGAGACTCAGTTTAACTGATTTCATCTTCATTCACTTTAAAGAGAGTTCATAATATTCTTATTTTGGTTTGATTTTGTTTGACAATTACAAGCAACATAAATCTAATTTAAAATGGCTTCTGAAAGATATAGCTTTTCGTTGACTACTTTCAGGTAAAAGAATATATCTTTTAATAATATATTTGCAATTATTTATTTTCATTAGCCCGTCTGGTAAACTGGTTCAAATCGAATATGCTTTGGCTGCAGTGTCAGCCGGGACACCTTCGGTAGGAATTATGGGTAGGTTGAAAATGTTTTGAAGCACTCTTAGATTAATATTTATTTAATTAATTAAAGCTTCAAATGGTGTGGTATTAGCCACTGAAAATAAACCTAAGTCATCACTTTATGAGGAACATAGCGTTAAACGTGTTGAAATGGTCACAGATCACATAGGTATGGTTTACTCTGGTATGGGACCCGATTATCGTCTCCTTGTGAAACAAGCACGTAAAATAGCCCAGAACTACTTTCTGACATACAAGGAGCCAATACCTGTAGCCCAGTTAGTGCAACGTGTCGCAACATTGATGCAGGAGTATACACAAACTGGGTACTTTATTTAATTTAAAGTAATAAAGAACTATTTTAAATTTCGCATAAATTAAAATTTCAAGTGGGGTGCGTCCATTCGGTGTCTCACTCCTCATATGTGGATGGGACTCTGATCGTCCATATTTGTTCCAGTGTGATCCATCCGGAGCATATTTCGCATGGAAAGCAACAGCAATGGGGAAAAATGCAGTTAATGGAAAAACATTTATGGAAAAAAGGTAAAACAGATTTGTATTTATAGAAAAAAAGAAATTTGTCACAATTTGTTTGTCCTTTAACCAAGAACGAATTTTCACATTGTTTTATTCGATAGATATAGTTGAATTACTTACATATCTTCATTTTAGTAAGAGATTAATTTGTATTTTTATTTTAAAAAGTTTCACTTCAAAAAACACGCAACAATAGTATATTCTGACATTTCTTCTGTGGCAACACTGTTATGTTTGTGAAATTTTTCTTTCGATTCACCGTATTTGCCTACTTCTTTTTTTTTAATTTAAACTACCTAATTTGCCTACTGCCCTCAAAAAACTATCTTTTCAAAGGACTTGTACTATTACCAGGCAGATACCTGTATTGACAACAAAAGTACCTTTCGGTTGAGACTTTGCCAGGCAGACCGCGATATTCCTTCCTTATATTCCAAACACACAAAAAATGAGTTTTCCATACTTTCACTTAACCCTCAAGCGGTCGCGCGGTCATTTGTAACGGGAGCGGGCGCGCGTAACCGAAAAGACCTATCGGATGAATAAGAGAAATAAAGTACTAATTATTCCATAAATATTTATTTATTTGTACTCAGATACATTATCATTGTCTTTAAAGTCTAATTTGTCAAAAAAGTACTTAAAATTATGAATAAGGCTACTAGAAATGAGAATTACAATGATGGGTAAAAATAATAATATGAACGAAAATGTACTAAGCGCGGTCGATTCGACTACCTTGACCGCTTGAAGGTTAAACTTGTTAATAAGTTCCCAGAAAAAATCTTTAAAAAAATGAAAAAAATGGAATAATAGCATATCATAATCAAATTTGGGATCACCTGAAAGAAAAAAATATGGAAGGAAAAGTCAAAATAAAATAAAAACTGATAAAGAGTACCTATTTCAGAAATAAAACTATTTGAGTGTAAAAATGCGTGCTTCGCTTAAGGAAACAAATTTTAGTTCATAATAAATACAAAAGTCACTAGAAACATATATAAAATGTACATTAAACAAGAACAGGCCTATTTCCATTGTAACTTGTTAATTTAGAGAATTGGGTAATCCCTCCTCAGTCGTAGACGTCCTGTTCCCCGTTATCATTCCCTTAAAAAGATCAAAGCAGCCTTAACTCCGACAAATTTTTTTTTATCACACCCCACCTAAAATAATGACAAAAACTTAATAATAAATCATAAACCTTCTGTTCCACAAATTAAAATTTTACCATTCTGTAAGTGGCGGCGGCTTTTAAAAATTTAAAAACAAACTTTTATGTACTGCTTAATATGAACTAAAGGTATTTAGAAAAGTGAAAGGCATAGGCAAAGTTTCCTAAATATATTTCTTTTTCGTCCTTCCATTTTGTCTTCATATTATAAACTAATGTCCTCTTCGTTGAGAATATTCGTTTATTTTCCTTCTATCCAGCATAAATTCGTCCCACTCTTAACACATTCTACAAATATTTTACACGGTTCGTTAGATCAATTTAACTCATTTCAAGTTTAAACTTTCCTTGGTGAAGTAAATTCAATTAATGAAACTGCAAAATGGTTCCAAAAGAAGTTCATTGTTTATATATTTCTTATAGAGGAACGATCGAAGCGACATCTGAGAGGCGTGGAGATGATTGAATTTGATCTCTTTTTTTTATACCCCTGAATAGATGGGAAGAGTTGAGAATGAGGGAAAATTCAACAATAATTAAAGAATAGAAAATAGAGAAGAACATATGCAAATGTAGAAGAAGATCGAGGAAGACAATAGAAACAACCTTTTGACATAATATGTGTGTATGTGTATGCATATTATACTTGAAGAGGAATGATTTTACGGTTATGCTTTGGCAAGAAATAGAAAAAGTATAAGAAAAACAATAACAAAGCAAAAAATTACTGCAAGAGTACTTTTTGCGGTTGGTAGTTAATATAATATATTTTTGTTTTCAATTCAATAGGGTGTTCCTGATAATTGTCTTTATTTTTGATATGACTCATTAAAAAAATTATATTTTATCTTTTTTATACCAAAAATTTAGTATGATATAATTCCTTTAGTTTGTCCGTTTTATGTGTGCATATATGTACATATACAGTGGTGGACACGAATTTAGCACATTGAAAAGAGTACAAGTATTTTTCTACTTTCAATTCTTTATTACTTGCAAGTAACGGTTCATTTTTATGTTGTTACTATGACTACCTTATTTGGTAATAAAAATGTGTAAATGATTGAAAAGTAAAAAATATAGTTTTGCGAAAAATGAAGATTGTTTGTGATTTGCGTTGTTTTCAGCTGGACATAAATTTAGCCCGTTTTGCAATCAAAGAGTGTATTTTTAATTTTTGTGTTTTTTTTTAAAAAGGAAATAATAATTTTTGGGGTAATTAAGTATTCCTTTAATGATCTATATTAAAAAACATAAAAAAAAAATTAATTAGTCAAGGCAAAAGGAAAATGGTGCTCAAAGGAAAAAAGAAGTCTGATCTTGAAAATGAAGTCAAAAGGGCGGACGGTAACAGACATTTCTAAGTTGTTAGAATTCTCCACGAAGCTGGTTTATAATGCCCTTCGTCATTTCAAAAAGTTTGGAGTGATTGAAAACGTTTAACAAAACCCCCGGGCCAGAAAGACAACTACAAATGAAGATAGAATTATTTATAGGTTATCGACCAAGGATCCGTTTAAGACCTCCAGTGCCATTCGAAGCGAACTTTCAACGAACTATGGAGTAAATGTTTCCTCAAGGACCATAAGACGTCGATTAAATGAAAACAATCTAAGTGGGTGCGTTGCTCAGAGAAAACCGCTTGTATCAAAAAAAAATCTGAAATCTAGGTTACAGTTTGCCAACGCTCACTTAGACAAACCAATTAGTTTTTGGAAAAACGTGTTCTGGAGCGATGAATCCAAATTCTGCCGGTTCGGATCGGATGGGAAAAAATATGTATGGCGTCCAAAAAACAGGGAATATGATCCAAGGTACACCATCAAGACGTTGAAACACGGTGGAGGCAACGTTATGGTCTGAGCTACTTTTTCATGGCACGGCGTTGGCCCCATCGTAAAAATTGACACCAAAATGGACCAGAACGTGTACAGAGATATCCTGTTGGATCATATGATACCCTACGCAGAAGACAATTTGCCGTTATTCATGCACGATAACGACCCTAAACACACTTCAAAGTTAGTGAAGTGTACCTTAGAGGTGAATAAAATCGACGTTTTGAAGTGGCCAGCACAATCACCCGATCTTAACCCGATCGAGAATTTGTGGAATGATGTTGAAGATCATATTGAGCAAAAACAAACAACCAATTTAACACAATTGTGGCAGGAGATTCAAAATGCTTGGTATGCAATTCCAAAGTCACGATGTGAGTCTTTGGTTGAAAGTTTGCCAAGAAGAATTGCTTCTGTACTGCAAAATAAGGGGTTCCCTTCCAAATACTAAGAAAAACTTAGAATTGATAAAGGTAAGTAAAATTTTATCAAGAAACTGTTGAATGTGCTAAATTCGTGTCCAGGCGAAAAATTGATGTTTCTACATTCCATACTTTTTTCTTCTTACAGATGTTAAACATATTTGATGAAGTACTATGTAAACATAGTGCTATGTATATGTAATGTAAATAAAATATAACTCATTTCATAATAAGAAAACAAATTGAAAATTAAATGGTTTTTATTTTCTTTAACAAGTGTGCTAAATTCTTGTCCACCACTGTATATTATATATATGAATATGCGTATAAAGGGTGAGTTTTTAAAAGCTATGGGAAAGTTATTAAAAAAAAACACTAAAATTCAGAAAAATTTATGAAATATTTATTTGAATAGATAGTACGGTCCATATAATTTGATGTTTAAAGATTATTACATGCAAATATTGACCTTGACTGCGCCTCAAATGGTCCATCCGACTAGTCCAATTTTGCCACAAAAAATAGTCTAAAGGCTAAATCGCACGATCTAGGCGGCCGATTGACCGGTCCCGAACGTGAAATAAAATGTTCACCGAACTCGCCTCTCAATAAGTCCATTGTTGCGCGTGCTGTGTGGCATGTGGCACCGTCTTGTTGAAACCACATGTCATGCAAGTCAAGCTCTTGCATTTTGGCAAAAAAAAGTTGGATATCATCTCACGGTAGCGTTCACCATTCACAGTCACAGAAAAAGTACGGTCCAATGATGCCACCAGGCCATAAACCGCACCAAACTGAATTTTTCTGGATGCATTGGTAGCTCTTGCAATGCTTCTTGCTGATATTCACTCCAAAATCGACAATTCTGCTTATTTACGTACCCATTGAGCCAAAAATGAGCTGACCATAAAATGGAAGAAGCACGCGATGAACTTTCTTAACAGAGCACGCATTTTGATAATAAAATTCAATAATTTGCAAGCGTTGTTCGTTTGTAAGACGATTCAAACTGAAGATGTTTGACAGTGAAACAAAACACGAAACGTGGGCCGGCTGTTTAAACCAGTGTTGCCAAAAAGATAATAGCTACAAAATCGCGCTTTACTTTAAAAGGGACTCTTTTGTTTTCAAAAGGATTTTTTTCTTGATAAGCTATTTGTTAATAATTTTGATATCAAACTAATGTGGAAGCATGGTTATGTTAATGTTGTAAGTAAGAAACTCTTGAAACAAGGTGCTAACTCGGAATACAATGCTCTAACAATTATGTTTGAATCTTTTACAAGAAAAGACCTCAAAAGATTAAAACCGAAAAAAGTAAAATGGTCTGGACTATATGAATCGAAGAGTCTCACAGAAGCAATTAATGTTATCGTAATGATATCTCCTCACAAGAAACACTTCCATTCTGTCCAAATTACTACCATGTCATCATGACCTTTCCAATTTAGGCATTGACACTTGTAAGGTTAATTTTTCAACGTAGTTTTATATTATATTATATTTATTATTCTACATGTTTTACATTCAATGCAGTACATTCTGTTAAGCCGTTAAAAAAAAAACAAAAAACGACCTAGTTTTGAATACCTTTATATGTATGCAATTTTGATTGTGTTTGTACAAATAACAAATAATACGCAATAATAACAACAACAAAATAATTGAACATATTTAAAATCTTCAATGCATCATATGCCAAATATGGCAACATTTCATTTTTCACAAAAATTGAAAATTTAAAATCAAACGAGAATTATTAAATTTAAAATACCTACAACGTTAGAGTATACATAGCTACAAACATATGTATTCGTATATGCCAAATATGGCAACATTTCATTTTTCACAAAAATTGAAAATTTAAAATCAAACGAGAATTTTTAAATTCAAAATACCTACAACGTTAAAGCACAGATAATAATTTTATACAGATGTCTCATCCCTGCAGGAAAAAATGAAACATTTTTTTCCCTTAACAGACAAGCCTTAACAGACAAGAGCTTTTAAAAATAAAGTTGAGAAAGCTCTTTTTGCCTTCCATATTTTCTTTTTAGAAACATTTCTCTTCTCTTTTGTCATTTTGTTTGCCAATGAATACAAAAACAAAGTTCGGTCCATTGGAAACAAATGTAAACCAACCCTATTTTTTACAAAGAAGTATATGGGAGTTGATGTAGGTTATGTCTGTATCTTGTTTTTTTTATGCGCGTTTTGGTGCGTAAAAGAAGAAAGGGCGATATTTTTTGTTTATTTTTTTGTAAATGTTAGATTGTTAGGTGTCCGGTAAGGAGAATAGAAGAAGTTGCTTGTGTATTGATATATGAAAATTGTGTGGGCAAGTAGGGACAAGTAAATGTGCACATGACTTGGTTTCTGCGTTTTCTATTTTTAACTTCCCATAGGAAGTTATTGTAATGGGTCCGATTTGTCGAATTGAACATTTTGACATTTCTCGACGTTTCAAGGTCCCTAGAGTCGAAATAAAAGATTTTTAGAAAGATGTCTGTGCGTGCCTGTGTACGTATGTACGTCGTCCATAGCTCAAGAATTTTGAGAAACATCAAGTTAACAGTTTCCTTACAAAATATAAAAACATTATCTACTAAAACTTAGTAAAAATTTACTTTCGACTCAATTATGTTTACAAAAATTAAAAATATTGGCTTCAAACTAATTTTATCTCACAGAAAATATTGTTTTCGATATTCAATAATTTTTTTATAAGAATCCAACAGTCCGTTTTTTCATACAAAAAAATCTACAAGTACGCAACATGGGTAAAAAATGATGGTCTGTTCTCGATATCTCGTGAACGATAGAATATATTGACTTCAAATTAATTTAATTCATCCAATTTGTATTTGTTTATATAAGAAATAAAAACTTTTAAGAAATGCTACTCAAATTGGTAAAAATTGATTTTCTTATGTGTATTGGAAAAATTAGGTTTTCCTTCGGCTTTTTCCAATACACATATGTAAGTAAATATTCATTGGTCAATACATTATCTTTCAAAATTGATTTTCGGCTCAAATATCTTTTCAAAACTTTGAGATATTGGCCTTAAACTACTTTTATCTTTTAAAACATATTGTTGTCAACATTCAGTAAAATTTTGAAAAAAAATCGAATTGACAGTTTTTGTACAAAAAATTAAAAACCTAAAAAAAATTAAACAATAGTTGGTAAAAATTGTTTTTCGAAGTAAATATCTTTTCAAAAATTTGAGATTATGGCTTTAAACTAATTTTATGTTATAAAATATATTGTTTTCAATATTCAGAAAAATTTTGAGAAAAATGGAATTGACAATTTTTTTACAAAATATTAGAAAAACCTAAAAAAAATTAGTAAAAGTTGATAAAAATTGATTTTCGACTTAAATATATTTTCAAAATGTTGAGATATTATATTTAAACTAATTTTATCTTTCAAAAAATATTGTTGTCAACATTCAGTACGATTTAAAAAAAAAATCGAATTGACAGTTTTTTTTATAAAAAATAAAAACCTTAAAACACATTACTAACAAATCACAACAACAAATACATAACAGGCCCCTGAAGAAATCAACGAGCGCATCAAAGGGTTTTATGTATTTCGATGGGGGTGATAAAATGCAACAACAAATAACGTACGTTACCGCGAACAAGTACCGAGCACAACAAATGTGCAACAACAAACATACGTTTGTTCCGATACAGGTCAATGATATTTTTTAGAAAAGCAACAACAACCACATTGGTTGTGACCGAAAACTATGAATAAAGAAAATATTAACGATGGGACCGGAAATAGAAATTTTTTTACCGAAGTTATCTTTTAAATAATAAAAAAATAAGATCAGTTCTTTGCAAACTAGAAAAAAAAATGGGCCCTATCGTGAACGAGATTTCCCGGGAAATATTTCCCACGTTCGAAAAATTCGTATCGTGAATGATGTTCGAAATTCCCCTCGGAATTTATTGCTATCGTGAACAATATTTGCATGGGAAATTTGATGTGATTTCTCTGGAATTTTTCCGCATTTATTTTGGTGGAGAACTTAAGGCGAGACGGAGCAATGTAAGTGCATTTGAAACTTTTTTGATAAATAAAAACAATTTTTTAATTTTATTATAGGACGAACTCAACAAATCAAAACCAATTAGAACTTCTGGTTAGTATTATGGAAAAGAATACGGATATAGCGACTGGATTTACCACCTACAGAGAAATAGAAGATTTGGCAAAGTTTTGGAGGAAAACGGAGACTGAGCTCAATAGCCTTGGTCCACCAATCAAATCCGTATCCGATTGGAAAAAAATAATATTTTTTTACAAAATTATAATGCTTGTGGCTCTAAAAATGTTTTTCTTTTTTCAATACAAAGAGGTATGGCTCGACAAAAAAAAATATATTCGGAACAAAATGTCAGAAAAGCTACCGGAGGAGGTCAATTTAAGGAACACAAATTTTCGCGTTTGGAGGAAACCATCATCAGAATATGTTCCATGAAGGATTCGATAGAAGGTTGCCGAAATGCATCTTCATTTGGATTACCTTCGTGTAGTAAAAAAAGGAAAATGGGGAACCAAGATAAAGAAAACGTTCCCTCACTTCAAGCAAGTTTGGAATGTGTTCTTGACTTCGATGAAAGTCATTCTAAGTCTCCAGTAGATCGTCAACAAATTGAACCAGAACCCCAGCCTGTCGCTGATGACATTATGAATTCAAGCAAATCGACAAAAAAAGGAAATCATTTAATACGACGAACCCAGAATATCTAGAACAAGAGCTTACTATTCAAAAAGAGATTTGCACTAAAATAGGAAAAGCCGTCGATTTTCTGGAAAGTCATCAAGAGGAATTTTCTCAAAAAGTACAAAAAATTTACCGATCTATAGATAGGCTCTATGATCAGCAAAAACTTATGTTGAAAGAAATGTGTCGCCATAACATCCAATTGGAACAGCAAAAACAACAAAAATTTGAAGAAATTAAACGCCACAACAACAAAATGGAAAACTTGAGACTCAAAGAAATTGAATCGAAGATAAAATTTAAAGAGGACCTCATTCAAATTGAGGAAGAAAAGCTCCGAAAGATGCAATAATTTGTTTTAAGTGAAGAAAGTTTTGTAACCAGTTACTTTATTTATTTTATGTAGTGAAATATTTTTATGTTTATTTTTTTTGTTTATTTTATTTATTTTTTTAAGTAATATATATATATATACATATAGATATGTTTGTGAAGTTCCTGCCTGTGAATTGAAGATGATGTGATATATCAAATAAAAAAAAAAATAAGTTTCAAATGCTGTTTCCAATACTTCTTCTTATTTCCTGTCCAACGGCTAAATATTCGGCATCCTATGCTATGCATTTTAAAGATTTAAAATTCGATCTAACCAAAACAAAAATTATTCCAAACAACAAGAAATGTTACTGTCAAAACAGTGTTTTCAGATGGAGGGACTTTTTCTTCTTCAAATTCTTCAAGAGTCAAAGAGGACAATTTTATGCCAATTTTGAGGAAACAAAAGTACCATATATTTCTTTCTTCACATGAAAAAAAAAGAATGCATTTAAAATATTCCGGAACGAATAAAAAAAAACAGCAAAATGATTTATCCGGAATATTCTGCTGAATAAAGAAACGTAAAATGATGATTCCAAATATTCTTAATGAATAAAGAAACAAAGTTGATGTTTTAAAAGATTTTACAAATTCATAATAGGGGAAATTTGTTTGGGATATTGTTTTATTGTACAGGGAATTTTAGGGAATTTCAACTAACAATTAAATTTTTTTTAATTAAGATCCTATGATAACACTGCACACAATTCGAAATTGAGTTCCGAAAAAAAATTTGTTTTTTCGATGTTGGTAGTTATTTCCCTGGGAAAAATTTATTCCGAGGGAAATTCACGATAACTCGAAATGTTTCTTGGGAATGAAACTTTCCGTGGGAAATAAAATTCCCCGGGAGATTCCCGATAAGGCCCAATATTATTTTAATTGTTGAGTCATTATGTACAATGAGGTACATACATGTGCATTGTACAGATCATTCTTCACAAATGAAAACAAAAAATATTTACAGTTGTCTTTGGAAATAGAAACAAAGCAAGGACAAGGTTGTCTTTATAGCTCGAGTTCGTATAATCGGATATGTAAATGCTAGCTGCGTGCATTCAATTGGATTTTTTTTTTTAAATTCATCTTTTTCTTCAATTTTCTAAAACCTCCACGAATACATTTTTCAGTTTTATATCTTTTTAAACGTAATGAAGTGTTGTTGACTGGTGTCAATTGGATGATGAGGTACCCATGTACGATCATGGTGTATTATGTGTGTCTGTGCATTAGGATTATGAGAGGAAAAGAACATACAAAAATGATTTCAGTTTTTTCTTTGCCTTAGTTTTCATTCATAGGAAAGAAGACGAGTTAAAGCTTTTTGAAAAAGCTCTTTTTTTTTGTTGATTTCAGTTTCATATATCATTTCTCGCCATAAGGGTGAGACATCTGTATAAAATTATTATCTGTGGTTAAAGTATACATAGCTTCAAACATTATGTATGCATATGCACATCTCCTCTACATTCACACGTGAAAGCAAAAGAAATGTAAACAAATATTATTCCTTCTTGGTTTGACATTTGTATTTTGGCTATCTCCCTCGAACATATTAATGCTTATGAAACTTAAACAAATTTACTTTTCTCATTCTTTCTTTAGTAATTTTCTCCTCATTCTTAATTCCCTACCAAGTACTTTGATACACGCAGAGCCTTCAATAGTCCTGGAGATGAAATAAAAAAATTCGTCTCATAATAGTACTATAGGAAATATATACATATATGTACAATGAGGAGTTTTAAAATAAGACCATTGACTCTGTTCTTCTAATTTCACGAGAAAGTACTTCTATAAATAGTTTAATGGGCTAGCAGTAAATTTTTGATTTGTCGTTAACTAAAAAAGTTTTTTTTGGCGCTTACGATACGATTTTATTCTAGTCTTTGTTGTGTATATGCAATGTCAAATGCTAGAAGGTCGCTGGTCGCTCTCACGTTAATAGTCCTTCAAATTCGCCACAAAGAATAACATCATAAAAGTTCACAGAGTTTCTCTTGAAAAAAAAAAAAACAAATATAGTGATAAGTCGAAATGTGAATGGTCTGTAACTCTACTGCGAGAATTAGCTTTTTATTATTATTTTCCATTGTTATGATCGGAAATCACGAGGGTCATTGGGAACAGGGCATCAGAAGAAATTGTGAGGTTTTCATGTTCATGTTCTTCTATATTACTTACTTATTTACTTAAAGTGGCTCTGCAGTCTGGGATGGACCTGGGCCTCAACCAACATGCGTCTCCAGCAAGCTCGGTCAATAACTAGCTCCCTCCAGTTTCGCACGTTGGTTGAGGCCCTGTCCCATCTGTGTCCGCTACCTGAGTCGTGGTCTTCCTCTACAGCTCCGTCCCTCGGGATTGGATTACTCGTATCCAAGTAATTGGAATTCTCCACCGTCCTTCTGCACAAACGGACAAATTTGACATTGATGCCAAATCTCTTTTATGATCTTCTGATATTTTATCGGAGATCTCAATTGCTTGATTCAATTGTTTGATTCCTTTTTATCATCGTGCTTTTCGTGCTCAATCTCCTTTAACCTCCCTTCACCATGCAGCCAGAAGAAGCATTAATTCATATTCATATTCATATTCATATAAAATTCAACAATTTTCTTAATTCTTTTTACAAACATCCTAAATAACATTACCAACATTTACAACTTTTACAACATAGCTAACAATACAATCTATAAGAATATTATAGGGCTGTTATATATTAGTAATTTTTATTAAAAGTAAATAAACAATAATAAAAAAAATAAATACAATAAATGTTCACTTCAAATATAAGTTGAAATTCGTAGGCAAAGTAAGGCGTTCAACAAAGTTTCTTTTCCATTGAATCTCACCAACTAACACATCCCAATTCCAATCTCACGACTCCCAAATCCAGCGCGGATAAATCCCTTCTAAAAAGTATGAAAATATTGCCACTCCTTTGTTAAGGTTCTTATTTTCCACACACTTGTTTGTATTCAGTTTTACTCAACTTTTGAGTCATATTAAAATTGGGATTGTTCAATCTGATATCAGTAACCAAATGCCACTGTCAAAGATGGATTAAGAAATACGTTAAATGAAGAAGCGACTTAAACCTCAAACAATGCCAAAAATGTTTGAACTAGCTTAACTCATGTTCAAAAGAAAACATTTCGAACAAAAATCGATTAAGTCAATATTAATATAACCTACGATGTCAAGGTGCAAATAAGGATCCAACAACAATTCGCGGATGGTGAATAAATCCAAGGTCGTTTCTACATTAACATATCTTGTATGTGGAGATTCGGCAAAATAACTAACTAAGAAGGACTAATTGCACAATATATAATGATAAATTTAACTATGATAATACCAATAAGAGTGCCACAAAACAATGAGACATGACACTGACCTTCAACGAACTAAATCCTCAGAAACCAGATAATACTAAAAAGCCTCCGGAAATGTTAATTGCACCATCACATGCCATAAAAATGATAATAATTTGGCATATCCTTTTCCCTTAATAAGTACATTTAACTAGCTCATTTATAGACTTATTTCATTCCCACACGTACTAGTGCCTTACCCTTTGGCAGGCATTCAATCATTTTACGCTCTTCAAGCAACTTTGTTTTAACTTTTCAGGAACTAGTTCAAAGAAACTAAAACGAATTTAACAAACGAGTTTCGATTAAGAATAGGAAGTCTTACATTCATTGAAATACCCACAACTATATTAAAAGACTGTATGATTTATGGCGTCGTAACTAATTTACAAAATGACTACTACACACTACCACACATAACAAAAACTTGTAAGTGAACCATTCATTCGACTCAAAAGGGAGTAGTTAGCTTCAACAGATGGAACAATAAACATCAATGCAGAGTGGAATTTTTTGGGCTTAATGTTCAAAGAAAAATGAATGCAATCAAATAAAAAGTTAATCCATTCTTTTCCCAACGTTTCTCCGGTTGTTTTCCAGCATCATCAGGGGTTTTGAATTTTATTAAACCTTATGAAATACAATGATTTTATTAGATTTTGAATGTTAATTAATAAATAAATAAACATACTTTTTTACAGTTTTACATAACACAATTCAATAAATAACACTTAAATAAATAACACTTATTTGACAAAAAGAAAAACAAACTAGCAAAATAAAAATAAAAACTAATATCACAGACTACTTATTTCTTATGGCAACACTATATATTGCACTTATATTATCACTGTCTTCTTTGTGGTTCATGGTCTTGTTTATATTCCTTTGGATATGAAGACTCTCTAGCGTGTAGCGGATCCCCATTCGTCTCTCCTTGTCAATAATCTTCACATTGTCAAAGTCAGGTTGATGTTCTAGTTCGACCATATGTTGTGAGTTTTTTTCTTCCTTATGTCAGCCTTATGCTCCAATAATCTCACTCCCAAAGCGCGTTTTGTCGTCCCAATGTATATTTGTTCACACTCTTCTTCGTTCTTACCTTTGCATGGAATTGCATATATGACGTCATGTTGTTCTGTTTTATTAATCGGTGGTTTGGTATTAGTGAATATTTTGTTGAGTGTATTGTTTGGTTTATGTGCAAAAGCCGCTTTTTCTTTGTCGATCTCGAAAGTTTGATGTAGTGATGGATTGTCTGTGAGGCGTGGGACGTATGTAATTGAGTAATATCTAGTGTTACCAGTTGTCTGTTTTTTTGTTTGTTGAGTATTTTTATTGTTTATTTGTTGAATTTTTGTATTTATAAGTTCGTTGATAGTTTTTGTTGGGAAGCTGTTGTTTCTGAGTTTTGTTTTGATTTTTGTTATGTTGGTTTGATGAAATTTTTTGTCACTGATGTCCATTACTTTGTTAATTAAGTTTCTGGCTGCATTTATTTTATATTTCATTGGTAATGATGACATAAAATTAATCATTCGTCCTGATGACATTGGTTTTGAGTACCAGTCAAAAATTATTTTATTGTTGTCTTTAATGATTCTTACGTCTAGGAATGGGATGGAATTGTTGTTTTCTATTTCAATTGTGAATTTTATTTTTGTGGTATTCATTAAGTGTATTGAGTATGATGTCTGTGTCTTTCTTTTTAATTATAGCGATCATGTCATCAACATATTTATTTATAAATTTGATTTTGGTGTTGTGTTTTTTTAGTTTGTCTATTGTTTCCTCTAGTAGATGGTCAAGTAGTAAATCTGCGATTGTTGGTGAAAGTGGATTTCCCATCGGCATTCCAAATATTTGGTTGTAGAAATTGTCTTTGTATCGAAAATAGTTGTTGTCTGCTAGCAAATAAACATCAATATTTGAAAAAAAAATTACAAAATATTTTCAAAAATATTTGTGCGTAGTGTATGGCTGTGTGAATAAATTTCTTTGAAAAAACAACAAACTGTTTTCTCCCCTGTTAGTTTTAATCGAAGTAGTAGCTGTATAGTGAAATAAACGGGCTTACGTTGATTTATTTTCTCTTGGAATTAACATTTATTAAAAATAAATAATTAGCAATTCTCCCGTTGAAAAACAAGGCCCGTGAGACCGGCAGCGTCACCAAGACAAAAACGATATGAATTGACGTCACCGCTATAGAATAAATACAAAGATCATACATATTTTAAGATTTTGATCATTTACTCATATTCCCCAAATTAATTTAACAAAAACATAATATAACTAACACTATTAGTGTAGTTGTTGTGTTCATGCTACAAACATATTTAAAATATTTTCTTGGATTATGAGTTTCTAAATACAAAATCATAAACAGTATAATAGTTCGATAATGCATACATGATATTTTATTTAAAAATTTAACTTTTTTATATTTAGATATAGCGAAGATTTGGAACTGGATGATGCCGTTCATACTGTTATTTTGACTCTCAAAGAAGGATTTGAAGGCAAGATGACAGCGGAAAACATTGAGATCGGTGTTTGTGACAAAAATGGTTTCAAATGCTTGGACACTGCTACTGTTAGGGATTACTTGGCAAACATTCCATAGAGGGAGAAAATTATATACGTTTATTTAATCCTTTTGTGTTTATTTTGAAATAAATTCAGAGGTGTATGTATTTCAACGTTTTTTCAATGTTTCTTTTTGTTAAATATATATATCGGGTGTTTTTTTATGTTTAGTTTTAAGGAAGAAATAAAACGCATAAAAATTCATTTTATGACTAGGAATTTAGTTATATTATAAAGGTAAGGGTTTTTAAAATAATGTATCGCAAGCGGTGTTGAAGACTTCAGTCCCTATGTGTTTATAGCTAGCGAAACCAAGCTAAACCAAAAACATAAGTTGACTCATAAAAATTACAATATCGTAAGAAAAGACCCGCCCGTTCCACTTAAAGGAACGGCGTGGCTCTCTCTATACGAACAGGAATTAATTATAAAGTTATATACAACAATGAATTACTAAACCTCAAGACGCTAAAAGTTTGCGCTGTATGCATCTCTTTCTCACTCAAGGGAAGCGGATGTATATGATTGCGGCTGGAGCTCCGCAGGTTACTTACTTTGCTTCAGAACTATTTTTAGGGAACTTAAACTGAGCTTGGAAGAAAACTATTTCATCTTGGACGGTGATTTGAACGCAAAACATGAAGATTGGGGAAATCAATATAGTAATCCCAGGGGTGGAATCGCGTAAGGCGATAGTTGATTGTCACTGTTTTTATAGTCAATTTTGATCATCACCTTTTCTTTGTTCTGTGTAAAGTGATCGTTAAAACTTTACTATTTGCTGGCAGCACTTACCCAAGTTTGGGAAACTTGGTACAAATTGCAACAGTCATAAATGTCATTTCGATCAGCTGTTGTGTTTATTGTGTTGAAATTTCAATTTGCAAAGTTTTCTTTATTAAAAAATGTAAGTATACCTATAACTATTAGGGTGATTCAAAAAAAAAAAATGTTCTAAGAAACTAAATTTAAAATAAACATGAATTTTTTGAGTGATTTGTTCCAATAAAACCATCAAAATTGCTGGAATGCATCAAAAACCTTAAAATTTTCGATAAATTTAACTTTGGCCTTAAATAACTTGTAAACTATTAGGTTTATCAAAAAATTATATGAGACCTTTTTTGAAGAGCGTTCGATTCCCTACAAAAATAAGTAAAAGTCTCTTTTTTATAGTGCATGACAGACTAGCAATAAAATTCAAAAAGTGCAGAGAATAATTTTTCCATATAATTCTTAAGGGAAATAGAAAAACGCGATGCGGACAGTCTTAATATTAATATTAAGGGCTCAACTTTTAACTGGCATCTTTTTACATTGAATTTAAACTTTCAAGCTTGTTTGCAAGAAAAAAAAAAAAATGTTTTGAATCACCCTAATAACTATACTTAATAATAGTTATAAATTAATAAGAATATTTGTTATATTTTTGCAAAAATATATTCTTTTGTTTAATCCAAGGGCTCAAATTTAATGAAATGTGGACATAGAATGTGCATTTTCTTAATAACTGCAGCGCTTATTTCAGCTACAGTACTTTGACTCCACCTCCATGAAGATTTAAAGTTGCAGCCTGTTGAAGGATAGGTGAAATATGTGTTGATCTTATTCCTGATGGTAAATCGAGCAACCGCAAAACACACAATCGTTTCTTTGTTCAATCGAACATTTTTCAAGAATCTGAAATAAATAATAAATAATAAATATTTGCTTTATTCTTTAAGTTGATTCTCAGCAATTGAACTTTTTTGTAGTCATTTCTCGTTCTGGTGCTCTGATAGAAAATTGCATTGAAGTATACATTACTGTTCACTTATTTTTATTTTAACTTTGATATCTTTTCACTTTTTTCACTAAATTTTATATTTATAGTGGAGCTGAAGTTCACACAAATTATCTTTCTCACAAAAAGTTAATCAAAATATATGAAAGTGACACCTAAATAGCTGTCACTAACAAACCATAGCAAAAAAGTGATAGTCAATTTGATAATCACCTTACGTGGAGCAAAATCATCCATTTTGATAGTCAACAATCAACAATCACCTTACGCGATTCCACCCCTGATCACTGTTGACTGTGTTACATTTCGACTTTATTTATTTATTAAACACAAAAAAAAGACGACGAGATAATTATTAAAGGTGTAATGAAAATTAACCAACCGAATTTATGATGTTTAATTTAGGATGAATGATACGATGGCGGAGTTATTGTCCGCGAACTCAATAAACAAAGAATAATTAAAAATCGAAATCGGATTATAATTTAATTAAATAGGTAGCCGGCGCGCACGAGTAGTACCTATTAGTATTTAATTGAAAATGTAATAAAAATAATAGACAACTGTCAAACGCGAATAGGTTTGTTCGTTAATTTCCACACAAACAGCAAAAGCAGTGCTGTCGCCCGATAGCTCAGTTTTGGGGTGGGTTCGATTAATTGGGAATAAAGATACGTTTTATTAATTGGAATGATTTACCTTATCAAATTAATTGGATTATTGACTTTGAATAAAGGGTGTTTCTGAAATATCTGAAGAAAAAAATAAAAGAAGCAAAATGGGCGCCAGTGATTTTTTTTGTAAAAAGGAAATCACAAACCTTTTGGAGCGGAACCAACTAAGACAATTTGTGAATAAATAAAAAAAAATGAAGATGTTTTAAACAGGTAGAAGGATTATTTAATTAGTTTAAATTTTGCTTGGGAAACCTTTCAAGTAGGATTAAAACCCAAGATCTTTTCTGAATTTTTAAAGACAAGGAATTGGTGTATAACACCGAAGATGGACCGTTAACCTTTTGTCCCGACTGAACAAAGACAATTTTTAAACACGGGTCGCGAGTTCCGCTTTTTCGGAATAACCTTTTTTTTCTTTACGAAACGAAAGCCCAACGATTATTTAAACAATTCTCACTAATAACTATCACGCACAAAAAAAAAGAATTCAAATACCAAATAAAATACTTAGCTTTTCTCTCTGGATGTCCTGCCAACTTCCCTCTCCTAGTTGTTTCCCAATCCTTTTTTTTTCTAACTTCCTCCAATTTTCACTTTCGTTTTCCTCAAAATTTTACAATTTCTATATCACTTCAAACAACACTTGAATTTCTTCCACTTCTCAAAGTTTTTCCTTTTTCTTTTTCTTTCAATCTCTTGAACCTCTGGCTCAGAAACAATATCGCAAAAAAGTGATTTTCCAGGCTTTCACCTTGCCTTGAAGACCTCTTCTTTGTTTTCCATTCCCACATGCTTTCGGCCAATCAGAAAGTGTGGGTTTCGTTCGCGTTTTAATTCAGCTACACCTAGCATATTTGCAAGAGTGAGCGAACGCAGTTGAGACACCACTACTTTTCCTACTCGCACGTTTCACCCCAGCTTTATGCACTACCACCGTCATTGGATTCGCCGACCTCTGGTACTTTTTCCAGTGAGCGGGAATTCAATGGGTGCATTCAGCCACCCTATTCACACCCCCATAATTTTGGAGAAACTTTGATAAGTTGCATGAAACTCAAGTGTTTAACGCGTTCATTTTTCCCCTCGTACGAAATTACAATTCAGTAAAAATTGAAGAAAGCTTATCAATTTCTTTTTTTTTTTGTTTTAACTGTCGGAGGGTGGAAGTTGGCATTGATTTTTAATCTCGCGATTCTACTCTATTCGTCGTTGGACTTTCGCGCAGACTAGGGGATTAGGGACTCGTGTTAACGTTCCATCTTTTACATAACGAAATTCATTTATGTTGGGCATGCAGCCATTCTCATCCGAGTAACATCGGCTACCAAGGACCAAGTGTCGCTCGTGCCTTATTTTTGTTTGCTTTGGTGACCAGACCACCTGTCTGTCACCTTGATTGGTAAGAATGCCGACCATCTGTCGTTCCAACAGTCACTTTGTGGACCGCCTGTCACACAAATGCACCATTTTGTCCGCACCTGTTTTTTTTGGTTGCTTTTCCAATATATACTAAGAGCAGGCCACTGACTGATGGAAGACAGGATTCAACTGAACTCTTAGAATATTTTGGAGCCACAACGAAGAACGGAAGGTTAAAAAGGGTAAAGGATATACAATAGGCGAGTGAAACTTGTTGTGGTAAATTTTACCGCAACAAATCCCACCCTTACCTCCTAGGAAATGTGCTTACAATTCTGTAACACATTTTCTAAAAGTGCCAAGGTAATGGAAAACAAGATTAAGGATTTTCCATCAAAAAAAATGTGAACTAAAATCAATTTAACAAAATCGAAGTGCAAAGTAATCAAAACAAAAGTAAACTACGTTAATCATTAAAATTTTCGGATGCATTGGTAAACGGTTTTAAATCTTTAACATGCCAAGTTCCGCGTTCTTTACCATTACTATCTTTCAAGACGTATGTCCAAGGTGACAAACGCTTATCAATTAAAAACGGACCGACAAATTTCGGTGCTAATTTGGCTGCATAATAACTCGCGGCATCCGAAAGTGTGAAATTCCTGCGCCATACAAGTTCGCCGGGGTGATATTGAACATCACGCCGTCGAAGATTGTAGGCTTCCGCAGAACGTTTAGAAGCTACTCCCAGCTTCTTAACAATATCGGCCCTAAGCCTTTGAAAGCGTTCCCTGATCCCCTCCGGATCCTGAACGTCTTCTGAATCATTCCCTACAGATGGTACTTCTTTACCCGAAGTTACCATTTCCCTCCCGAAGTTCGCATAGTAAGGAGACACTCCCAAAACTTCGTGTTGTGACGTGCGAATGGCGCACGCCACTTTACTCAGTTGAGTATCCCAAACCCGTTGATTTTCCCCAACATATGCCCTTAAGGTGGTTTTAAGGATCTGATTAATCCTCTCCGCAGGATTCGCCTGCGGGTGATAATGGGCTGTAAATTTTATTTGTGACGCGTACGCCTGGCAAAGCGTTTTCAATTCCTTCGATCGGAATTGGGGACCGTTGTCACAGACGGTCACCTTTGGTATGCCAAAAAGTAGGAAGACATTGTCTTCGAGTTCCTCCTCTAGAATGACAATGAGACATATTTGTGCACTGAAATATTCATACATTGTATCGATTGCCCCACGTTGGGCGCCAAATTGTAATGAAAATTAACCAACCGAATTTATGATGTTTAATTTAGGATGAATGATACGATGGCGGAGTTATTGTCCGCGAACTCAATAAACAAAGAATAATTAAAAATCGAAATCGGATTATAATTTAATTAAATAGGTAGCCGGCGCGCACGAGTAGTACCTATTAGTATTTAATTGAAAATGTAATAAAAATAATAGACAACTGTCAAACGCGAATAGGTTTGTTCGTTAATTTCCACACAAACAGCAAAAGCAGTGCTGTCGCCCGATAGCTCAGTTTTGGGGTGGGTTCGATTAATTGGGAATAAAGATACGTTTTATTAATTGGAATGATTTACCTTATCAAATTAATTGGATTATTGACTTTGAATAAAGGGTGTTTCTGAAATATCTGAAGAAAAAAATAAAAGAAGCAAAATGGGCGCCAGTGATTTTTTTTGTAAAAAGGAAATCACAAACCTTTTGGAGCGGAACCAACTAAGACAATTTGTGAATAAATAAAAAAAAATGAAGATGTTTTAAACAGGTAGAAGGATTATTTAATTAGTTTAAATTTTGCTTGGGAAACCTTTCAAGTAGGATTAAAACCCAAGATCTTTTCTGAATTTTTAAAGACAAGGAATTGGTGTATAACACCGAAGATGGACCGTTAACCTTTTGTCCCGACTGAACAAAGACAATTTTTAAACACGGGTCGCGAGTTCCGCTTTTTCGGAATAACCTTTTTTTTCTTTACGAAACGAAAGCCCAACGATTATTTAAACAATTCTCACTAATAACTATCACGCACAAAAAAAAAGAATTCAAATACCAAATAAAATACTTAGCTTTTCTCTCTGGATGTCCTGCCAACTTCCCTCTCCTAGTTGTTTCCCAATCCTTTTTTTTTCTAACTTCCTCCAATTTTCACTTTCGTTTTCCTCAAAATTTTACAATTTCTATATCACTTCAAACAACACTTGAATTTCTTCCACTTCTCAAAGTTTTTCCTTTTTCTTTTTCTTTCAATCTCTTGAACCTCTGGCTCAGAAACAATATCGCAAAAAAGTGATTTTCCAGGCTTTCACCTTGCCTTGAAGACCTCTTCTTTGTTTTCCATTCCCACATGCTTTCGGCCAATCAGAAAGTGTGGGTTTCGTTCGCGTTTTAATTCAGCTACACCTAGCATATTTGCAAGAGTGAGCGAACGCAGTTGAGACACCACTACTTTTCCTACTCGCACGTTTCACCCCAGCTTTATGCACTACCACCGTCATTGGATTCGCCGACCTCTGGTACTTTTTCCAGTGAGCGGGAATTCAATGGGTGCATTCAGCCACCCTATTCACACCCCCATAATTTTGGAGAAACTTTGATAAGTTGCATGAAACTCAAGTGTTTAACGCGTTCATTTTTCCCCTCGTACGAAATTACAATTCAGTAAAAATTGAAGAAAGCTTATCAATTTCTTTTTTTTTTTGTTTTAACTGTCGGAGGGTGGAAGTTGGCATTGATTTTTAATCTCGCGATTCTACTCTATTCGTCGTTGGACTTTCGCGCAGACTAGGGGATTAGGGACTCGTGTTAACGTTCCATCTTTTACATAACGAAATTCATTTATGTTGGGCATGCAGCCATTCTCATCCGAGTAACATCGGCTACCAAGGACCAAGTGTCGCTCGTGCCTTATTTTTGTTTGCTTTGGTGACCAGACCACCTGTCTGTCACCTTGATTGGTAAGAATGCCGACCATCTGTCGTTCCAACAGTCACTTTGTGGACCGCCTGTCACACAAATGCACCATTTTGTCCGCACCTGTTTTTTTTGGTTGCTTTTCCAATATATACTAAGAGCAGGCCACTGACTGATGGAAGACAGGATTCAACTGAACTCTTAGAATATTTTGGAGCCACAACGAAGAACGGAAGGTTAAAAAGGGTAAAGGATATACAATAGGCGAGTGAAACTTGTTGTGGTAAATTTTACCGCAACAAAGGGAACGACGCAACGACGACGACCGACGATAACAAACAAAAAATGATTTTGTTTTAATTCAGACTTGTCAAAATGACATTAAACGAGATCAAGGTTACGATATTGCGAGTCGGTAACGTAGGTCGATACTTGAACCAAAGATGGGTTCAGAGAATAGGGACTTGGGACTTGGGACATTAAAAAGAGAAATCTCAGTGATTTAAAAGAGTGAGATTGCTTTGGGGAGAATGAGGATGATATAGCTGGTTGGCTGAATGTTATTTGCAAAATGTTGATGGGTAAAGTGTCGGTTGAAAAGAAAAAGAATATTCAAATCTCTTTCTTTTCAAATCGACCAGCCGCAAAACAAAGGCCTTTTGTTTTAAATAAGCAAACTGATACCTACCCTTGTACCTATTCAAATTGTTTTTACGGTCACATAAAAATAAAAAGGAAATATATCAGCGAAGAGTGAACATTAGATAAGAACTCACAGAAACAGGAAAAGAAGGTGGAATTCAAAGTCAAGAGGTAATGGATGAGTGAAGGAAATAATGAAGATGTACAATTTTAGAATTTACACATATATGTATATAAATATATATATAGCTAAATATAGATGATTTAAAATTATTTTTTTTTGTTGTGAAAATCTAGGAAATTGAATTCAAAGTCAAGAGGAAATTGAGTTCATAGACAGGAGGATTGTTCCCAGTTCCCTGTCTGGACCAAAAATCCAGTAAAACTCAGAAAACAAAAAGAAGAAGCGAGCGGCATATCCGAGACAGTTGCGGAAAGCGGGATCGAAGCCAACCGGTAGCCGTGGGTGCCAAGGCTCCGCTAAGTGTAAAACGGCCGTTAAAGGCACACAGTTTGAATAATTTAAAATTATATTTTTTTATTTCGTTTTTCATTAAAATTAATTTTTTTAATTTCCTTCTTATAATTTTGTTAATAATTTGATTTACCTATTTGTACCTCGAAGTGGTGATTGTGGCGGTCGAATTCAAAAATTGTCAACACAAATTTTTTAATTACGCGAACCGTGTGGTATAATTAATTTCGCGAATGAATAAATTGTACTTATATATATAAGTTATAACCACAGAATGCAACAAAAGCATTTTTTGATCTTTGCATTTTATTCTAAACAAAAGAAATGATATCATATTCACATTCCTTTATCGAATATGGTGTAACGAGCCACTTTGCCTGTGTGGGGTCGAGACTGGCATCATTGAACCCGTAGCTCAGCGGTTGCGAAGGTTCTTCGACCCTGGACTCATCACAAAAAAAAAACCAGTCTAGCATCCCGGTGTTGATGATGCGCGAGATATCTACCTTAATCCCTCCCTACCTGGTTGACTCCCTCGCTAGGGCAACCCCTTTCTTCGGCTTCTTCTCCTTACCCCTTCTTTCCCATCTCCCCTTCAATCTCTCATCCCTTTATGCTAAAAAAACTTAAGCCATCATCGTAATGACTTTAGGTTTCATAAAAAATCCATTTGTTTCTTTTTTTTTTTTTTAAACCACAAAATGTTTTATTACAATATTTAACTTTTGAAGGCTTTAATTTATATCCACAAAGTGTATATACATATGTACAAGTGAAAATTCAATTAAAAATTAACAAAAAAATTATTTTATCTCGACGAAAAAAATTTAATTTATTTTACAAACCAAATTAATTATATGTGGCAATCATACGCCAATCAAGCGAAACTCCGATTGATTCGATAAGAATCGTCTTCGATTTATTACAAAAAAATGGATCTTCAAGATCTCTTTTATCTTCTTAGTCTCTTTTTAAATCTCAACTCCCCTTCTTTGCAAAACCCCCCTTTTTATTCGAAGCTATGTATGTATATCTTTTTTCTTTCTCTTTTTTTTTTTTTATGAACACTCGTTTACCCGCACTTTTATTAATTTATATGTTTATATAATATATAAAGAAAGAACATCGACTTACCCGTTTTTCTGCTGTAGTGGCCACTGCTGCTGGAAGGCTAGGGTCGATGAATAATTTAACGTAGGTAATATCAGGTTTACGAAATTGTTCACTGATGTTAACTTCGAACAAAAAAAAAAATTTACTAAATTTAATTTAACGTTTCCCGGAACGTATCTAATCAAAAGATTTTCGGCTTTAAACAGCTATTATTTTCACCACAAAAATTTGATTTTAAATTTAAGTTTAAAGCAAGTGTATTTAAAATTTAGATCAAAAAAAAATTAAAAAATATATATAGGTGACGGTGGTCGAACTTCAGCAGGCTTTTGTTCCGGTGCTTTTTTTGTCGGCGCCTTTTTTTTTTTTTTTTTGTAAATTCATTTTTATTAATTCATTCTTAAGACTATCTTAAAGCTAGACAAAAATTCATAAAACTAGCCTAAATTAACCATAACTTACAACTAACTTACTGGTCCCATACGGACACTCTAAGTTAAACAATAATACTTAATGCTAATGCCTTTCGGCCCTAAGATCTATTTAACTTTAATTCATTTTATTTATTTTTGTATTCATTAGAAAATTTCAAAAAAAACTAATATCAATATCCTTTTTTATTTTTACTTAAAAACTACTTAAAATAAGGTCCTTAATATAAAACTTAAAGCTAACTAAAACTACCTATTCTACCTATAAACTACTTAAAACTAGAACAACCACAGCAGCAAATCTAACTATCTAACGTTTTTTGTTTTTCATATTTTGTTGTCTTTTTTTTATTATTTTTTTTTTATTCCATGTTTTTTTTTTTTAATTTTTTTTTTGTATTTTTGTATTTTTTTTTTGTTTTTTTTTGTTTTTTTTTGTTTTTTTTATTATTTTTTTTTTTTTATATTTTTTTTTGTGCCACCATGCCTATTCTACTTAAAACTAAACCCTAAAACTATAAAACAAGTATGTAAGCCGGCCAAGGCTTTAAACCCCATCCCGACTACTCACTATCAAGTGCCGATTGAAGCCACCAAAACTGGTTCTCCTGCTTCACCCTATCAGTTCGGTCCCGTTCGGACACAGCCCTACTGAACCGAAGGAGCTCTGCTCCGCCTTGTGCCACGACGTCCCGATTGTACAGGAGTCGCCTATCCACGGTTCGTCGTCTGACGTGGTAGATTAGCGGAACTGCCAATCTATCCTGTATCAGACCGCATCTATCTAAAAAGAGGAATGCCTCTGGTGGAATGAAGCCGCTCAAGCGTGCACTTTCAAAATACTCGTCGTTCGGATAGAACGCCCCGAAAATTAAATTGTTGGTCGAAGACATAGCTCTTGCAATGTGACCTCGAACGAGTTTTATCACGAAATTGTCAATTCTGTTGATTCGAGCCCAGTTGTATAGGACCTCGTTGGAATAGTAATGCACGTAAGAAGATTCGGCTGTTCGATGTAAGCCAGTACAGCGTCGTAAACACTGCCGCTCGAACACCCGAAACTTCTCCATCTGGGAAGGGGCAACGTTGAACCACACAGGACAACCATAAACGATCATCGGCCGTATGAGGGCCATGTAGCAAATTACCTTCACTCTGGAGTCAAGCCGACTGCTAAAAAACAGCCGTTTCGTCAGAGCGAAGGCTCCTCTGGCCCTGGTCAGAGCAGCATTTATATGTCTATCGAAATATAAATACTGATCTAACCAGATACCGAGGTACTTCACTACACTTTTGCTCGCTAATTGCTGTCCGTGAAGATCAACGATGACCATCTTGCGCCAATTCTTGCACGTATCCCTCGTGGCCCTAGCCAACGGAGTCCGGAACAGAATTGTCTCCGACTTCTGGACATTTATTTTCAGTTTCCAGTCGTCGCAATATCGCTGAATCTTGTCGAAATCACGCTGCAAGAGAATTCTAATAACCTCAACCCTTCGGGCCGTTCTGTACGCAATTAGATCGTCGGCGTACGCAATTGCCTTTGTAAGACTACCTATCAGATCGCTGGTGTAAATGCTGAAGAGAATCGGCGAATTCACCGCTCCCTGTTGAAGACCATTTTTAATGAAGAATGTTGTGGTAGAAGTTACATTGCCACTTTTGACAACAAACTTTCTACCGTTAAGCATATCATAAAGTATATACAACAATGGCTTGCTTATACCAAGCCTGCTCAGTTTTAGGTAAAGACCCTCTAACCATACGGTGTCAAAGGCCTTTTCCAAATCAACCAGAACAGCACCTGTGCATTGTTGTTTTGTTTTATTCCATTGGATATCAGAAACGAGTTTAGACGCAGCATGAATTGTGTCATGACCCGCCTTGAACCCGAACTGTTTATCTGGAATTAAGGCTACCGGGCTTCTACAGCTTGGATGTGCTGAATGTCAACTATGAGTCCGGCCACGTATTCCTGTGGGGTTTCTTTATAGTTTATTCCTTTTTCAGGAAACCTTATCAATTCTATCCAGGATACTTTTCGGGAGCTGATTTAGAAAAAAAAAAAAAAAAAAAATAATTCCTTTTGTATTGAAGCGAAAAGTGCAGATACTTATATGTAATTCTATATAAGCATCTACATACGTGCATACATATATTACATATATTTGTACATATACATAAATGCAAATTATGTCGAAATTTTTACCTTGATTGTTGGATAATTAATTCCCTTTTTATTCCAGGCACACCAAATGTAATTTTGAAACAAAATTTCCGTTAACAAAACTTTACCACTTTATTTAACAAAATGGGTATTTAAATTTATATTTAAAATTTAATGTTGGTCATATGACCGACTATGACTTTATTTGCTGGTGCTTCCTCTAGGCTTTCGGCTTTCAAAAAGAATCTAAGCTTCCTAGCCAACCTGCGGACTACCCATTTTCATATTTTAGAGAATCCAGCAAAGCTCCTATCCCGTTGATGGTTCTCCAACTCACCAACACACGGATCCCAGTCCCTATCTAACGCTTCTGAATCAAGCGGATCTCTTCTTGTAAAGTGGAAATGTTGCTTCTTAGAAATTCTGCTCAACCTAAGATTCCTAACCAACATTTCCACCTTACCGCCTCCGTATCTGCAACGATTACTATCTGATAGTAAGTTTTGCCTTTTTTGTGTTGCATATTTTAGGGATACCCGGTTTCGGTTAGTTTGAAATTGAGCTAGGTAACAGGGCTTTGCGTTTTGCAAGTGTATCGCACACAAGGAACATGCAAAGGAACCCACGACATATCTAATAAAAACAGAGATCGAAAAAAAAGTTATTCAAAACAGAAATAGTGACTTGAAACGAATTTACGTTACATAACAAAAACAGGAAGTAAACATCAAAGAAACTCTAGTGTTGATTAGCAATAAAGCAATCGGATTAAGTCTCAGTCAAATAAAAAGTAAACACAAAAATATACATACGCACATATACACATACTTCCGTATGAGAATTGGAATTTGGTTATGCAATGACCATACGGTTACATTTTGTTAGTTTTGTTTTTGTTTTCTTTTTCTTTTTGTTTTGCCGTCGGGAAACAGAAGTTTAAGAAAGATGTTTTGCCGACGGGAAATATAAGTTTAAAAAAAAAAATGTTTTGCCGTCGGAAGAACGAATTTAAAATGTTTCTTAGTGAAACGAATTATGAAAATGTTTTTTCACCAGGAATCATTTGATTCAAGAAAAACGTGGGACGCGAACCCACTTAAGTTTTATCTAGCCGGGCAAATACAAATAAAAAAAATTCATTGTCTCATATCCTTGGCATGGAATATGCCTAAGGATTTGCCATTTAAATTTTCAAGTTCATACATGGCACTGCCTATAACTTTTTTCACGCGACATTTGACAAATTTGGGCAAAAGCTTGGCATTAATGCCCTGAGTAAAGTTACTCTGCGCGAAGTTTCGATGAAAAACTTCTTGTCCTTCACGATAGTTGATGGCTTTCGCACGAGTATTGTACGTGTTTTTTGACTTAACGTATGCCCTGAATATATTCTTCGATACATTTTGTCTAGCGAGGGCGGTTTTTACAGCATTTGGCAAGACTAACATTTCCGAGTCGTTCAAGGCATCCAGTTTTCGTAAAAGTCGGTATGAGGATCCGTGTGATATCATGTTTTGCCCAAATAGAGCAAAGTATGGTTGGCAATTCAACGATTCATGTACGTCGGATCGTAGAGCGCAAGCTATGCTTGACAAATGAACGTCCCAATCATTTTGCTCCTTAGATATCATCACCCGCAACTTACTCAAAACGCTCCTGTTAACGCGCTCGGCAATGTTAGCCTGCGGAGAATATAGTGCCGTGCGGATATGCTGCACACCATAATTAGACAAAAACTGTTTAAACTCGCTGGAGATGAATTGTCGCCCATTATCGGAATGAATATATTCAGGGGTCCCGAAAGTATGAAAAATATCGCTTTCGAGGAAAGCTATAACTTTCGACGAGGTAGCTTTCGTCATTGGTTTGAGGAACACGAATTTAGTGAAAGCGTCAACTACTACGAAAACATATACATTTCCTCGCTTCGTACGCGGATAAGGTCCCAAAAAATCTATGTACAACCTTTGAATTGGTCTTTCCGTCACGATCTGCTTGGTGATGGGTGGACGAAGAACCTTATTCGGTGCCTTTACCATTTTACAAGTATCGCAGTCACTCACGAACGCCTTGATATCTTTAGCCATTTTTGGCCAGTAGTACTTATTTTTTAAACGACAATAAGTTTTCGCAAAACCACTATGACAACTGAGTTTAGATTCATGGACTGATTTAATACATTCGTGAGTGAGAGCATCTGGCAACCAAAGACGCCACAATGAATCCTCCTCCACCACATCACCAGTCCTGAACCTTACTCTTTTGTATATATATTTTCCCGATACAACAAGGTCAGGAAGAGCAGATTGATTGGAAAGGATGCTCTTTCTCAACTGAGAATATTGTTCCGAATCGAATTCAACAGAATCAAGATCAATCTCTTTACCTATTGCCAAAGAATCAAGCTCTTCATAGTCGGTTTTTGAAACGGTTAACTCTGCAGAAACCTCTTCCATCTCCATTCGCGACAGGACATCCGGCACCACGTTGAGGGATCCCTTTCGATGTTCAATTTTGAAATCATAGCCTTGCAATTCCAGGCTCCATCTAGCCAGTCGTCCGGATAACTCCTTCATCGACATCAGCCATTTAAGGCTAGAATGGTCTGTTATTATTTTGATAGGTAATCCGTCAACATAGGGCCTAAACTTCCTGACGCTTAATACAGCTGCAAGACATTCCTGCTCAGTAATCGTGTAATTTTTTTGCGCTTTATTCAACTTTTTGGACATATAGGCAATAGGTGATTCGTTGTCGTTCTCATCCAATTGGAAAAGAACACCACCCACTCCATCGGAAGACGCGTCGCACTGAATGACGAATTCTTTCGAAAAATCCGGTTGTTTTAACACTGGTGACGAGGAAAGTGCATCCTTCAGCTTGTTAAAAGCCAACACCGCTTCGGGTGTTAATTCAAATTTTGTCTTTTTCTTAAGACAATCCGTAAGTGGAGCGGTGACGTCAGCGTAATTTCGAATGAATCGGCGATACCATCCGGTAAGACCGAGAAACCTTCGCACTTGTCGGATTGTTGTCGGAAGCGGAAAGTTGACCATTGCCTCCACCTTGTCAGGATTAGTCTTCAAAGTTCCTTGACCGACAATATACCCAAGGAATTTTATCTCCCGCATGCAGAACTTGCTTTTGTCTAAGTTGATGGTAAGGTTGGCTCGACGTAAGCAAGCAGCCACTTCGGTAAGGATGCGCATATGAGACTCGAAGTCTGCAGTACAAATAAGCAAATCGTCTAAGTAAACAAACACATTATCACGGAGATGACTGGGCACCACTTGGTCGATAACTCGACACATTGTCTGACCCGCGTTACTAAGACCAAAAGGCATTACTCTGAACTGGTAAAGTGGCCTACCAGGCACTGCAAACGCGGTTTTCTCTAGAGACTTTTCGTCAAGAGGTATTTGCCAGTACGCGTCCTTTAAGTCGATCCCCGTGATAAAGTGAGTGTCTCTTATGCGACTCAACAAGCCTTCAACGTGAGGCAACGGATACGCATCCTTTACCGTGACTGCGTTAACTTTTCGAAAGTCGAGACATAACCGAACTTTACCAGGCTTTCGCACCAAAACGACCGGACAACTCCATGGCGAATTACTGACTTCGATAACTCCAAGCTCTAACATGCGGTCCAATTCCTTGTACGCCTCTTCCTGACGCACTGGAGACAGTGGGTAATGTCGAGATTTAATCGGAACAGCGTTACCCGTATCGACTGTATGACATCCTAGACTTGTTTTCCCTAAACCTAACACCATAAAGTTTGGAAACAGATTTTTCACCTTCTCTAACTGAAGTTTTTGCTCTGGAAGAAGTGCTATCAGTTCCGCGTCAGCTTTAAAATTTACCTCCTCTTCACCATTGTCAATATTCCCTTCAATTTCACTGATTTCAGGCATTAAATGAAAATTTCGCCAAAAGTTCATCCCAAGGTAAAGCTTTTGAGTGAGGTTGGGAATTAAGTAATAAGTAATTGGTTTGGTAACTCCGTTGTACGTCGTTGGAACTTCACAATATCCCACGATATTATGCGATTTTCCATCCGCAGTCCGTACTTCGTTTTTATAGGGAGTTACTTCCGCCCCAATTTCCTTTACCAATGCCCAACCCTCCTTTCCAATAACGGAGATTGAAGCTCCGCTATCTAACAATCCGAAGACAGATTCATCGTAAAGCTTTACGTTGGCATACATCCGACCATCTGAATTAGATGAAATTATAGTTTCGACAATTTGCTTACGAAATTTTTTTCGTTGACGAAACCTTCGACGACACTTTTGAATATGAACGCTTGATGAATTATAGCCATGCCCAAAAATACGAGCACGAACTTTGGCATAATTCATCTTGCGACCCCCCCTTCGGGTAGGGGTTAAGAATTTACCCGAAGTAAGGTATGCTTGTCGTAAAAGGCGACTAAAATCCAATCTCCGTATACTGAGAACTACATAAGTATACAAAATATGCAATGGAAAAAACAAATAGATTAATTACCCCAGGTGGAAAGCCAGTTTCTCTGGCAAATCCATCCTCTTCGGAGGCAGGCTCTACGGATTCTGGGGAGAGCCATTTATTGCATTTGATAAATCCTTTCGCGAAAGCACATAAGGTCCCTCGATCACCTCCA
The DNA here is from genome assembly GCA_951509635.1 of Eupeodes luniger. NCBI lineage: Eukaryota > Metazoa > Arthropoda > Insecta > Diptera > Syrphidae > Eupeodes > Eupeodes luniger. The sequence continues at coordinate 173,132,112 of OX608073.1, read as the reverse complement.
TCTGTACCGAGAGTAACCGGCAGAAAGAGTCCACCGGTTGTGCCAAAAGGCACTAAAAGCGACTCACCGAAAACAAACAGTTTTGAGCAGGACAATTGTGAACTGCAAAAGAAGCTGAACGAAATGATAAGACTCTACGAAGAGCTTAAAAAAGAAGTCGAAAGTCTTCGTGAAGAGAACAAGATGTTAAAAACTTCTGAAAACATGAAAGTAAATACTCTAAGTCCACAACATCGAGATCGGCACGAATATGAAACTGATGAAGATGAACTTGCTCGGGAAACTGAAAAAAGTAGACCTTGTAAAAAACGAAAGGCTGAACATTCGCCTAAGTCTCAAAATCAGCTAAAACCAAATAAAATTACACGGAAAGATCAGTTTTCTGCGAATAAGAAACTTCCTCCACCGATAAACATCGTTGGTCAAGCGGATTATAACAAAATTCTTCCTATTCTGAAAGAAACGGCGCAAAAGAATTTCAAAGCTACATCCACTCACAATAATACGTGGAAAATTAACGTAAATGATTCAGATTCTTATAGAAAACTGTCGAAAAAACTCAGCGATGAAAAAATTGAATGGTATAGTTATTCAATTAAAGAAGAAAGACCTCTACGTGTAGTTGCTAGAGGACTTCATCCCTCTTGTTCAAAAGAAGACATCCTTTCGGACTTAAAAACCAAAGGATTTAAGATTCTTGACGCAACAAATCTTTTGAAGCGAGAAAAAGGAATCGAAACCGCTTATATAAAACGCGCTCTTCCGCTTTTTATTCTAAGTTTCGATAAAAATGAAAATGTAGACAATGTTTATAATATTAAAACTATAATGAATATTGTTGTAAAAATCGAACCACTAAGAAAGAACAAACGCCTTATTCCTCAGTGCAAGCGATGTCAAGGTTTTAACCATACAGCAGCTTATTGTCAGAAGGACCCCGTTTGCGTTAAATGCGCGGGAAAGCACATGACTGATGTATGTCGTCTTAAAAAAGAAACTCCGGCTACATGCGCGAATTGCAAAGGTAATCATCCAGCAAATTACCGTGGCTGTGAGGTCGCAAAGGAAATGTTAAAGAGGCGCGAAGAATTTAGTAAGAAAACTAAAAAAAATACCTCAAAGCAAAACAAAGAATTAAAATTAAAAACCAAGACTAATACTCAAGCGTCGAGTAAAACGGACGGGAAAAATAATGAAAACGTTTTACCCTCAGAAAACATAAAAACAAAAAAGACGAACACGTACGCTCAAGTCACGGCGCCCGAAAAACCTAAAAATATTAAACCTGACTCCGTTCAAAATGTATTTTCCCTTATACTTGAACGATTAGAAGAACAAGGGAGAATTAACACAATTATTCTTGAGAAATTGGACAAATTTGAGTCGGCGGCTCTTAAAACACCAAATTTACCGTAAACATGGATCAGTTGTCCCAACAACTCAAAATAATAACATGGAACGCGAACGGACTTACCGCAAAAATCGAAGAACTAGAAACGGTTCTACTTAACGAAAGAATAGATATTTGTTTGATCTCTGAAACTCATTTGAAAAAAGACTCAAATTTAAGTATTAAAGGTTATTCGGCTTACCACGCATGCCATCCATCCGAAAGAGCAAGGGGTGGTTCTTCCGTATTTATCAGAGAAAATATCAATCATTCGTTTGAGATAAATATCGAGCTCGATACAATGCAAGTTACTTCCGTTAGCATAAAAGTTAGACACGTATTTTTTAATATTGCGTCTATTTACTGTCCTCCTCGGTCCAAGATAGACAAAAACGATTTTAAAGATCTTTTCAACGCTTTAGGTCCAAAATTTATTATTGGCGGCGACTTCAATTCGAAACATTCATTTTGGGGATCACGTTGCATTTCGACGAAGGGTAGACAACTCTACAAAGCGGGTATTGAATGTAACGTTGAATTTTTCTCATCAGGAAAACCAACGTATTGGCCAACCGATACAGCGAAAACACCCGATCTTGTTGACTTTTTCATCGCAAGAGGCATGAACAGAAAATATATGACAGTAGATGATAACTTCGATTTTTCTACGGATCACTCGGCCGTTATCTTAACAATAAACAGTAACGTAATCGAAAAAGAAAAGCCCCTAATTTTAACAAATAATAACACAAATTGGGATAAATTCAAAGAAGATTGCGAAAATAGAATTATACTGAACGTCTCTTTGCAAACTCCGTTTGAGTTAGAAGATGAAACAGAAAAATTTATAAATATTGTTCAAGAAGCAGCTTGGAATAATACTCCGATCTGTAGTAAAAAGTCAAGGCAATACGAAGAAAAAATTCCAGAAGATATAAAAGAATTGATACGCGAAAAACGAAAAGCTCGAAAAGTATGGCAGCAATCACGTGCTCCTCAGCATAAAAGTGTCGTCAACTTTTTATCAAACAAGATTAAAAATTTGTTACGAGATTTTAAAAACAGCGAGAATTCTGCCTATCTTGAAAGCCTAACAGCAGACAAAAAAACTAATTATTCTCTTTGGAAGACGATAAAAGGTATTAAAAAGCCTCAAATAATGTCGGCACCTATTCGAAAAAATAATTCTGAATGGGCAAAAACTGATAAGGAAAAGGCGGATTTATTTGCTAAGCACCTTGAGGAAACGTTCAAACCTTTCGATGGTCAAGAGTTTCTGACTAATGACGGAGAGCTCCAACCAGCGCCGGAAAATTTTTCTATCAGGAATATTACTTTGACTGAACTCGTCCAGGAAATAAAACGGCAGAAAAATAATAAAGCTCCTGGCTACGACCTGATTAACGGTCGTGTCCTCAAAGAGTTGCCTAAAAAAGCAATGGTTAAGCTCTTACAGCTCACTAACGCTGCTTTAAGACTTGCTTACGTGCCCACGCAATGGAAAGTCGCCGAAGTAATAATGATCCCCAAACCGGGTAAGCCACCGAATGAGAAAAAATCGTATAGACCAATTTCTCTCTTACCAATTATATCTAAAATATTTGAAAAATTGCTTCTTAAACGAATGCTACCAATTATTGAAGAAAAACGTTTAATTCCCGACCACCAATTCGGTTTCCGGAATAATCACTCGACAATTGATCAGGTTTACCGAATAACTAACGAAATTGAAAAAGCATTTGAAGAAAAAAAGATTTGCTCAACTGCATTTCTTGACGTTTCTCAAGCTTTTGACAAAGTTTGGCATGACGGGCTAAAATATAAATTAAAAGTCTTTCCAGAGCAAATATATAACATTCTTGAATCGTACCTAGAAAATAGATTCTTTCGAGTTAAGCAAGGAACGGAGTATTCGGAGTTTAAAGAAATAAACGCTGGGGTTCCCCAGGGTAGCGTCCTTGGACCGATTTTGTTTGTTCTTTATACCCGAGATATACCCCAAACAGAAGGCACAACTTTAGGCACTTTTGCCGATGATACAGCTGTACTCGCAATATCGGATTCAATAGAAACGGCAACCTCTAAGCTTCAAAAGGCATTAAATAGCATTTCAGATTGGACAAAGAAATGGCGAATTGCTCTTAATGAAACGAAATCGACGCACACAAATTTTACGTATAAAAAAGTATATAACTTACCTATTTATATAAATTCTGTGCAAATTCCATACGCTAATGAAGCGAAGTATCTAGGCATGACTCTAGACGCGAAACTTAAATGGAAAGTTCATGTAAAAAAGAAACGCGATGAACTCGAAAATAAACTCCGCGAATTGACATGGCTTATTGGAAGATATTCCAATCTAAGCGTTTATAACAAGCTTCTTATTTATAAGCAAGTACTGAAACCAGTTTGGACGTACGGTATACAACTTTGGGGTTGTACCAACGAAAGAAATATACAAATTTTGCAAACATACCAAAACAAAGTACTTAAAATAATAGTAAATGCTCCATGGTATGTAAGAAATAGCGACTTACATAGAGATTTAAATATAAAATATGTAGAAAACGAAATTAAAAAATTTGCTACAGAGCTAAGATCACGACTTAGAAATCATAGTAATAACTTAATCCAACAATCTGTTAGCGAGGCGTTCGTTTTTCGGCGTCTGCACCGAACAAGACCTTCTGATCTAGCGCAAACAAATTAATCTCTCCACTCGAATTTTGTGGAATCTTCAGGTCCTCTCGTTGGGGAGCTTCCTGACAAAACGCGAACAAAATGACGCTAAAACTACTTGTTAAGCTGGACTTAGTTGTAGTAATAATATAGAAGATAAGGGAGGTGAGTTTTAGTCAGTAAAAATCTGACACTACTATAAGCATCGGGCTTATAGTGTCTCTGAAGATTTCTCACCTTCCTGCGAAAAAAAAAAAAAAAAAAAAAAAAAAAAAAAAAAAAATCTTGCGATCATGTAATGTCTGAAGATTAAACGCTTTTATGGGATGGGATGCAACTTCAGAATCTTCGACGTGACTTCGTTCCAAGATCTTGATTGGAACATTTTTATCAAAAGCTTTACTTGAATTGTTGTTGGATTGAAATGATTTTATTGTTGAGAGGGGTTGGGAGCATTCCTGGTGGAACGAAGATCCCCACTCCTCCTCTCGTTCCCGTACAGGTTTCCCGAGTGTTTACCGCATTCCACAGTACTCACCCCTTTTGCTCCACAAAGAAAGCAAAACAAATTTCTGGTTCTCGATGGACAGAAATGATAGGCATGGCCTTTCTGGTCGCAATTCCAGCAAACATAGTTTGCCGTTGAAGTTGCTTTTCGAGCACCTGAAAAAGCTGCAACTTCCTCACCCTCGTAAGGTTCCACTTCTTGGTTTTCCGCAATGGCAATTTCATGAACCACTTTTGGTGCTAAGGATCTTTTAGCTAAAAATCGCTCAGCCTCTCGCGCTTTATTTCGGAGCTCTTCAAGGCTCTTTACATTCGAAGCCAACAGGATTTCACCGAGTTTATCCTTAGTATTGTTTCGAATAACGTTGACCATCTTCTTTTCATCAAACGGTTCTATTAATCGGTCGTTAAGACCCGCTACAGCATGGTAAAATTCGTCAAATGACTCCTTAGGACCTTGCTTTCGTGTAAGCAACCGCATATATATTTCAACATCATCTTCGAGTCTGCCGAACTCTTTGTTCATTGCCGTTTTGACGTCAGTAAATTTTGCATTGGGGTTTCTTTTAAGATATGTCCAAAACCATTTGTTTGGCCTACTTCCGGATGAGAGCAAAATTTGAAAATTTGCAATCATCTGTTCGTCCGTATAACCAGAGGATTTTTGCATACGTTTGACTTTGAACAAAAATTCGGAAACGTTTTCAGACCCATCGTAGCTGATATGCCACCGGTCAAGCCTACACCTCTCTGACGTGCTAGGCGAAGATGATGGTGCAATTGATTCCCTCGGCGTTGGGGTAAGAACTTCCGGCCCTCCATCAGCGTTATTCGAAAATGGATTAATATTCCTTGAATTGTTTCTTTTCTGTTGATTGATACCAATCGACTCCAACTTGGCTATGACGTTATTCATGAAAACATTTAACGTCTGCATGAGCCTCACCTGATTGCCAGTTATCGATGACTCTATGCGATCCAACAATTCGTTTGTTTCATCGACTCTAATTGCATTATGGTTAGTGCCACCGCTTGCAGGGACTTCACCTTCGGCTGTATTTTGTACCCTACCGTCTATGTCAACATTCTCGTTTTCACTAGCCATGGTAGATGTGAAATCAGAAACAATTGAGTTAAGGTCTTCAGAAAAACTAAACGTATTATTCAGATCAAAACGATCGATCGTATTTCTAAATCTTTGGTGGAACTCCTCAAATTTAGCTTCGTTATATAAACTGACTTCCTGTAGTTTCTCTTGGAATGACTTTCTTCTCTGCTTGCTCATACCTCAATCAGAATCTACCGAGTATACCCCTTCACTACGAAAAAGGACTTCCGCTACCGATTCTTGAATCCGAAAAAAAATCAAGATCAATGAATTGATCAGTTCGAAAACCCTCAACAGAACAGGACACTCGAACTCTATTATGGTCCTAATGCAGGTTGAACTAGGAAAACTCAAAATTAAAAACCGTATATTTCAAAGTCTAAACCAAAGAAAATGCAAATTTACTAAGTGTGCTCAAAAATGTAATTAAAAAAAAAAGGACCTAATAGTAAAAGTTTTAAACTGAAAAAAAAATAATTCGAAAACTTGATTATCAAAAAAAAAAAAAAAAAAAAAAAACGTTCAAATTTCAAAACTATTTTCAAAGGTAAAATAAATGTATGTATGTATGTAATTCTGTACTTCAATTCAAAGCAATTATAATTCTACACTCTGTTTATGTTTATGTTAGTTCACGAAATCAACCCTTTTTCGAACAGACTTAAGACCTCAGTTTTGAAAATGATATCTCAACAAAAAAAATCAAATTAAAAATCAACTATAAGTTTTTTAAAACGACAAGGAAAATTTCATCAGGATACGTGACCAAATTCAACGCGAACATCCAGCTCCAAACCTGAAATCCTTGTTCGAACTTACCATCAAATATAAAATTTAAAAAAAAATAATTCAAAAATGTTTTCATAAAATATATATAAAAAATTTTATTATGTTATTATATAAAAAAAATTGTAAAATTTCAAAATGATTAATAATTAAAAATTGTGTTTATTTTCAAAATGTAACTTCATAAAAAAATAAAGGGATGAGAATTTGATAAGAGAAATATACAGGAAAAGAAATGATAACCACGGAGAAGAAGCCGTGTTCTGCGAGCCAGATAATAAAACAAAATTAAAATATACTACTTTAACTATTGTTAAAAAAAAGGACTTGGGAAAAAAAATAATCTTTGAGTTTCAGAACTCCAAGGACGAATCACTAACTTCATCCTTGAAGGACTCTGAAACTCTCCGAAAATAAATGACTTGCTGGAAGGACCTCCGAATACGCCTTTACATAAACGGGTCTCTTCCGAGCATTAGATTTGTTTAAAGTGTGTGCCACTTGTCTTGCTATTTGAGTTCCTTAATCAAGAATGCTCAAAGACTTAAACATTTGATTCACATCACTTGTTAATAAAAAGAAAATTTTGATTATGTCTCCTTTGTGGCAACGCGGTACCAAATACCCAATCCAGTAACCGGGACTCACAAAATCGACATAATCAAATTCAAATTTAAACTGAAAAAAATTAAAAAAAGAATGTTAATAAAATTTATTTAAAGTTATAAAAAAAAACTAAATGAATTGGCTCAAAAAAAACTCTTTAGCCACTCTATCTTCAGAATTCAGATAGAGGGCTCCACGTTGCGGGCGCCATTTGTAACGAGCCACTTTGCCTGTGTGGGGTCGAGACTGGCATCATTGAACCCGTAGCTCAGCGGTTGCGAAGGTTCTTCGACCCTGGACTCATCACAAAAAAAAAACCAGTCTAGCATCCCGGTGTTGATGATGCGCGAGATATCTACCTTAATCCCTCCCTACCTGGTTGACTCCCTCGCTAGGGCAACCCCTTTCTTCGGCTTCTTCTCCTTACCCCTTCTTTCCCATCTCCCCTTCAATCTCTCATCCCTTTATGCTAAAAAAACTTAAGCCATCATCGTAATGACTTTAGGTTTCATAAAAAATCCATTTGTTTCTTTTTTTTTTTTTTTAAACCACAAAATGTTTTATTACAATATTTAACTTTTGAAGGCTTTAATTTATATCCACAAAGTGTATATACATATGTACAAGTGAAAATTCAATTAAAAATTAACAAACAAATTATTTTATCTCGACGAAAAAAATTTAATTTATTTTACAAACCAAATTAATTATATGTGGCAATCATACGCCAATCAAGCGAAACTCCGATTGATTCGATAAGAATCGTCTTCGATTTATTACAAAAAAATGGATCTTCAAGATCTCTTTTATCTTCTTAGTCTCTTTTTAAATCTCAACTCCCCTTCTTTGCAAAACCCCCCTTTTTATTCGAAGCTATGTATGTATATCTTTTTTCTTTCTCTTTTTTTTTTTATGAACACTCGTTTACCCGCACTTTTATTAATTTATATGTTTATATAATATATAAAGAAAGAACATCGACTTACCCGTTCTTCTGCTGTAGTGGCCACTGCTGCTGGAAGGCTAGGGTCGATGAATAATTTAACGTAGGTAATATCAGGTTTACGAAATTGTTCACTGATGTTAACTTCGAACAAAAAAAAAAATTTACTAAATTTAATTTAACGTTTCCCGGAACGTATCTAATCAAAAGATTTTCGGCTTTAAACAGCTATTATTTTCACCACAAAAATTTGATTTTAAATTTAAGTTTAAAGCAAGTGTATTTAAAATTTAGATCAAAAAAAAATTAAAAAATATATATAGGTGACGGTGGTCGAACTTCAGCAGGCTTTTGTTCCGGTGCTTTTTTTGTCGGCGCCTAGACACTCTAGGCTACCGGGCTTCTACAGCTTGGATGTGCTGAATGTCAACTATGAGTCCGGCCACGTATTCCTGTGGGGTTTCTTTATAGTTTATTCCTTTTTCAGGAAACCTTATCAATTCTATCCAGGATACTTTTCGGGAGCTGATTTAGAAAAAAAAATAATTCCTTTTGTATTGAAGCGAAAAGTGCAGATACTTATATGTAATTCTATATATGCATCTACATACGTGCATACATATATTACATATATTTGTACATATACATAAATGCAAATTATGTCGAAATTTTTACCTTGATTGTTGGATAATTAATTCCCTTTTTATTCCAGGCACACCAAATGTAATTTTGAAACAAAATTTCCGTTAACAAAACTTTACCACTTTATTTAACAAAATGGGTATTTAAATTTATATTTAAAATTTAATGTTGGTCATATGACCGACTATGACTTTATTTGCTGGTGCTTCCTCTAGGCTTTCGGCTTTCAAAAAGAATCTAAGCTTCCTAGCCAACCTGCGGACTACCCATTTTCATATTTTAGAGAATCCAGCAAAGCTCCTATCCCGTTGATGGTTCTCCAACTCACCAACACACGGATCCCAGTCCCTATCTAACGCTTCTGAATCAAGCGGATCTCTTCTTGTAAAGTGGAAATGTTGCTTCTTAGAAATTCTGCTCAACCTAAGATTCCTAACCAACATTTCCACCTTACCGCCTCCGTATCTGCAACGATTACTATCTGATAGTAAGTTTTGCCTTTTTTGTGTTGCATATTTTAGGGATACCCGGTTTCGGTTAGTTTGAAATTGAGCTAGGTAACAATGGATATGATACCATTTCCTGCTGTTTGCAATCAAATCAATAATTATGAAAAAAGACTTAATTAATATTGTAAGATAAAGAGTGAAGAAACAAAGCGCTGACAAAGCAATTCTTACACAAAGACAAATTATGAAAAAGACTAGCTATCTGCGATAGCATAAGTCAGTTCTAAAATTACTCCTTAAGAATAAAGATCAGGAATCAAGAGCTCCGCTCTTGATATACTTTTTAAAAATATTAATATAAAAAGTGAGCATAAAATTGGCGCAGTCGGTAGGATGCCATTTTCTAAATGAGCATCCCTTGTAAAAAAGAACTTACGAAAGTGTTTTTAACCAACCCATGAAAGGGCACATCAGTATTAAAATCCTTGTGTAAAAACTTTTTGTCGTAAAGATTAATAAATATCTATCAAGTTATTTTAATCAATGATAAAAACCTCAAAGTGTAAAAGCAACACAGTGAAAAATACAAGTCGAACGAAAATCGATTCTTTTCACAAATAAAAAATTAATTTATAACTCATCCCACAGCATATGGTAATGTTATGAACTCCATAGAGGAGAAATTAATTTGACAATCAAGAAAAAAAAAATAAAAAATTACATCAGTGAACCGAGATCCAACAAACTAATAAAAATTACATCAGTGAACCGAGATCCAACAAACTAATAAAACTACATCAGTGAACCGAGATCCAACAAACAAATAAAACTACATCAGTGAACCGAGATCCAACAAACTAATAAATACATCAGTGAACCGGACTCAACAAACCAATGAGAACACACAACTAATGAGTTTCATCAGCCGAAAACAAAAGAAGAAACCAGACCCATATCATAAAGAAGACGAATCATCTGAAGAAGACCAACATAAAATAATAAATAACAGTAAGAATAATCTTAAGAATAAAAGTATTGAAATAGAAAATTATTTATCTAGTATAGAAAATATAAAAATGGCACTAACATTAACTCACGACCCCCTAAAGTAGATAGAGAAACTTCAACCCTTCGATGGGCGAAGAGAAGATTTATATACCTTTTTGACAAATGTAGACGGGATTACTCCCACTTTAAATAAATACGATGACCAAAGCCAACAGATGTGCATTAACATCTTGAAGTCCAAACTAATAGGTAGGGCAAAGAGATGCATTGAGATTCATTCTCACCTTCATACATGGAAAGACATTAAAAAATTACTAATTGACAATTTCGGAGGATTTGAATCCCCACTACAATTATATGACAAATTAAGACAGACAAGTTATAAAGGCAATGTTATAGGATTTTATAATGAGATTCAGAAAAACCTATGTGAATTGAATCAAAAAACGGTTCAGAAATCGAAATCCGAGGAGGTCGTTAGTAATAACGAAACTGCTCTTACTATATTTAAAGAAAGGCTTCCAGTACACATGCGTACTATCTTGTTCGCATTAAAACCTACAAATCTACAAACAGCCCTGCACGAGCTCACACAAGCAGGCTTTGTAAATGAAAGAACCAAAGAAACACCCAAAGAGTTATTCGAACCAATAAAAATTCGAAATAACAATTTTATTCCTAACAATTTCCAACTTAGAAATCCTATCTATGTAAAACCTCCGTTTAATCACCAAAACCAAAATTACAATAACCCAAATCAATTTGCTCCAAAAAACCCCAACTATATTAGACCACCATTTAACCATCAAGTTAGCCCCAACTATAAAGGAAATAATTATAATCCTAATTATAAACCACCTTCAAGAAATGTTAGACCTATGGATGTAGACCCTACATCTAGCCAACTTAAAAAGGTTCAAGCAAATTACAATGAAAGTAATACGGTTTTTCCGAATATAGCCTCGGAAACTTGTCTACACAACGAGACAGTAAACTCCCCTTTATTGTCTTAAAGAAAGTAGATCAAACTCTTAGACTGTTAATCGACACCGGAGCAACTAACAGTTTAATTAATAAAGAAAAAGCTCCTATTCAATATATAAAAACAAGAAATTATCCTTTAGAAATAAGTACAGTAGGAAACCCAATATATATAGAAAAAGAATTAATTATCCCTAAAGAAAAATTCACACTAAAATCTTGCGTAGATTGTGTGTTCCAAATTTACAATTTCAATAAAAATTATGATGGTTTATTAGGAAATAATATATTACTTACTAATAATGCATCAATTGATTATAAAACAAAAATAATAAAAATAAATGATCAAGAATTACCAATATTTTTCTCGAATGAAGAAGAAGACAATTACACAAAAGAAATTAATTCCTTTGAATCCCTAGATACACAAAAAATCAATCACGTCGAAAATTTGGACGATAAAAGAATTGAACATTTGAATCTATGTAGAAGAAAAAAGAGAATTAAAAAATTTATTAAATAAACATAAAAATACCTTTTTTAAAAAAGGATCAGATTTAAGTTTTACAAGCCATGTAAAACATAAAATTATTACAACCAGTGAAGAACCAATCTTCACAAGAATCTGCAGATATCCAGAGATTCATAAAAAAGAGGTAAACAACCAAATAAAGGAACTACTAGACCAAAAGATTATACAGCCAAGCACCTCACCATATAATGCACCCATTTGGATTGTCCCAAAAAAAGAAGACAAAGACGGCAACAAGGAATGGAGAATAGTGATAGATTACAGAAAATTAAATAACATTACTAAAGAGGATAAATTTCCGATCCCATTGATCGATGATATCTTAGATAAATTGGGAAAAGCTAATTATTTTTCCACGTTAGACTTAACAAAAGTATTCCACCAAATAGAAGTAAATCCTGATGACAGAGAGAAGACCGCGTTCTCTACGTTATCTGGTCACTATGAATGGTTGAGAGCCCGTTCACACGATTCGGTATTTTCGCCGTATCGGATATTTTCCCGATTCGGTGTCTTTCGGTTGGAGTGTTCAGACGGTACGGTAATTTAACCGTACACCGTACTCAACCCTACATCGTACTCGGTGTAAAACACAAAAACGACTATATACTAGCAATACATTATTCCACAGTAGCCCCGACGAAAAATGATGCACTTTCGGTCAAAATACCGAATCGTCTGAACGCACTGTATGTAAATACATTGCCACTATAAACCGAATCGTTTTTTTTGCCGTACGACCGAAAACGATTTGCAGTGACAAAACCGAATGACAAAATCGACCGAATCGGTGATTTTACCGTATACGGTTAAATGCCGTATCGTCTGAATATACTCATTTAAATTATATTGCCACTGGCTTATACGGCAAAATCACCGATACGGCAAAACCACCGATTCGGCATCGTGTGAACGGGCTCTGAGAATGCCTTTCGGTCTAAAAAATGCACCAGCAACTTTCCAACGTATGATGAATGAAGTCCTCAAAGACTTCATCGGAAAAATTTGCTATGTATACCTGGATGACATAATTGTTTTTTCTACATCATTAGAAGAACACATTAATTCCTTAGAAACAATCTTTACTAAACTGCAGTTAGTTAATTTGAAAGTTTCCTTAAACAAAAGTGACTTCATGAAGAAGGAAAGTGAATTCCTGGGTCATATCATAACCCAAAACGGGATAAAACCCAATCCAAATAAAATAACTGCTATAAAAAACTTCCCTATCCCAAAAACAGTTAAAGAAATCCAATCCTTCCTGGGCCTCACGGGATACTACCGAAAATTCATAGATAACTACGCTAAAATTATAAAACCATTAACTTTATGCCTAAAAAAGAATGCTAAAATAAACGTAAATGACTCTAACTACAAAGAAGCATTCCAAGAATTAAAGTTAATAATGTCGGAAGATCTACTAAATCGACATCCCGATTTCACAAAAGAATTTGTATTAACTACGGATGCAAGTAACTTTGCAATCGGAGCCGTGCTGAGTCAAACACATGGCCCATTATGCTTTGCATCCAGGACGTTAAATAAACACGAGTGCAATTATAGCACTATAGAAAAAGAACTACTAGCAATCGTTTGGGCAACCAAACAATTCAGACACTACCTTTACGGAAGACCGAAATTGATGTAGATCGACAAAATGCAATCTTTATAGAAAACGATGAATTGTTCCTAAAATTCCAAGATTATTGGAAGAATAACCATAATAATCAAGTATTGGTAAGATCAAAGATTTACCTTATAGACGTTTACGACCAACCAGAAATCGAAAACATAATCCATAAAACCCACTTAGACTTTAACCATATAGGAATAGAAAAACTCTATCTTGAACTTAAAAGAAAATATTTCTATCCTTATTTAAAACTTGAAATAAATAAAATAACAAACAATTGTGATATTTGCAATTTAAAAATAGAGAGAAACCCCATTAAACTACCATACGAGAAAACAGAAACACCAAAAGAATCACACACCCATTATCACATAGACATATGGATCCTTTCTAACAATGAAAAATACCTTACTTGCATCGACAAGTTTTTAAAATTTGCAGCTGCAGAAAAGATAAAAACAAAAAACCAAACAGACATCTTAAACGCCTTAGAGAAAATATTCAGTTACATGATCCAGCCAATCAAAATAACATTAGACAACGATCCCACCTTCAAAACTTATACTATCCAAAATTATTTTAAAGAGAAACAAATCTTAACTCATTTTTCTACCCCCTACAGACATAACGGAAATTCCGATGTAGAACGTCTACATAGTACACTCAATGAACACATCAGATTACTGGAAAAATCAGAAAAAACATTTAACTTGGTGATTAAAGCTATAAACATATATAATAAGACTATTCATCTTACCACAAAAGAAAAACCAATAGATACACATTTAGGAAAAATAGACAGTGAAATTATATTTACAAGAATAGAAAATACAAAAGAAAAAACTTTAGAAAGATTAAATAAAGATAGAAAAGATACAAATATAAATCCAAACTTCACAAAAATTAATAATCCCGAAAAATTTAATAAACTTAAAACAAAACACAAGAAGACTAAAGTATTAGAGGTACAAGATAAAAAGGTACTGATTAAACCCCATCTTAGAAAACAGTTACTTCATAAAGATCAGTTTCGAAAGAAAAAGAAATTCACCAAACCCCATAATGAAGACAATAACAGTAATAACTCTCTTTTCAATAACCATCCTAGTGAGATCTAATCTCGAAATAACCAAAATAGACAGAGAATTCTTTCTATTACAAGAAGGTCAAGTAAAACTGATTACCGACTATGATATAATTCTACACTTTATTAACCTAACAGAGTGCCAAATACTAATTAATCAATTAAAAGATCAATACCAGATCTTACCTGATAAAGATGACCAGTAGAACAGGTGTCCTAACACAAGACATTTTAACAGTTCAAGAGATATTCAAGTATGAAATAAATTTCGATAAACTTAAAGAATTAAAGATAACCTTGGCAACTTATAATGAAAATTTATTAATAATTATCTTAAGCATTCCTAAATTTAATGATAAACTATTTAACAAAATTTATATACAAACATTCCCTGTAAAGAATAAAATAATTAAACTACCAAGCAACGAATTGATTGAAACAAACAACACTCTTTACCTATTTAAAAATAGCACCAACTTAGATTGCAAAACCGAAAAATTTGAAGAAGAAAATATAATCATAAATAAAGAAAAATATCTAATAATCAAGAATTTGCAAAAAGAAAAGATCAAACAAAATTGTAACAATCTAGATTACACTCTAGAAGGAAATTATATTTTAGAATTAGAAGATTGTAAAATAGAAATAAGAAATAAAACTTATAACAAAAAATTATACCAAAATAATTTCAAAATTATACCATTGATTATAATTTTACAGCAGATTACTATAAAGAATTAAACTTTAAACCAATCGATAACATAGATATGTTAGAATCCAAAATACATATACACATAACTTACAACTTGGTAACATTTGCGGTTGTAATAATAATTGTTATATTTGTAATTATCTATTTAAGAATAAAATTAAAAAATAAAAAATCCATTACAAACATAAGCCTCCCAACGGTTACTTTTAAACCATTGGAATCCTCTAAGGAGGGAGGAGTTATAACCAAAAAATTAAACTTTAAACCAATCGATAACATAGATATGTTAGAATCCAAAATACATATACACATAACTTACAACTTGGTAACATTTGCGGTTGTAATAATAATTGTTATATTTGTAATTATCTATTTAAGAATAAAATTAAAAAATAAAAAACCCATTACAAACATAAGCCTCCCAACGGTTACTTTTAAACCATTGGAATCCTCTAAGGAGGGAGGAGTTATAACCAACAAATTAAACTTTAAACCAATCGATAACATAGATATGTTAGAATCCAAAATACATATACACATAACTTACAACTTGGTAACATTTGCGGTTGTAATAATAATTGTTATATTTGTAATTATCTATTTAAGAATAAAATTAAAAAATAAAAAATCCATTACAAACATAAGCCTCCCAACGGTTACTTTTAAACCATTGGAATCCTCTAAGGAGGGAGGAGTTATAACCACAGAATGCAACAAAAGCATTTTTTGATCTTTGCATTTTATTCTAAACAAAAGAAATGATATCATATTCACATTCCTTTATCGAATATGCATATGATACCATTTCCTGCTATTTGCAATCAAATCAATAATTATGAAAAAAGACTTAATTAATATTGTAAGATAAAGAGTGAAGAAACAAAGCGCTGACAAAGACAAATTATGAAAAAGACTAGCTATCTGCGATAGCATAAGTCAGTTCTAAAATTACTCCTTAAGAATAAAGATCAAGAATCAAGAGCTCCGCTCTTAATATACTTTTTAAAAATATTAATATAAAAAGTGAGCATAAAATTTATATATATATCGTGTGCATATTAAACAAAGGCACAGAAAAGCGTGCATAAAAAAAAAAGGAAAAAGTGATACCTCCTTATTCTCCTGCAGCAGTGGCCACTATAAACGGATGAACAAGGGTGAGTTTATTTTGTTGCTTGTGGTTTTAATTTTTATATATACAAATATACCAATACATTAATATATATACGCACATATTTTCGTTCGCGAGGGTGGTAACGAGTGGGGAATAAAGTGCTAAGTTAACTTCTTAAATACGACAAAAGAGGATTGTATATCCCAACTTTTGTTAATAAATCGAAGACGTGGTTAAGATCTTTTTTTTGATAAAAGTTTGATATAAATACCGCAAAGCTGCCATTAGAGCATTTAATTTTTTTATCTTTTTACCATCGTAAAATTAATTTAAATAAAATTTGTTGTATTAAAGATACTAATGAAGTCAATCAAAATCAACTCATATATAGATTATTATTGAAATAAATTATAAAAAAATCATGGTGAACTAAATTCTTTTATTAAAAAGAGGATGAGAAGGATGATGCGGGGAGAGTGAAAAGATGACATTTTGAAGAAGCCAGGAAAAGGGGTTGTCCTAGCGAGGGAGACAACCAAGGAAGGGTGGGTTGAGGCGATTTTCTCGCTCGTCAAACAAGACCGTTGACGCTTTTTTTTTTTTTTTTTAGGTGGCGCAACAGTCCATGAAGAACCAGGGCCTAGTGACTTACAACTCTCAACCATTCCTGTGTGCGAGTAATGTTGTCAGAGATGGAAGGGACCTACAGTTTATATGCCGAATCCGAACGGCTAATTTGAGAAAGCACTTTTTCATGACAAGAATTACTCTTGGAGAATTTGTCAAATTCCTCGCAAGAGGCAGTACCCGTGAAAAAAGTTAGGTGGCACAGGCAGGGATTGAACCCAAGACCCCTTGCATGACAGTCCAACGCACTAACCGTTGACGCTTAGGCCGGAAATAAATATTTTTTTTGTAATCAACTCAAGGTTCAAGAACCCATGGCCAAGCTAGCCAAAGGGGTATCTTTCCGGCATACAGAACCGATGGCAAAAGTAGTTGGTTACAACTGGCTGCTGTAATGCAGATTCCGAACGAACACGTGGAGTTGGAGGAATACGTTGCAACGCACTCTTACAATTACAGTAAGATACGCTGGCCTCGTTTCACCAACGCCTTAAAGACAGAATTTCGTTCGAGTGACATAGCCTTACCAAATAACAGAAATTGACCAACATTTACAACATATGGACGAAACAATAAAACGAACGATGGACGGGACCAAATGGACGCCTACAGAAACGCGACTATAGACGCACTACATAGACACAAGAGTGGCTTACTGACAAAACTCAAGAACTTGTACAGACGATTCCCAGAACCACACGATTTGGAGGTAAGGATACTGAAATCGTCAATAAAAAACATCAATCTGTTGATTAAGGGTAGTTACAGGTTATAAATTAACAAGTACTGGGATCACACGATAGGGTCAGTTAATTCCAGTGACCCAAGTATGTTTCTTAAAAAAAGATGGTTACCTCTGGGATTACTATGTTGATTTCCCCAATCTTCATGTTTTGCGTTCAAATCACCGGCCAAGATGAAATAGTTTTCTTCTAAGCTCAGTTTCAATTCCCTAAAAAGAATCTCGAGTTCTGAAGCAAAGTAAGTAACCTGCGGAGCTCCAGCCGCATGAGCCGCAATAATATACATCCGCTTCCCTTGAGTGAGAGAGATACATACAACTCAAACTTCTAGCGTCTTGAGCTTTCGCAATTCATTGTTGTATATGACTTTATAATTAATGCCTTTTCGTATAAAGAGACCGACACCGCCCCCTTGAGTGGAGTCGGGCCGGTCCCTTCTTACGATATTGTAATTTTTATGAGTCATGTTTGAGGTTTAGCTTAGTTTCTCTAGCCATAAACACATCGGGACTGTATGTCTTTCAACAATTGGAACATATTGGCTCTTCGTTCAATCCTAATCAGTGAATTTACATTCAAAGCTAGGACTTTTAGGCGCGTCTCCGGCAGCGCGCCCATTATGGTCTAAATTGCGCCAGGCCAGGCAACAAAGAGTAGAGATGATCTACCTTTTTGCCTTGCTCCTTTATCTGACTTTGCAGCCCTGTTAGTTGACTTTGAATGCTCAACAACAAGGCTACAATGTCAGGCTGCACCTCTGGTGCCTTAGGCACAGGGGCCTTTGGGGCAACCGTTGGTGTAGCCTGTCTCGTGTTCCCATTCCCTGACACCATTTGGGCGTAGGAAAATTTGGGATCCACGAATTTTTGTGTAGGAGCCTGTCGAACTGTTCGACTTCTTTCGGCTTTTTGACTGGCCTGTTTTTGTTTTATTTGTTGGACCTTAGGGCAACCCCTATAGTTAGCCGGGTGCCCTTGGTTTCCACAAAGGACACACTTGAGCTAGGTCGAATCCTCAACCCGCTCATTCCGCAGCTTGCAATCTCCCTTGATGTGGGTTTTGGAGCACCTGACGCAGCGCAACTGCATATTGCAGTTGGCTCCGGCATGGCCGAACCTCTGGCACTTCGTACATTGTAAAATGTCGTCGTGCCTTTTTAATTTATCCCAGTGTACAGTTTGATAGTCGAGGGATTTGATTTTCTTCACACTATCAAAACTGCTTTGGGGCGATAATGTTACGAGGAACATTGGCAGCCTGTAACCCCCTCGCCTGGACTTCACCGTAGTGAAAGGCTTGACCCCGATAAAATCGAGATCGTCAGTGGCTTTTTCACGGAGCTCAGCTAAGAGCGCCTCCGGTTCCGTGCAGGAGCTTATGCCCTTCAGAAGGACCGTTTGAAATTTTTCGCTTTTAGGCGTGTAGCTGAAGAACTCAGCTGTGGGCTGTTTTAGCACTCCTTTAAGTAAATTGTATTCGGCCAGTGAGAAGCATTGTACCGAATACCGCTTTTCTTTTTCGTTCAAAATATTTATTACAAAATTGCCCTTAGTGCCCGACTTACATACCTGTTTCAAGTCCTGCAGGTCAACCCGGTAGGTCCTAATTGGTGGCACCTTCTCCTTCTTGGGCTGTGGTTGTTTCTGGTGTTGTTGCTGCTGCTGCTGCTGCTGCTGTTTCTGCTGCTGCTTCTGCGGCTGCTGTTTCTGCTGCTGTTGTTGCTGCTGCATTGCTTTATCTGAGGTCGATGGGCCCTCAGAACTTGGGCCTGTCACTGCTGCTGGCGTCTTTTTGTTTTGCTCCGCTCCTGTGTTTTTGGAAGCGGGCTTGGGTTGTGGTTGTTTTTGCTGCTGTGGTGTTTGTTGCTGTTGTTTTTGCTGCTGTTGTTTTTGCTGCTGTTGTTTTTGCTGCTGTTGTTGCTGTTGTTTTTGTTGCCGTTGAGCTGCCTCTAGTTTTCTGCGCGCCCCTTGTTTTAACTTTAGCTGACTGAGGAGGGGCTCCATTTCCTCCTTGAGCTTTCTGAGGTTTTCCTCCTGTTGGTTTATTGTTGCTTGTTTAGCTTGCAGGGCCTTTACAAGTACTGTCTCCTCTTGGAGGTCCGCCTCTGCCTCCAAAACCTTCGTTGTCGGCGGGACTGGCTCTGGCTCGGATATGATTAAATTCATATTTGGAGGCCTGAAGAGCCCCTCTCCACGTTCGGAAATGTATTCTGTTTTCTCAGACTCATCGTAGTCTGAGAACTCAGTCTCAGTGGTATTTTCTACCTTATCACCCTCCATTGCCTTGCGCATATCACGCCGCTTAGCGGCGTTAGCTCTCTCCACCTTGTTAGGGCTATGCTTCTTCAGCTTCCTCTTTTTGTTAGATGTTGCTGCCGCTATGCCCTGGTCTGATGCCTGGCCAGATGTTGTTGGTGTTTTCGATACCGCTGCTGTTACCACCGCAATATCACCTGACGTGTCGGCAGAGGTATCTTTCGATACCCCCGCTTTCTTCTCCTTTACCATTTCCTTCTTTTCCCAATCGATGAAATCAGCAATTTCTCGATTGTGAAAAAAAGCAATAATATTTTTTGTCGACTATGCTCGGGATTCGAACCCACGACCTCTGGATTCGTCTGCAGACTCCACTTTTTTTTCCAAATTTATTTTTATTAATTCGTTTTTAAGACTATCTTAAAGCTAGACAAAAATTCATATAACTAGCCTAATTATCCATAACTTATTACTAACTTACTGGTCCCATACATACCAACCCTACTGAACCCAAGGAGCTCTGCTCCGTCTTGTGCCATGACGTCCCGATTGTACAGGAGTTGCCTATCCACGGTTCGTCGTCTGACGTGGTAGATTAACGGAACTGCCAATCTATCCTGTATCAGACCGCATCTATCTAAAAAGAGGAATGCTTCTGGTGGAATGAAGCCGCTCAAGCGTACACTTTCAAAATACTCGTCATTCGGATAGAACGCCCCGAAAATTAAATTGTTGGTCGAAGACATAGCTCTTGCAATGTGACCTCGAACAAGTTTATCACGAAATTGTCAATTCTGTTGATTCCAGCCCCGTTGTATAGGACCTCGTTGGAATAGTAATGCACGTAAGAAGATTCGGCTGTTCGATATAAGCCGGTACAGCGTCGTAAACACTGCCGCTCGAACACCCGAAACTTCTCCATCTGGGAAGGGGCAACGTTGAACCACACAGGACAACCATAAACGATCATCGGCCGTATGAGGGCCATGTAGCAAATTACCTTCACTCTGGGGTCAAGCCGACTGCTAAAAAACAGCCGTTTCGTCAGAGCGAAGGCTCCTCTGGCCCTGGTCAGAGCAGCATTTATATGTCTGTCGAAATATAAATACTGATCTAACCAGATACCGAGGTACTTCACTACACTTTTGCTCGCTAATGGCTGCCCGTGAATATCAACGATAACCATCTTGCGCCAATTC
This sequence comes from Eupeodes luniger, assembly GCA_951509635.1. Lineage (NCBI taxonomy): Eukaryota > Metazoa > Arthropoda > Insecta > Diptera > Syrphidae > Eupeodes > Eupeodes luniger. Next base: position 173,111,111 of record OX608073.1, on the reverse strand, counting down.
TTGCACGTATCCCTCGTGGCCCTAGCCAACGGAGTCCGGAACAGAATTGTCTCCGACTTCTGGACATTTATTTTCATTTTCCAGTCGTCGCAATATCGCTGAATCTTGTCGAAATCACGCTGCAAGAGAATTCTAATAACCTCAACCTTTCGGGCCGTTCTGTACGCAATAAGATCGTCGGCGTACGCAATTGCCTTTGTAAGACTACCTATCAGATCGCTGGTGTAAATGCTGGAGAGAATCGGCGGATTCACCGCTCCCTGTTGAAGACCATTTTTAATTAAGAATGTTGTGGTAGAAGTTACATTGCCACTTTTGACAACAAACTTTCTACCGTTAAGCATATCATAAAATATATACAACAATGGCTTGCTTATGCCAAGCCCGCTCAGTTCTCCTCCTTCAACTTTTTTAGCTGGTCCTCATAGGCATCTATTTGCTGCTTTTTTGCCTGCAGCTTTTGTGCCAGCTCCACTTCCTCCATCTCCTTTTCCTTAGGCTGCTCTGGCGGCGCTATGCTTGAGAACCTATTTTTATTTTTAGGTGACCTGTAGTGCCCCTCTCCACCTTTGGAGACGTAGTCAATGTCACCGTCTGACGACTCGCTTTGTGACGTCATCCCTTTTTTTGTTCGCTGCACCTTCTCCCGCATCGATCCGCGTTTGGCAGCATTATTTCTTTCCACCAGATTAGGCGTCTGCCTTTTCCTCTTGGTAGTTGTTGTTGCTGTTAATGAACTCAGACTGGTGGCCTGATGTTGTTGCGGTGAATTGGGGTACCGCTGATGGCACCACATTAGCATCACCTGATGATTTGGCAGAGGTATCTTTCGATACCCCTGCTTTCTTCTCCTTCTCCATCAGCTTTTTTTCCCAATCAATAAATTCAACTATTTCTCGATTGTGAAAAAAAGCTTGAATATTTTTCGTGCACTCCGCACGGGATTCGAACCCACGACCCTTGGAGCTGTGTTAGGACGCCACCTCCACTAGGCTACCGCTCAGTTGAATAAACTAGTGGTAACTTGCCAACTTTATATTAGTCTCAAACACTTGCACTATAGTTTAACTTTTAAATAAAATATGAATAGCACTTCTTCGCAGTTTGGAAGTCAAATAACGACTGACTGCAGACGCCACCTCCACTAGGCTACCGATTAGTTATATGAAGCAGTGGCAACTTGCCAACTTTAGCTTAGCCTCAAACACTTGCACTAGTTTAACTTTTAAATAAAATCAGTTCTTCGCAGTTTGGAAGTCAAATAACGGACTCCACCTCCACTGGGCTATCGACTTGTTAATTTCGCTGGTGGCAAACTGCCAACTTTATTTGTAACTTTTAACTTTCACTATTTTAACTTGGAAATAAATATAAATAAAAACACTTCTTCGCTGGTTGGAAGTCAAAGAACGACTGAGTCAACCACCACTACCTCTGTGCTAAAGGCACTATTAAAAATTCGGTTGACTTCGTAACACTCACGATTTTAATTTCTGTGAAGCCGATGCGGTGCTGACGCTTCTACACTACGTTGAAGTCCAGACGAGGGGGTTATAGGCTGCCAATCTTCCTCGTAACATTATCGCCCCAAAGTAGTTTTGAGAGGCTGAAGGAAATCAAGTCCCTCGACCATCAAAGCGTACACTGGGAGACATTAAAAAGGCACGACGACATTGTGCAATGTACGAAGTGCCAGAGGTTTAACCATGCCGCACCCAGCTGCAATATGTTGTTGCGATGCGTCAGGTGTTCAGAAACCCACATTAAGGGTGAATGTAAGCTGGGGAATGAACGGGTTGAGGACTTAACCCAGCTCAAGTGTGTCCTTAGTGGAAACCAAGGGCACCCTGCTAACTATAGGGGTTGCCCTAAGGTCCAAGAAATTAAAAAAAAACAGGCCAGTCAAAAAGCTGAAAGAAGTCGAACAGTTCGACAGGCTCCAACACAAAAATTCGTGGATCCACAATTCTCTTACGCCCAAATGGTGTCAGGGAATGGGAACACGAGACAGGCTACACCAACGGTTGCCCCAAAGGCCCCTGTGCCTAAGGCACCAGAGGTGCAGCCTGACATTGTAGCCTTGTTTTTGAGCATTCAAGGTCAACTAACAGGGCTGCAAAGTCAGATAAAGGAGCAAGGCAAAAGGGTAGATCATCTTTACTCTTTGTTGCCTGGCCTGGCGCAATTTAGACCATAATGGGCGCGCTGCCGGAGACGCGCCTAAAAGTCCTAGCTGTGAATGTAAATTCACTGATTAGGATTGAACGAAGAGCCAATATGTTCCAATTGTTGAAAGACTACAGTCCCGATGTGTTTATGGCTAGCGAAACTAAGCTAAACCACAAACACAAATTGACTCATAAAAATTACAATATCGTAAGAAGAGACCGGCCCGACTCCACTCTTTATACGAAAAGGCATTAGTTATAAAGTCATATACAACAATGAATTGCGAAAGCTCAAGACGCTAGAAGTTTGCGTTGTATGCATCTCTCTCACTCAAGGGAAGCGGATGTATATGATTGCGGCTTATGCGGCTGGAGCTCCGCAGGTTACTTACTTTGCTTCAGAACTCGAGATTCTTTTTAGGCAACTTAAACTGAGCTTGGAAGAAAACTATTTCATCTTGGCCGGTGATTTGAACGCAAAACATGAAGACTGGGGAAATCAACATAGTAATCCCAGAGGCAACCATCTTTTTAATTTGATGAATCTTTACAGCGTTGAATATGGCGTCGACCTGCTGGCTACTGAAAAGCCATCGTATCCAAGAAGCGGCTCCTTTCTGGATCTTTTGCTGTACGACACAAGACTGACAATTACAGACAAAGTGGGTAATCATCCTCGAAACTGCTTACAGACAGTCGAGTACGACAGTGATCACTGCTGACTGGCTGCTATAATGCAGATTCCGAACGAACGCGTGGAGTTGGAGGAATACGTTGCAACGCATTCTTACAACTACAGTAAGATGCGCTGGCCTCGTTTCAACAACGCCCTAGCGAGAGAAATTCGTTCGAGTGACATAGCCCCACCAAACAACAGAAACCTGACAAATACAGAAATTGACCAACATTTACAACAGATGGACGAAACAATAAAACGAACAATGGAACGGACAATACCAAAGTACAAAGAACGGGACCAAATGGACGCTTACAGAAACGCGACTATTGACGCACTACGTAGGCACAAGAGTGGCTTACTGACAAGACTCAAAAACTTGTACAGACGACTCACAGACCCACACGACTTGGAGGTTAGGACACTGAAGTCGTCAATAAAAAATGTCAATCTGTTGGTTAAGGAGAACTACAGGTTATTAATTAACAAGTACTGGGACCGCAAGATCCGGTCAGTTAATTCCAGTGACCCTAGTATGTTCCCTAAAATCAACAAGATATTTAGGAAAAAGAACGATAATGACCTTCCGTGTCTGAAACTCCAAAGAACTGAAGAGAACACAAACGTACTCAGGACAGCGCAAATAGATCCAGAAGAAGCCATCTTTGACGATGACTTTTACATAATTGAATATAACACAATGGCGATCTGAGAACCGCGGTTTCGTGCGGTTCAATGACGATTCCTTGGCAAATGCCATAATCGCCGAGCAAACGGGACCAAGTCCCTTGTTAGTGACGAAGGTTGAGCTTCAGCTCATCTTCAACTCAATAAAAAACAAAAAGTCAGCAGGTGTCGACGGTATATCCAACGTTGTACTAAGACATTTACCGATGGAGGCAATCGACATTTACACCACACTCTTTAACAATGCACTGAATAATGCATATTATCCAGTGCATTGGAATACCGCTGTGGTTCATCCTCTCCCGAAAAAGGGAAAGGACAACTCCAACCCGTCAAATCTTCGGTCGATAAGTCTTCTTCCGAGCATCAGCAAAGTTTTCGAAAAGATCATCAATAGGGCTCTGACTAAGTGGGCTGCGGACAACAAAATAATTCCGGATAAACAGTTCGGGTTCAAGGCTGGCCATGACACAATTCATGCTGCGTCTAAACTCGTTTCTGATATCCAATGGAATAAAACAAAACAACAATGCACAGGTGCTGTTCTGGTTGATTTGGAAAAGGCCTTTGACACCGTATGGTTAGAGGGTCTTTACCTAAAACTGAGCAGGCTTGGCATAAGCAAGCCATTGTTGTATATACTTTATGATATGCTTAACGGTAGAACGTTTGTTGTCAAAAGTGGCAATGTAACTTCTACCACAACATTCTTAATTAAAAATGGTCTTCAACAGGGAGCGGTGAATTCGCCGATTCTCTTCAGCCATTAGCGAGCAAAAATGTAGTGAAGTACCTCGGTATCTGGTTAGATCAGTATTTATATTTCGACAGACATATAAATGCTGCTCTGACCAGGGCCAGAGGAGCCTTCGCTCTGACGAAACGGCTGTTTTTTAGCAGTCGGCTTGACCCCAGAGTGAAGGTAATTTGCTACATGGCCCTCATACGGCCGATGATCGTTTATGGTTGTCCTGTGTGGTTCAACGTTTGCCCCTTCCCAGATGGAGAAGTTACGGGTGTTCGAGCGGCAGTGTTTACGACGCTGTACCGGCTTATATCGAACAGCCGAATCTTCTTACGTGCATTACTATTCCAACGAGGTCCTATACAACGGGGCTCGAATCAACAGAATTGACAATTTCGTGATAAAACTCGTTCGAGGTCACATTGCAAGGGCTATGTCTTGAACCAACAATTTAATTTACGGGGCGTTCTATCCGAACGACGAGTATTTTGAAAGTGCACGCTTGAGCGGCTTCATTCCACCAGAGGCATTCCTCTTCTTAGACAGATGCGGTCTGATACAGGATAGATTGGCAGTTCCACTAATCTACCACGTCAGACGACGAACCGTGGATAGGCGACTCCTGTACAATCGGGACGTCATGGCACAAGGCGGAGCAGAGCTCCTTCGGTTCAGTAGGGCTGTGTCCGAACGGGACCGAACTGATATTGTGAAGCAGGAGAACCAGTTTTGGTGGCTTCAATCGGCACTTGATAGTGGGTAGTCGGGATGGGGTTTTAAGCCTTGACCGGCTTACATACTTGTTTTATAGTTTTAGGGTTAAGTTTTAAGTAGAATAGGCATGGTGGCACAAAAAACAAAGAATACAAAAAAAAATACAAAAAATACAAAAAAAATACAAAAAAGAAAAATACAAAAAAAAAAGAAAAAGAAAAAACATGGAATAAAAAAATAAGACAACAATATATGAAAAACAAAAAACGTTAGATAGTTAGATTTGCTGCTGTGGTTGTTCTAGTTTTAAGTAGTTTATAGGTAGAATAGGTAGTTTTAGTTAGCTTTAAGTTTTATTTTAAGGACCTTATTTTAAGTAGTTTTTAAGTAAAAATAAAAAAGGATATTGACATTAGTTTTTTTTAATTTTCTAATGAATACAAAAATAAATAAAATGAATTAAAGTTAAATAGATCTTAGGGCCGAAAGGCATTAGCATTAAGTATTATTGTTTAACTTAGAGTGTCCGTATGGTAAGTTAGTTGTAAGTTATGGTTAATTAGGCTAGTTTTATGAATTTTTGTCTAGCTATAAGATAGTCTTAAGAATGAATTAATAAAAAATGAATTTGGAAAAAAAAAAAATCGATTTTCACCCAAAAAGAAAACACTCTTGCGGCAAATGGCAGTAAAATAAAAACATATGATGAGAGAATGTTGACATTAGATTTGGGTGTAAGATATGCTTTTCCATGGACTTTTATTGTTGCTGATGTGATATCACCGATCATTGGGACAGATTACATTAGGCATTTTGGTATCGTCATCGACCTCAAACGTAATCTTTTGATTGACAGCGTTAACAAAATCGAATCAAAAACGACCTGTCGTTCTTTTGCCCAAGAGGTAATTATAAAAGCCAACCTTTTAAATTCATACTAGAAGATTTCGAAGAACTTTTTCAAAGACAACAAAATTACCAGTAATCACATCGACAACAACGCATCACTTAGAAACAAATAGTGCTTCAGTTTTCTAACGTCCACGCCGCCGTCTTAGTGGTGAAAAACTTAGAGCCGCTCAAAAGGAGTTCAGGTACTTGATGGAGCAAGGCATCTACCGTCCATCTAAAGCAATTGATCTAGTTTACTATACATGCAGATGAAATCGAACGGAGACTGGCGTCCATGTGGTGACTATCAAGGCCCCTATACCCTATACCTATTGTATTTTGTCTTCTTGCATCATACATAGCACATTGCCATTCCACATTATTTAGTCCATTTCACGCTCTTTTACCGATAGTGGATTATCGTAAACTCTCGTTTCAGCTGAATACAGGTGATAATCGCCCATGTACACAGTTCTTGGTATTATAGATGATCGTCTAACTAAGTTTTGTGCTATGAGCAGTTGAATTGGGGTTAAGATATTTGGATGAATCGTCAATCGTATCAGGATCTGATGAAATTTCTATCGGGTTTGACAAAATATCGTCCTCGTTGTCCACTTCAGATAAATTTTCGTCCACGGATATATGAACTTCAATTTGGTAATGCACTAATAACAGATGATCTCGTGAATAAAAATCGTCTTCATAAAAATGACATTACGGCTTTTCACAATATGATTGTTCCTGAGCTTCATTAATCTTTAGCCTTAAGATTCATAACAGTATCCGACGAAGATCAACTCTTACGCTTTTGAATACCAATTAGAACATTCGACATTGGTAATATGTGCCAGCATCTTTGGGCTGAAAGAATGTAGATGGCTTAGATCATATTTGACTCCAGACCAAACTTCCTGAGGTCATCGACAAGATGAAATTTTTGCGTCAGGGTGAATTCCTCACGAAAACCCATTTGAGAGCACCAACAAGCATCGGATACGGACAAATTTACTGTTGACAACCTACGCAAACGAATTAAGGACAATGAAGTTTGGATATGCACGTGGAATGTTAGGTCCCTTAATATTCCACGTGCAGCCAAAGAATAAGCGGAGACCCTAGACTGCTATAAAGCAGTTAACACCGCCATCCAGAAAATGTGATGGGATGGGGTTGGCAAAAAGAGGATGAGGAGCTAGATTAAGCCAACAAGTCTCAAGCTATAGTTGCATCTCATGACCATCCGCATCAAGGCTAAATTCAGTAACATGAGCCTAATATGCGCACACACCCCCACAGAAGAGAAGGATGACAACACCAAGGATATGTTGTTCGAGCTCTTGGACATAACATTTGAACAGTGTATTAGCTACGATATTAAAACTGTCCTGGGCGATTTTAATGCCAAGGCTAGGAAGGGAATACATTTTTGGTACAATAATTTTGAAAAATAGCCTGCACGACAACACTTCCCATAACGGATTCAGACTCATCGATTTTGCTGCGAAGAGAAACGTTATGGTAGCCAGTACGCGTTTTCCACACCTCAACATCTACAAAGGAACTTGAAAATCTCCAGATCAATCTATAGCCAAAACAAATTGCCCATATTGCGATCGACGCAAGACACGCTTCCAGCATCATTGATGTCCAAACTTTCCGGGGAGTTAACATCGACTCCGACCACTACCTCGTTGTAGCCTAAAAAGCACTTAGGGTTTCCAGACCCAAGGCAAAACAGGGAGATGCTGGGAGATGATAAAACGTCGAACTATCACAATAACAAGAGACCGCTGAATAGTTCTTCACCCGAGTCCCAAGTAACTTCATTCCAAGTTCTCCGCCAACACAATGTTTCGAGAACCAGTGGCAACATTGCCAAGATGCATTCAGAGAAGCCACTTTTGACGTTGGGTTTTAAGCAGCCACCAACAAAAAATCGGTAGGCAAATGCAGCCACAGTACAGGCACTGGCCGGCACAAGCGCTGCATAGAAGGACGAGAGCTGCTCACGAGCTCTATGAGTAGAAGAAAAGAGAGGAACACCGACTTCTCAGAAGGAAAAAGAGAGAGCATAAGAAGCGTGCGGTCGAAGATGTTGAGAGATTCAAAAGCAGGAATAAAGTACGTAAGTTTAATGAGGTGAAACGAAATTCAAAAGTACATAAACCTCAAAACAAAGACAGCAAAGACGAAAGTTTAAGTATCATAGTGGAACAGCAGTAATTGCTGAGGCCGAATTCCTACAATCCCGTCTTTTCAACTCAGATGAAGTTAAGATTGCCAAATCTAAGCTGAAGTCTAATGAAGCCGCTGGAGCAGATGCCGATGTCTTCAAAGCAGCTGGAGATAATTAAGTTAGGATCATGCACCAACTTGTCTGTAAGATAAAAAAAGCTTGCCTGATGAATGGGACCTCAGTATTGTTTGCCCAATACTAAAAACAGGAGACCCGCTATACTGCACCAATTATAGAGGAATCATTCCACTTAACATCGCTTGGTAAATCGTCTATTCCGTAATATGTGAACGTCTTAAGCCCATCGTGAACAAATTGATAGGTCCTTATTATTGTGGTTTTAGACCAGGAAAGTCTGCAGTCTATCAAATATTCCCATAACGTCCGATCCTTAATGAACCCAACAACATCAAATCGACACCCACGATCTCGTCATCGATTTCAAAGCCGCATATGACAGCATCTACAGGAACAAAAACTCACCCACAGGATAACCATGGAGAATTTGCGCTGCTCCATAAATGTTGGAAATAACTCAACCGATCCTTTTGATGTCAAAAAAGGCTTTAGAGAAGGTGATACCCTGTCAAGCGATTAATTTAATGAGGGCAAAAAAAAGTACATGTCATCAAGATAGGACCTACAACGCCGATGTCTCGGTCAAAACGTCACCATCGACAGACGTAACTTTGAGGTAGTTAAGGGATTTACCTACCTAGGCTCCGCTATGAACACAGAAAACACCAGCGCGCGCTGAGATCAAATAAAGAATTAATCTTGCTAATCGCTGTTTTTTTGGGCTAATAAAGGAACTGAGTAGGAAAGCAATCTTTGCAGTGACCAAAGTGTCGCTTTATAGACCCCATCATCCTTGTTCTGCTATACGGTATAGAAGCATGGACTATCACAAAAGCGGATGATAGCACCTTGAGTCTTTTCGAAAGATAAACGCGTTATACGGTGAGATGAGGAGAAGATGAAACAACGAGTTGTAAGGGCTGTACAGCGGCGTAAACTTAGCCAGAAGGATTAAAGTCTAACGACTGAGATGGCTGGGTCACGTAGAGTGCGTGAAAAATAATGCTCCAGATCGGAAAGTCTTCGAATCTACGGCCACACGACAGTGCAGTAGAGGAAGACAATGGATCAGGTGGCGAGCACAAGTGGAAAGTGATCTCACCCAACCTTGAGTGCGCAACTGGCGACATCTATTCTGAGAATTCTCAAGTAATTGAAGAGAGGCCATTACATCCACAAAAATTCACTGTTTGGTGCGGAGATGTGATTATACCTTACTTCTTCAAAACTACGATGGAACGACTGTCCCCGTAAATTCGGAGCGTTATGGTCATATGATAACCATTTTTTTGCCTGCTATTGAAGAATACGACTTGGAGAATATGTGGTTTCATCAAGACGGTGCTACATGCCATACAACTCGAGTGAATTTTGCTTGCAAGAGACATTTACTGGCGGCGTACTTTCTCGTCGTGGCGATATCAATAGGCCACCAAGATCATGCGATTTTAGAGTTACGCGAACGACCGTGTTTATGCAGATAAACCTTTGACTTTTGAGCACTTAAAAACCAACATTCGTCAAGTTATAGCTGAGATGCCGCCCAATATGTGTCAAAAAGTGGTCGAAAATTACCTCATAAGAATCGATGCTTGCAACAATTCGCGTGGTGCTCATTTAAATGATGTAGTATTTCACACATAATTTCAACGTTCAAACTTTATACTTACTGAGACTATAGGTACTAGAAAAAAAATTGTTATTTTGTGCTACTAAATCTTATTAAAAAATACGAAAAGGTAGTAATGCTAAGTTTGTAAATTTGTAAAATTTCAATTTATTTATTCTTAAATTAATTCATGAAAATGTAAGTAATCAACATTTTCACAATCTGGCTACTATATGTTTAAAAGAAAACCATTCAGTTTTTAATTCATCAAAACCATCCTAATATTTTTTTAAGAATTTGTTAAAACTTTTTGATCACGCTCTATGCTCCCAAAGAATCTAGTATGTCAGATTCTTTTTTACTAAATGAAATCGTCTGGCAGTAGCTGTTGTTCTATTGGGTCGATTGAGTTCAATCTTGGAAAATAAACCTTTAAGCAGTTTCATTCAATTTTTTTTTTGTCAAAAATAGAATATTTTAATTTTCTGAAAAATTTTCCGATTTTTGTGAAATTTTCCCCTAAAGTTTTGAATGCTCACTTGGAATTTTTGAGCACTCTCTTTCATATGCGAATTATTCCGCAGGAGATGTCTAATTCGCCTGGATTATTATAGACTATAATTATAAGTTCATTGCATGTAGTATAGAAGTTATTGTACAGAACTTTAAAAAAGGAATAACGTTTTTGACATCTAGTAAAATTTTTAGAAAAATCGAAGTAACGGTTTTTTACAAAAAATAAAAATCTTAAAAAAATACAACCAAAAGTTGGTAAAAATTGATTATCGACTCGAATATCTTGTCAAATATTAAAGACATTAAATTCTTACAAAAAAATTGTTTTCAACATTCAGTAAAATTTTGATAAGAAAGCAACGATCAGTTTTTTCATAAAAATTAACAACTACACAAAATTAGTAAAATTGACGTTCGATATATATGATGAGAGAATGTTGACATGAGATTTGGGTGTAAGATGTGCTTTTCCATGGACTTTTATTGTAGCTGATGTGATATCACCGATCATTGGGACAGATTACATTAGGCATTTTGGTATCGTCATCGACCTCAAACGTAATCTTTTGATTGACAGCGTTAACAAAATCGAATCAAAAACGACCTGTCGTTCTTTTGCCCAAGAGGTAATTATAAAAGCCAACCTTTTAAATTCATACTAGAAGATTTCGAAGAACTTTTTCAAAGACAACAAAATTACCAGTAATCACATCGACAACAACGCATCACTTAGAAACAAATAGTGCTTCAGTTTTCTAACGTCCACGCCGCCGTCTTAGTGGTGAAAAACTTAGAGCCGCTCAAAAGGAGTTCAGGTACTTGATGGAGCAAGGCATCTACCGTCCATCTAAAGCAATTGATCTAGTTTACTATACATGCAGATGAAATCGAACGGAGACTGGCGTCCATGTGGTGACTATCAAGGCCCCTATACCCTATACCTATTGTATTTTGTCTTCTTGCATCATACATAGCACATTTCCATTCCACATTATTTAGTCCATTTCACGCTCTTTTACCGATAGTGGATTATCGTAAACTCTCGTTTCAGCTGAATACAGGTGATAATCGCCCATGTACACAGTTCTTGGTATTATAGATGATCGTCTAACTAAGTTTTGTGCTATGAGCAGTTGAATTGGGGTTAAGATATTTGGATGAATCGTCAATCGTATCAGGATCTGATGAAATTTCTATCGGGTTTGACAAAATATCGTCCTCGTTGTCCACTTCAGATAAATTTTCGTCCACGGATATATGAACTTCAATTTGGTAATGCACTAATAACAGATGATCTCGTGAATAAAAATCGTCTTCATAAAAATGACATTACGGCTTTTCACAATATGATTGTTCCTGAGCTTCATTAATCTTTAGCCTTAAGATTCATAACAGTATCCGACGAAGATCAACTCTTACGCTTTTGAATACCAATTAGAACATTCGACATTGGTAATATGTGCCAGCATCTTTGGGCTGAAAGAATGTAGATGGCTTAGATCATATTTGACTCCAGACCAAACTTCCTGAGGTCATCGACAAGATGAAATTTTTGCGTCAGGGTGAATTCCTCACGAAAACCCATTTGAGAGCACCAACAAGCATCGGATACGGACAAATTTACTGTTGACAACCTACGCAAACGAATTAAGGACAATGAAGTTTGGATATGCACGTGGAATGTTAGGTCCCTTAATATTCCACGTGCAGCCAAAGAATAAGCGGAGACCCTAGACTGCTATAAAGCAGTTAACACCGCCATCCAGAAAATGTGATGGGATGGGGTTGGCAAAAAGAGGATGAGGAGCTAGATTAAGCCAACAAGTCTCAAGCTATAGTTGCATCTCATGACCATCCGCATCAAGGCTAAATTCAGTAACATGAGCCTAATATGCGCACACACCCCCACAGAAGAGAAGGATGACAACACCAAGGATATGTTGTTCGAGCTCTTGGACATAACATTTGAACAGTGTATTAGCTACGATATTAAAACTGTCCTGGGCGATTTTAATGCCAAGGCTAGGAAGGGAATACATTTTTGGTACAATAATTTTGAAAAATAGCCTGCACGACAACACTTCCCATAACGGATTCAGACTCATCGATTTTGCTGCGAAGAGAAACGTTATGGTAGCCAGTACGCGTTTTCCACACCTCAACATCTACAAAGGAACTTGAAAATCTCCAGATCAATCTATAGCCAAAACAAATTGCCCATATTGCGATCGACGCAAGACACGCTTCCAGCATCATTGATGTCCAAACTTTCCGGGGAGTTAACATCGACTCCGACCACTACCTCGTTGTAGCCTAAAAAGCACTTAGGGTTTCCAGACCCAAGGCAAAACAGGGAGATGCTGGGAGATGATAAAACGTCGAACTGTCACAATTACAAGAGACCGCTGAATAGTTCTTCACCAGAGTCCCAAGTAACTTCATTCCAAGTTCTCCGCCAACACAATGTTTCGAGAACCAGTGGCAACATTGCCAAGATGCATTCAGAGAAGCCACTTTTGACGTTGGGTTTTAAGCAGCCACCAACAAAAAATCGGTAGGCAAATGCAGCCACAGTACAGGCACTGGCCGGCACAGGCGCTGCATAGAAGGACGAGAGCTGCTCACGAGCTCTATGAGTAGAAGAAAAGAGAGGAACACCGACTTCTCAGAAGGAAAAAGAGAGAGCATAAGAAGCGTGCGGTCGAAGATGTTGAGAGATTCAAAAGCAGGAATAAAGTACGTAAGTTTAATGAGGTGAAACGAAATTCAAAAGTACATAAACCTCAAAACAAAGACAGCAAAGACGAAAGTTTAAGCATCATAGTGGAACAGCAGTAATTGCTGAGGCCGAATTCCTACAATCCCGTCTTTTCAACTCAGATGAAGTTAAGATTGCCAAATCTAAGCTGAAGTCTAATGAAGCCGCTGGAGCAGATGCCGATGTCTTCAAAGCAGCTGGAGATAATTAAGTTAGGATCATGCACCAACTTGTCTGTAAGATAAAAAAAGCTTGCCTGATGAATGGGACCTCAGTATTGTTTGCCCAATACTAAAAACAGGAGACCCGCTATACTGCACCAATTATAGAGGAATCATTCCACTTAACATCGCTTGGTAAATCGTCTATTCCGTAATATGTGAACGTCTTAAGCCCATCGTGAACAAATTGATAGGTCCTTATTATTGTGGTTTTAGACCAGGAAAGTCTGCAGTCTATCAAATATTCCCATAACGTCCGATCCTTAATGAACCCAACAACATCAAATCGACACCCACGATCTCGTCATCGATTTCAAAGCCGCATATGACAGCATCTACAGGAACAAAAACTCACCCACAGGATAACCATGGAGAATTTGCGCTGCTCCATAAATGTTGGAAATAACTCAACCGATCCTTTTGATGTCAAAAAAGGCTTTAGAGAAGGTGATGCCCTGTCAAGCGATTAATTTAATGAGGGCAAAAAAAAGTACATGTCATCAAGATAGGACCTACAACGCCGATGTCTCGGTCAAAACGTCACCATCGACAGACGTAACTTTGAGGTAGTTAAGGGATTTACCTACCTAGGCTCCGCTATGAACACAGAAAACACCAGCGCGCGCTGAGATCAAATAAAGAATTAATCTTGCTAATCGCTGTTTTTTTGGGCTAATAAAGGAACTGAGTAGGAAAGCAATCTTTGCAGTGACCAAAGTGTCGCTTTATAGACCCCATCATCCTTGTTCTGCTATACGGTATAGAAGCATGGACTATCACAAAAGCGGATGAAAGCACCTTGAGTCTTTTCGAAAGATAAACGCGTTATACGGTGAGATGAGGAGAAGATGAAACAACGAGTTGTAAGGGCTGTACAGCGGCGTAAACTTAGCCAGAAGGATTAAAGTCTAACGACTGAGATGGCTGGGTCACGTAGAGTGCGTGAAAAATAATGCTCCAGATCGGAAAGTCTTCGAATCTACGGCCACACGACAGTGCAGTAGAGGAAGACAATGGATCAGGTGGCGAGCACAAGTGGAAAGTGATCTCACCCAACCTTGAGTGCGCAACTGGCGACATCTATTCTGAGAATTCTCAAGTAATTGAAGAGAGGCCATTACATCCACAAAAATTCACTGTTTGGTGCGGAGATGTGATTATACCTTACTTCTTCAAAACTACGATGGAACGACTGTCCCCGTAAATTCGGAGCGTTATGGTCATATGATAACCATTTTTTTGCCTGCTATTAAAGAATACGACTTGGAGAATATGTGGTTTCATCAAGACGGTGCTACATGCCATACAACTCGAGTGAATTTTGCTTGCAAGAGACATTTACTGGCGGCGTACTTTCTCGTCGTGGCGATATCAATAGGCCACCAAGATCATGCGATTTTAGAGCTACGCGAACGACCGTGTTTATGCAGATAAACCTTTGACTTTTGAGCACTTAAAAACCAACATTCGTCAAGTTATAGCTGAGATGCCGCCCAATATGTGTCAAAAAGTGGTCGAAAATTACCTCATAAGAATCGATGCTTGCAACAATTCGCGTGGTGCTCATTTAAATGATGTAGTATTTCACACATAATTTCAACGTTCAAACTTTATACTTACTGAGACTATAGGTACTAGAAAAAAAATTGTTATTTTGTGCTACTAAATCTTATTAAAAAATACGAAAAGGTAGTAATGCTAAGTTTGTAAATTTGTAAAATTTCAATTTATTTATTCTTAAATTAATTCATGAAAATGTAAGTAATCAAC
Source organism: Eupeodes luniger (assembly GCA_951509635.1). NCBI lineage: Eukaryota > Metazoa > Arthropoda > Insecta > Diptera > Syrphidae > Eupeodes > Eupeodes luniger. The sequence continues at coordinate 173,096,039 of OX608073.1, read as the reverse complement.
ATTTTCACAATCTGGCTACTATATGTTTAAAAGAAAACCATTCAGTTTTTAATTCATCAAAACCATCCTAATATTTTTTTAAGAATTTGTTAAAACTTTTTGATCACGCTCTATGCTCCCAAAGAATCTAGTATGTCAGATTCTTTTTTACTAAATGAAATCGTCTGGCAGTAGCTGTTGTTTTATTGGGTCGATTGAGTTCAATCTTGGAAAATAAACCTTTAAGCAGTTTCATTCAATTTTTTTTTTTGTCAAAAATAGAATATTTTAATTTTCTGAAAAATTTTCCGATTTTTGTGAAATTTTCCCCTAAAGTTTTGAATGCTCACTTGGAATTTTTGAGCACTCTCTTTCATATGCGAATTATTCCGCAGGAGATGTCTAATTCGCCTGGATTATTATAGACTATAATTATAAGTTCATTGCATGTAGTATAGAAGTTATTGTACAGAACTTTAAAAAAGGAATAACGTTTTTGACATCTGGTAAAATTTTTAGAAAAATCGAAGTAACGGTTTTTTACAAAAAATAAAAATCTTAAAAAAATACAACCAAAAGTTGGTAAAAATTGATTATCGACTCGAATATCTTGTCAAATATTAAAGACATTAAATTCTTACAAAAAAATTGTTTTCAACATTCAGTAAAATTTTGATAAGAAAGCAACGATCAGTTTTTTCATACAAATTAACAACTACACAAAATTAGTAAAATTGACGTTCGATATATATGATGAGAGAATGTTGACATGAGATTTGGGTGTAAGATGTGCTTTTCCATGGACTTTTATTGTAGCTGATGTGATATCACCGATCATTGGGACAGATTACATTAGGCATTTTGGTATCGTCATCGACCTCAAACGTAATCTTTTGATTGACAGCGTTAACAAAATCGAATCAAAAACGACCTGTCGTTCTTTTGCCCAAGAGGTAATTATAAAAGCCAACCTTTTAAATTCATACTAGAAGATTTCGAAGAACTTTTTCAAAGACAACAAAATTACCAGTAATCACATCGACAACAACGCATCACTTAGAAACAAATAGTGCTTCAGTTTTCTAACGTCCACGCCGCCGTCTTAGTGGTGAAAAACTTAGAGCCGCTCAAAAGGAGTTCAGGTACTTGATGGAGCAAGGCATCTACCGTCCATCTACAGCAATTGATCTAGTTTACTATACATGCAGATGAAATCGAACGGAGACTGGCGTCCATGCGGTGACTATCAAGGCCCCTATACCCTATACCTATTGTATTTTGTCTTCTTGCATCATACATAGCACATTTCCATTCCACATTATTTAGTCCATTTCACGCTCTTTTACCGATAGTGGATTATCGTAAACTCTCGTTTCAGCTGAATACAGGTGATAATCGCCCATGTACACAGTTCTTGGTATTATAGATGATCGTCTAACTAAGTTTTGTGCTATGAGCAGTTGAATAGGGGTTAAGATATTTGGATGAATCTGATGAAATTTCTATCGGGTTTGACAAAATATCGTCCTCGTTGTCCACTTCAGATAAATTTTCGTCCACGGATATATGAACTTCAATTTGGTAATGCACTGATAACAGATGATCTCGTGAATAAAAATCGTCTTCATAAAAATGACATTACGGCTTTTCACAATATGATTGTTCCTGAGCTTCATTAATCTTTAGCCTTAAGATTCATAACAGTATCCGACGAAGATCAACTCTTACGCTTTTGAATACCAATTAGAACATTCGACATTGGTAATATGTGCCAGCATCTTTGGGCTGAAAGAATGTAGATGGCTTAGATCATATTTGACTCCAGACCAAACTTCCTGAGGTCATCGACAAGATGAAATTTTTGCGTCAGGGTGAATTCCTCACGAAAACCCATTTGAGAGCACCAACAAGCATCGGATGCGGACGAATTTACTGTTGACAACCTACGCAAACGAATTAAGGACAATGAAGTTTGGATATGCACGTGGAATGTTAGGTCCCTTAATATACCACGTGCAGCCAAAGAATAAGCGGAGACCCTAGACTGCTGTAAAGCAGTTAACACCGCCATCCAGAAAATGTGATGGGATGGGGTTGGCAAAAAGAAGATGAGGAGCTAGATTAAGCCAACAAGTCTCGAGCTATAATTGCATCTCATGACCATCCGCATCAAGGCTAAATTCAGTAACATGAGCCTAATATGCGCACACGCCCCCACAGAAGAGAAGGATGACAACACCAAGGATATGTTGTTTGAGCTCTTGGACATAACATTTGAACAGTGTATTAGCTACGATATTAAAATTGTCCTGGGCGATTTCAATGCCAAGCTAGGAAGGTAATACATTTTTGGTACAATAATTGGGAAAAATAGCCTGCACGACAACACTTCCCATAACGGATTCAGACTCATCGATTTTGCTGCGAAGAGAAACGTTATGGTAGCCAGTACGCGTTTTCCACACCTCAACATCTACAAAGGAACTTGAAAATCTGCAGATCAATCTACCGCCAAAAAAAATTGCCCATATTGCGATCGACGCAAGACACGCTTCCAGCATCATGGATGTTCAAACTTTCCCGGGAGTTAACATCGACTCCGACCACTACCTCGTTGTAGCCCAAAAAGCACTTAGGGTTTCCAAGGCAAAACAGGGAGATGCTGGGAGAAGATAAAACGTCGAACTGTTACAATTACAAGAGACCGCTGAATACTTCTCCACCCGAGTCCCAAGTAACCTCTTTCCAAGTTCTCCGCCAACACAATGTTTCGAGAACCAGTGGCAACATTGCCAAGATGCATTCAGAGAAGCCACTTTTGACGTTGGGTTTTAAGCAGCCACCAACAAAAAATTGGTAGGCAAATGCAGCCACAGTACAGGCACTGGCCGGCACAGGCGCTGCATAGAAGGACGAGAGCTGCTCACGAGCTCTATGAGTAGAAGAAAAGAGAGGAACACCGACTTCTCAGAAGGGAAAATAGAGAGCATGAGAAGCGTGCGGTCGAATAGCAAGAATAAAGTACGAAAGTTTAATGAGGTGAAAGGAAATTCAAAAGTACATAAACCTCAAAACAAAGACAGCAAAGACGAAAGTTTAAACATCGTAGTGGAACAGCAGTCGTTGCTGAGGCCGAATTCCTACAATCCCATCTTTTCAACTCAGATAAAGTTAAGATTTCCATATCTAAGCTGAAGTCTAATGAAGCCGCTGGAGCAGATGCCGATGTCTTCAAAGCAGCTGGAGATAATTAAGTTAGGATCATGCACCAACTTGTCTGTAAGATAAAAAAAGCTTGCCTGATGAATGGGACCTCAGTATTGTTTGCCCAATACTAGAAACAGGAGACCCGCTATACTGCACCAATTATAGAGGAATCATTCCACTTAACATCGCTTGGTAAATCGTCTATGCCGTAATATGTGAACGTCTTAAGCCCATCGTGAACAAATTGATAGGTCCTTATTATTGTGGTTTTAGACCAGGAAAGTCTGCAGTCTATCAAATATTCCCATAACGTCCGATCCTTAATGAACCCAACAACATCAAATCGACACCCACGATCTCGTCATCGATTTCAAAGCCGCATATGACAGCATCTACAGGAACGAAAAATTCACCCGCAGGATAACCATGGAGAATTTGCGCTGCTCCATAAATGTTGGAAATAACTCAACCGATCCTTTTGATGTCAAAAAAGGCTTTAGAGAAGGTGATACCCTGTCAAGCGATTAATTTAATGAGGGCAAAAAAAAGTACATGTCATCAAGATAGGACCTACAACGCCGATGTCTCGGTCAAAACGTCACCATCGACAGACGTAACTTTGAGGTAGTTAAGGGATTTACCTACCTAGGCTCCGCTATGAACACAGAAAACACCAGCGCGCGCTGAGATCAAACAAAGAATTAATTTTGCTAATCGCTGTTTTTTGGGCTAATAAAGCAACTGAGTAGGAAAGCAATCTTTGCAGTGACCAAAGTGTCGCTTTATAGACCCCATCATCCTTGTTCTGCTATACGGTATAGAAGCATGGACTATCACAAAAGCGGATGATAGCACCTTGAGTCTTTTCGAAAGATAAACGCGTTATACGGTGAGATGAGAAGAAGATGAAACAACGAGTTGTAAGGGCTGTACAGCGGCGTAAACTTAGCCAGAAGGATTAAAGTCTAACGACTGAGATGGCTGGGTCACGTAGAGTGCGTGAAAAATAATGCTCCAGATCGGAAAGTCTTCGAATCTACGGCCACACGACAGTGCAGTAGAGGAAGACAATGGATCAGGTGGCGAGCACAAGTGGAAAGTGATCTCACCCAACCTTGAGTGCGCAACTGGCGACATCTATTCTGAGAATTCTCAAGTAATTGAAGAGAGGCCATTACATCCACAAAAATTCACTGTTTGGTGCGGAGATGTGATTATACCTCACTTCTTCGAAAACTACGATGGAACGACTGTCTCCGTAAATTCGGAGCGTTATGGTCATATGATAACCATTTTGTTTGCCTGCTATTGAAGAATACGACTTGGAATACGACGCCTTCATCAGTTTCATCAGTGTTCAAATTATTATTTCTGGGACTATAGGCACTAGAAAAAATTGTTATTTTGTGCTACTAGATTAGATTAGATTTATTTTTTCAATGTTAAATTTTTTTTTTTTCAAATTCATTTTTATTAATTGAATCTTAGATCTATCTTAAAGCTAGACAAAAATTCATAAAACTAGCCTAATTAACCATAACTTACAACTAACTTACTGGTCCCATACGGACACTCTAAGTTAAACAATAATACTTAATGCTAATGCCTTTCGGCCCTAAGATCTATTTAACTTTAATTCCATTTTATTTATTTTTGTATTCATTAGAAAATTTCAAAAAAACTAATATAAATAGCCTTTTTTATGTTAAATGTTCATACATAACTATTACACATATAATATAGCATGGCTGTTTGCCGTCCGCCTGATTGACAACTTTTTATTCTATAACCATATGTATATGTCTTTTAACAATCTTTAAAAATGTTCGTTAATAATTCTATATTCTAATGCGATTTTAGAATACTTATATAACAAGGGAGCATCTACTTCAGTTAGATGTTGAGTGATCAGCTCTTCCGATAAAACTTCGCTTCCAAAGACATGTCTTCTTGTTTCTCGTAACACTGGACATCTAACCATGAAAGGAAAAATGTTTTCTCTCTCACCTATATTGCATAATTCACACATGAAAGGTAAATCATCTCTATGGGGAATGAAATTTTGATTGAGCAGTTCTCCTCTAAGTCTAAATATCACAGATATTTGATGCGTTGTTAGGTCATCTCGGAAGTAATTCTTTTGACTAAGATTGTAGTCCAGCTTGCTGTAAGACATTCTGTAGATAGGTTCTTTTGCGTCGGATGTGTACTTCAGTCTATATCGATTGTCTACTGCAGCAATTAATTGGTACAGAAGGGGTTTCCACCTAAGATAGTCTTCCGGTGCCAGATTTATACCTTCTTCTTCAGCTAGCTCTAGCCACTCTCTGAACCATCCTGATTTTCTCTGTATCGCCTGCAGTGCTGCTATTTTCGGGAGATGCTCACGGAGCAATTTTTCTACAGTTTCACATTTTTTGCTACCCCACACTTGAGCTGCATACATTAATGTTGACTCCGCTAACGATTCAAATACTTTGTATTTACTGCTGTGCGCTATATGCTTATAACTGAAGATGTTTTTCCATGCAATATGCATAGTTGTTTTCGCTTTTTGCAATTTATCGGCAAGATGTTTTTCAATGCTGTTTTTATTGTTTATATTGATGTCAATATATTTATATTCTTTAACCACATCTATTCTTTCATTATTGTAAGTCCACCGTTCATGACTGCTTACTCTTCCTCCACCTTTTCGAAAAACCATTATCTTTGACTTCTCCAGGCTACCACTAATCTCCAGGTTTTACAGTAGATATCTAGTTTATTAATCATGAGTTGTAGCGATTCTGGTGAGAACGCCAACAACACTAAGTCATCCGCAAAAAGGAGAGCCTTGATGAGAATACCAGCATAATCTACTCCTCTTGGAAGACAATCCGTGATATCATCAATAAAGAGTGCAAAAATAAGCTTGGACTCAGCATACAACCTTGCCTTACCCCTTTCTTCGTTTCAAACCATGTCGAAATATTTTCTCCATCCCATACTGCAGCCTTTGTTTCCAGATAAAGATTCTGAAGTACCTGTCCGAACTTGTATGACATTCCTAATCCAAACATTTTGTACATCAATGCATTGCGGTCAATCGTATCGAAAGCTGCCTTAAAATCGACGAAGAAAACATACAGCTTTTTGTTTCTTTCCAAAAAGAAGTCAGCGATACTTCGTAGTACAAAGATTTTATCAATGGTGGAATATCCTTGTCTGAAGCCAGCTTGAAATTCCTTCAATAGCTTGTGTTCGTCTATCCACATTTTAAGTCTATTATGCAAAATTGATGTAAATATTTTGTAGGATGTGTTTAAGAAAGAAATTCCTCTATAGTTTGCAGGGTCCATTGTATTACCTTCTTTGTGGATTGGAAAATAAGCGCTTCTTTGAATTCTTGCGGTATAAGGCATGTATCCATGATGTTATTGTAGATTACCATTATTTTGTTTATCATATTCTCTGTTGCATATTTATAGAATTCTGAAGGTATTCTATCAGATCCAGTGGCCTTTCCATCCTTGAGTCCATTGAGAGCTGCATATATTTCCTCCTTCTATATTATACCTTCTAAGATCTCATCACTAAAAGCTGGCTGCGCAAATTGTATCATATCAGTGGAGGTAGGTAAATGATTTAGAAGTTCGGTAAAGTGTATTATTAACGCCTCACAATGTAGATTATTATTAATAACATATACCTTGCCATTTATTTATGTATTTTTTTCCCAAAAATCACTCTTACTCTTACAACTTACTAAACTTTTTGCCTCATTTTCATAGTAGGTTATTTTTTTCTCCTTACATAGTACTTTCCATTTTCTGTTTAGTTGGAGGTAGCGTAGTCTAGTAGACTCATTGTTGTCTCTTCTATAGCTGTTTAGCCAAGTATAAGCTAATTTTCTTGCCGACATGCACTCCGAATCAAACAAAGGTTGTTTAAATATTCTCCTTCCATCGTAATTCTTAATGCAATATTGAATTTTTCTCAAATTACAATTTTCGTCTTTCATCAAATTTATATCTAACCGATTCCTGTATGTAATTGCATTTGAATAATTTCAATGTAGTTTGGGCATCAATTTAAGGTTCCTGTTTTCCTCATTATCCGTTCCCTCAATGCTAAAGTGGATGAAAATTGGCATATGATCCGAAAAAGGTACTTGCTCCACCTCGAAATCAGTAATCACAGAATTCCATTTCTCTCCAGCAAGTCCATAATCAATGACAGAACTTCCCTGTTTTCCAACAAACGTATGTTCACCAAATTCATCTCCATCACTCGTTCGTACCATTCAGAATTCGGAATCCAAAAGAGTTGCAGAGATCAAGTAATTGATTACCCTTATTATTTCTCACCAAATCTTTAGATTTTCTAATTAGACCTCTTCTCTCGTTCTCTTTACCATCTGTTGTACCCACTCTTGCATTCAGATCTCCTATTATAAGCAAATTTGTACCTGTTCCACACATTATTGCTTCTTTCATCTTGTTGAAATCTACATCCCAATTGTTGCAGTTGATATAGCAGGGTATAGCAATACGAAAAAGTTCTCCATCCATTCTTAAATCTAAACAGGTTATATCATTTAAAGTTGTAAAAACGTAACTGCATCTTTTTAATTCTTTCTACTCGCTCTCCCTCTAGCATGCTGTCTTATAGCAGGAACTATTTTCAGCTCGTAATTTTGAAATTTGTTTTCATAGTTTATAAGACTTGTTTCACTCATAAATGTTTCATATAAAAATATAAGGTCAACATTATTTATAAATTCAAAAAAATTGGTATATAAATTCTTATTACTAAGTCCCGAAATATTATAAGACAAAATTTTACAATTATTTGACAAAATTTTACAATTATTTGCAACATTAACATTTTTAACATTTAAACTTTTTAAATATTTTAAATGGCAGACGGCATTATTTTTAAAACCAATTTCTTTGATCCCCAATAGTTTGAGAATGACTGGCACTACTGGCAGTTACACCCAAAATATTTCCTTCACCTTGAATGCGCCCATTACAGCTGACATCTATAATTTGACGTAACAACAATTTTCCACATTCTCCCTCACACATCAAATTTGGTGCTACTAAATATTATTAAAAAATACGAAAAGGTAGTAATGCTAAGTTTGTAAATTTCTAAAATTTATATTTATTTATTCTTAAATCAATTCATGAAAACGTTGCCGTTCTATCAAAACTCCCTTAGTCCATATTTTGTGTTTTGAGATATTTGCATTTAAAGTTTGAAATCAATATGGAAATTAATAGATTTTGGGAGTTTGAATTCTTCATAATTTAAAAATGGTGCATCGTAGAGCTAAGGAACTTTGAGAAAATATAAATTTTGTCATTTGCTTGAACTTGATGTATTTGTTTAATTTTTGCGGAAAATGGACTTAGGGAGTTTTCAAAGAACGACGACGAAAATGTAAGAAATCAACATTTTCACAATCTGGCTACTATATGTTTAAAAGAAAACCATTCAATTTTTAATTCATCAAAACCATCCTAATATTTTTTTAAGAATTTGTTAAAACTTTTTGATCACGCTCTATGCTCCCAAAGAATCTAGTATGTCAGATTCTTTTTTACTAAATGAAATCGTCTGGCAGTAGCTGTTGTTTTATTGGGTCGATTGAGTTCAATCTTGGAAAATAAACCTTTAAGCAGTTTCATTCAATTTGTTTTTGTCAAAAATAGAATATTTTAATTTTCTGAAAAATTTTCCGATTTTTGTGAAATTTTCCCCTAAATTTTTGAATGCTCACTTGGAATTTTTGAGCACTCTCTTTCATATGCGAATTATTCCGCAGTGAGATGTCTAATTCGCCTGGATTATTATAGACTATAATTATAAGTTCATTGCATGTAGTATAGAAGTTATTGTACAGAACTTTAAAAAAAGAATAACGTTTTTGACATCTGGTAAAATTTTTAGAAAAATCGAAGTAACGGTTTTTTACAAAAAATAAAAATCTTAAAAAAATACAACCAAAAGTTGGTAAAAATTGATTATCGCCTCGAATATCTTGTCAAATATTAAAGACATTAAATTCTTATGAAAAAGAAATTATTTTCATCATTCAGTAAAATTTTGATAAGAAAACAACGATCAGTTTTTTCATAAAAATTAACAACTACACAAAATTAGTAAAATTGACATTCGATTGTGGATATATCATGAATAAATAAAGAAATTAACTTCAAAATGATTTTATTGTGTTAAATTTTGTTTTTACGTAAGATAAGGGTTTTAGAAAAATCCAATCTCAATTTGTCAGAAAAAGATTTTGAAATGAAACTTATGTTATTATACACAAATCATTCTTGCTTACTTCTACTTAATTTTTTTTTTTTGAAAATTAATTGAAAAATACCAAGATTCTTTCTTTTTTACATTATGAAACATGTACCTCTACTTATTTACTAAACAAACAACAAAACTCAATAAACATATGAATTCATACAAAAAAGTTGTGTATATGGTTATGTTAATTAAATTAATATCTTGTTTTTTTTTAAATTAAAAGAATATTTTTTGGAACTATGTCCTTTATTTTCTAATATTTTACATTAATCTTAAAAGGAGCTTAACACTACCATATAGTTACTATAACACTGCCGATCCACTCATCATACAGTCGTATTTATATCCTTCCTTATCTTGTTACAAGGAGATAATTATAATGCTACGGATGCTTAACTCGTGCTCTATGAACTCTGAATAAAATTACTAAGCAAATGGACTAAAAAGCTGAGCGTAGCTACACTTCACGTTTTTTTCATGTGGTATGAAAGAGACAGATGAAAAATTCTTAAGTTATTTACAGTTCCTTTCTCCTGTGTGTTTAATAAATAACTCGGAGAATTCTGATCAAACTTTGCTCAAAGCGTACTCTATGTCCTCCTCCTCATGCTCTAACCAGAAAAGAAAAACGCCTAGGCATGGTGGCGCTCATGGCTCCGCGCTTTTGTACTATTCAAATATATGTATATACAATGAATGCATTGTTTTTCGATCATAACACATTTTAAAATTATATTATGTCACGACAAATGTGTCAGTATATGAAAATGAAAAAATTCTCATGAAAACTTTGTCATTGTATTTTTCCGACAAATTTGTCATCTATCAATATTTTATAAAATTTAGATTTGTCAGACAAGGGTGACAAATTTGTAGGATTGTCACCTGTCAGTTGTCATGTTTTTTCAAGAAAACTAAACTGAAATAATTGGGTTGTTTAATTTTCACATTTTGATTCTCCTAATTTAAAGTAGCCTGATTTCACCTTTAATTTTTTGTGTTGTTTTGTAATTCGTCTGGCCACGCATGAGAAAATCTTTGCTGTAGTGATCGGCTACAAGATTTTTAATGCACCTCACTTGAGAGTTATTTCGCAATAGGGATAAGGAATAAAGTGAGAAAACAATTTTTCAACAGCTTTGTATTCATACAACGTTTTAAATTAACCAACTGTTGAAAATTGTAAGTTTACGCAAAAATGTACATTATCCCTAGTTTTAATCATTTATTTGAATGATATGTAAGTGAATGGCCGATTTGATGTGTGGTAGATCAGGCGGGTTCGGTTTTAGATTTTTTAGCATGTTAATTCAAAACTTCTTATATTGTTAGTTATCCCTGAAAAATTCTGAACAATGACTAATATTACTTCATTTTCGTTGAAGGCTGTTTCAGAAATGCATTAACTTCAAGAACCAATATAATAAACAGAGACAGAGTAAGAGAAAATACAGCCAACAACTCGACATCTAGCCAGTACAAAACTCACGTTGAAGAAAATCAACTTAGTGCAACTGGCAGCCGAAAAGATTCACAATTAATCTAAAAAAAAAACAAAAGTTAAAACTAAAAGAATATTAAACCTAATAGCGATGAACATTAAGCTGATAAATTCAAGTTTGAAGCTTTCAGTAATTCCTTGAATAGTTAGGATGAGGATAGAAATAGAAGCAAATGTAAATGCGTCTACAGCTTAAGTGGTACTTCGTGCTCCCCTCCCCCCTGATCAAGGAAAATAATTTAATAATTTAAATAATTACTTTTAACGCTGAATAATTACAGAAATTCATTATCATCGAATAATAAATCTGTTTTTAACTGTTTTTTATTACAGATAAAACAAAATTCAAATATACATATATATTTACGTTGCATGAATATGTTGAACTGATCATGCCAGTTCAACAGATTTTTCTTATTTATTAATAATTAAGCGTAAGACTTATCTTGCCTGATAAAAAATATTTGTATTTAAATGTGACTGCATTCATTCGGAATAAATATTGTAAATTTCATCTAACTTATGCAAATACTATAATAAACCTTTATATCATGATAACAAAGCAAGATTATTTTGTATGACATCAGACACAAAGATACAAATCTTTCTTTCTTACAATAATTTAAGTATTTAAAAAACTAAAGTTATTCACAAACCAATATTGTGCACACTAAGGTATATCTACCCTGGAGATACCTCTTACATTCAAATACTCGGTTTTAGTAGCTATAAGGTTTTTAAATACGTGTTTAAAATAGGAATTAAGTTGAAGGTGATAGTTATTTTTTAAATCTAGTTTAAGCAAATTAAATTAATAGTTTGAAATTAAGTCGCCCGACTTAACATTAGTTAATTACTAATCTGTTAATTAAATATTTAAACACTGAAGGTACGTACAAAGCAGTTACAAGTATTTCACGAATTTTGTTTATTTTTTAGATACAGATGGTTCTAATTATTTGTTTCTTAACAAAAAACAATTCCCATACTATTGAGTTAGAAAAATCAACTCATAAAATAGAAATGTAGGAATCTTGTGCTAAGAGTGTTAGTAACTTAAGTGTGGTATAAAAACAATGATGATAATAATTAGTATACTGACATTAAAATTTTGAGTCAGTTATACCAAAATCGTTTGGATGTTTTTGATGAAAATAATTTTAATCAAATCTGTTTATAATCCAAACAATCTATTTTGTATTCTTTTTATTCCATTCCATTTTTAACCATTATCAGTGGCTTGATATTCGACTAGCTTGCAAAGCTAGTTTTAATAAAAATTCATTAATTTACACTTGCCCTATCACCAGTATGCTTATAGTGAGTGAAATTCGTTCTCCGTCCTTGCAGTATGTGCTGCGTTCATAGGTGATTTCTAGGAAAAAACTTAGGGCCTTCGTAAAAAAATCTTTCTCCTCCGTGAAGGTTTATAACGCTGATGTTTTTGAAAGGCATGCGAAGGGTGCATGCCACGCAGATGTTATTATTTATTTCTTTAAGTAACTAGTCAACGAAATTACATTGAACACATTTTAAAATAAGTGTATAAATACATTTTAAGTAAAATTAAGAATTAATTAATTCAAAAAACCAATTTATCGTTTCTTAAATAAGTTCACAGGCAAAATATGTCAAGAGTAATAAAGAGATAAGCAAACTGCAAACAATAATACCAAACAAAATATCGCAAACAAACGTGGCCCTATATATTTTTCTTCTCTCTTAAAAGGTCTGAATTCTAAGTTTAAATTTTATTTTAAAAACAATATACATTTTTTTTTTGATCGAATTCAGATAATTTCAGTATATTCAAAGACATAGTCAAAATACTACAGAACAAAGAATTTATTGCATACGGCGGCGCTTTGAATTTTTGAGAGTTTCTTGTAACCAGCGCAATCAACAATAAAATCCTTACATTTGATCATAAAGTTCGGCACGTTTGTCAACATTTTACAGAAAGTTATGTTAACTACACCAGTCAACGAAAGCATTGAGATCATTTTGAAGTAAAAGATATGCATAAGACAATGCAAATTTGTAAGCAGATTTAGATGATCATAAGTAAAACGTAGGTTAGGTTACTTACTTACTTACTTAAGGTGGCGCTACAGTCCTGTGTGAACTAGGGCCTCACCCAACAAACTTCTCCATCTAGCTCGGTCCCTAGCTAGATGTCTCCAGTTTCGCGCTCCAAGTTGGATGAGGTCACTTTTCACTTGTGCGCGCCACCTGATCCGCGGTCTTCCTCTACTGCGCTGTCCTGTGGGCAGGGCCGCCGGCCCCAGCCAAACCTGCGCTCTGTGCAAGATTTGTAAAAAGCGCCCTTTTTATATTTTCACACATAAATTGATACACAAGCATAAGCATTTCCCACATTACCCAGGAGGTAGACTTTCAATGCGTTTTTTTATTGAGGTATCCCCAGTAGGTCTAAACTATGAACTAAAACGCAGCGAAGAAATGAGCAGAGGGGAAACGTTTAAACTTGGAAACTTACTTTTCTGGCCTTACATTTTGCAAATTCAGAAATGAGATCATCAAAGTCTAAAGAATTTAATAATTCCTTTTCAATTAACATTATAGATAAGCCGACCAAACTCTCTTGAGTCATGGTTGTCTTAAGATAATTTTTAATAATTTTAAGTTTAGAAAAACTACGTTCTCCTGAAGCTACCGTGACCGGGATTGTATTAAGGATTTGGAGAGCAATTCCTAATTTCGGAGCAAAATCTTCAAGGTTTGAACTAAAAATAAAATTTAGCACATCTAAACTTAAGCTTTGTAACAAGCGGCGATATTATGGTTAACTCTTGAAACAATCTTTAAAACTACATAATGTTAAAACATTCTGCAAATTCGCTTATTTTACTTAAAAATGAAAAATTGATACTATACGTGTTAAGCTGTTCAAACCTTTCTGTAATTGATTAAATGGCTTGATAAAGTATTTTGAAAAAAAAATATACTTTAAATCTTAGCTTCGGGTCTAATATAGTTTCAGGACATTCATCAGCATAAAGCCTTTTTTCTCCGTTGAGATCGCAATGATGAAGCTTCAGGAAACATATTTGGTGTTTCTAGGGAACTAGCAATACGCTCAGTTAATTGAACATACCTACTCATTAAATTTTTCATCGGAACGCATACAAATCAAACTGTTTTTTGTATTTTTAAAACTTGTATTCCAGTTGACAGACGGACGGACTTTGCAAATATTTACTAGTTTTATTTATATTTTCTAAAATTTCAAGCAGGCAACTGTTGAATTAAGCAACATTTAACTCTTAACTCTATTGTATTATGTTTAACACTTAAACTATTAATCTGAACTTACCATAATTCTAAACCCTATACATTTTCAATAATACTTGCTATAATAATTTTTGTACTTAACTTAACCTCAATTATATTTTATTGAATTCTTTTATAATAAACTGAAGTCAACTCGAGTCGACACTTTTATTTGTTTATATCCTCGACATCCTAAAATAATTTTAACAGGTTATGGGCCCAGTCCCTTCGGAATAAAAATTAAAGTAAATTAAAATAGTTATTTTTTGACACAATGACTTTTTTTACTGGAAAAATCCCACTTTTTAATGGGAAAATTATTTAACATGGAAGCCTCAAATGGAGGCAGTTTTGCACAAGAATCGTTTGTTAAAAATTGTGCTGGGACTGGAAACTAAACCATTAACAGATGCTGCTAAAATCGAGGAGTGGAATACAAAGGACATGGATGCTAGATGCGAGCTTATTATTGCTATGGAACCCGCCCAAGTATCTCTCGTGCGATCTTTCACTACGTCCAAGGAACTTTGGGATTTTTTGAAGAACACGTTCGATCGAAAAGGTACTCGTCAGAAGGTGGAGGAATTTCGTAAGTTAATTAATGTCAAAATGCTTGAAATATGGAACAATATCTTATTAATTTCAACTTAATTGTAACACGGTTGCGAGAGATGGATGCAAAGCTGGATGATGAGCTGTTGGTGATGGTGTTGCTGGATGGATTGCCGGAGAGTTTTAAGTACATACAAGCTGCTTTCGATGCAAGCAATGAATTCCCGAAAATGGACGTTCTGCGTGCTAGACTCCTGGAGGTGGGTGATAAAAGAAAGAAAACAATTGATCGGAAAGACGATGCACTTAAGGTTAAGTTTCATAAAAGAAAACCACATGCGCAGCAACCAGGTACGTCAAAACAAAGTTTTAATTATAATTGTCATAGATGCGGCCGTAAAGGGCATATGAAAAAAGACTGCCGTGTTAGAATTGAAAAGGAAAAATTACGTTTAGTCGAAGATAGTTCTCATGAGGAAGGTTTTATGACGAGAGAATTACAAGAAAGTACACAATTTGAAGGAATTTCACAGAATGTTAGCGCAATCAACAATAGCTTAGAAAGTTCGAAGTGGTTTATTGATAGCGGGGCCACCTCGCACATGTGCTGTGACAAGAAATTCTTCATAACTCTAAACACCAACTACTCCGGTCAAGTACAAGTTGCAAATAAAAAATCAGCTAGTGTCGAGGGCATAGGAACAGTTCAGTTAGAGATCAAAGTAAATGGAGAACAAGCAAAAATTTGTTTTTATCGTACTCTCTATGTTCTCTACGAGAATGCCATTCCCTACAAAAACGGAAAAGTCTTCCAAGAATATTTTGGAAATTATACACACTGACCTATGCGGTCCCATGAACACTGAATCAATAAACAAAAACCTTTATTTTGCTACTTTTATTGACGATTACTCTCGTAAGGTCTTTATATATTTTTTGAGACAAAAGAGCGAATACTTGAGTGTTTTTAAGAATTTTAAACAACAAGTTGAGAACGAGACAAATTTTAAGATTAAAACACTGCGGAGTGACAACGCTCGAGAGCTCAAGATTTTTCCAAGTTCTTGTCCGACAAAGGTATCAAGCGACAACTGACTGTCGAGTACACTCCACAACAGAACGGCGTAGCTGAGCGCATGAACAGCACGCTGGTTGAGATGACTCGTTGTTTCATGATTGAAGCGAATCTTCCTAAATTCTTATGGGCTGAATTGATTCTAACTTCGGCCTACATTCGGAATCATTGTCCTACAAATCTGAATGAAGAAAAAAACCCTGAACAGATTTGGACGGGTAGAGTACCGAACATTAGTCATTTTCGTCAAATAGGCTGCCGTGCTTTTGTTCTGAACAAAGCCCTAGGTAGATTAAAACTAGATCCAAAAAGTGATAAATATGTCCTTATTGGATACTCGGTGGAGTCCAAGGCATATCGTTTGTGGAAGAGAGGGTCGAGAAATGTTATGAAAAGTAGAGACGTGCGTTTTATTGAAACCATTGATATCGAACAACCTGAAACAGAAAACAGTAATTTTTATGAGTATAATATAAACAACTGGAATAGAATAGAAAAGGTAGTAGAGGTACCTGAAAAGCCAAAGAAAATTAAGAATGAAGAAATAGATGAAACGAATGAAGACGAATATGAAAAAACCAATGATACAGAAAATGTTACATGCGGAAACCAATCTAATAATAGAGGGGATATTCAACTAGAACGACAGCAAACGAGTACGGATTCTGAGCCCATAAGCAATAGACTTAGGTCACATTATCAAGATGAAGTATTTGTGGAATCAGCCTTAACTACCAGTTTTCTTGAAGATCCAACCAATTTCAGAGAAGCTATGAATTCTCCTGATGCTAATGAATGGTCTTTAGCAATGAAAGACGAATATCGCTGTCTTATGCAGAATAATACTTGGACTTTGTGCGAAATACCAGTCAACCGTAAAGCCATAAGGTCTCGGTGGGTCTTCAAGTCAAAATATAATCCAAATGGAACGATTGAGAGAAGTAAGGCGAGACTTGTCGCTAAAGGTTATAACCAGAAATTTGGAATCGACTATGTGGAAACTTTTTCTCCGGTCATACGTCAAAGTTCACTTCGTCTGATTTATGCTCTCTCGGTTCAGTATGATTTAGAACTCCATCACCTGGATGTGTTAACAGCATTTTTAAACGGAAAACTTAACGAGGAGATTTACATGAATCAACCTGAAGGTTTCATCGACAATTATCATCCACAAAAAGTTTGCCGCCTGAATAAAGCGCTTTATGGACTGAAGCAGGCAAGTCGACAATGGCACACAACATTAAATGAAAAGCTGGAAAACTTGACTTTATCCCAATTAAAATACGATCATTGTGTTTACTTTAAAATCAATAAAGAGGAAATTACTATTATAGGAATATACGTAGATGATATAATAGTAGCATCAAATTTAAAATTAAGAATAAATTTAATAAAGCAGAAGCTTTCTGAGAGTTTTGATATAAGAGATCTTGGGCATCCTTCTCTTTGCATAGGACTTGAAATCAAAAAGCAAGATAAAACTTTATCAATCTCTCAAACTCGTTACATAAATAATCTTTCTTTCAAATATAATTTACAAAACGCCAAACCAAATTTAATTCCTATGCAGGTCAAACTTAAACTTGAAAAGGAACCAACTGTCATTGGAGAACGTGCTGCTGTTGAAACACAAAAGTACCAAGAATTAATTGGATCCTTGATGCATCTTGCGGTATTTACTCGACCTGATATTGCATACAGCGTAAGAAGTTTAGCACAATTTGCCCAAAATCCTAAGAGACAACACTGGAATTTTGCGATTTACTTAATGCGGTATCTTAGTTTGACAAAAGACGCAAAACTAATTTTTCGAAAAACCAATATGCCTCTGATAGGCTATGTTGACACGAGTTGGGCTGAAAATGTAAATGATAGGAAATCTCAAACCGGTTTCTGTTTTATATTTTCAGGAGCTTCTATCAGCTGGGAATCCAAAAAGCAACGAACAGTGGCAACATCTAGCGCAGAAGCAGAGTATATTGCACTATCTGAAGCTGCCAAAGAAGCTTATGCACTACGTTTTCTATTAGTTGAACTTAAAGTTAATGTAGCGGAACCTACGATAATCCATTGCGACAACCAGAGTGCACAACAAATCGCAAATTATGGAGGCAAGCAATCAAGGACGAAACATATGGATTATAAGTACCATTTTATCCGAGAAGCAATTGAGAAAGGTGTAGTTAAAATCAATTATCTCCAAACTCAACTCATGGCTGCAGACGGATTGACAAAAGCGGTTCCAAGAGATAAACATTTGTTTTGTTTCCAATCATTTGGAATGAAGTTTGAACATATGTAAATGTTGACGAGGAGTGTTGAATTAAGCAACATTTAACTCTTAACTCTATTGTATTATGTTTAACACTTAAACCATTAATCTGAACTAACCATAATTCTAAACCCTATACATTTTCAATAATACTTGCTATAATAATTTTTGTACTTAACTTAACCTCAATTATATTTTATTGAATTCTTTTATAATAAACTGAAGTCAACTCGAGTCGACACTTTTATTTGTTTATATCCTCGACATCCTAAAATAATTTTAACAGCAACAAATAAATGTAAAATCAAAAGTTTTATTTCCTAATGATTCTGCAATGTTTTTGCCTCTAGATTTCCTATTTCTATAAGGGCTTCATATATTTCTTCTAAACTTGTTTTTGAATGCCTCAATGCATCTAACCTGCTCTCCCATCTAGTCTCAGAAAGAGGTTTCAAAGTAAGACTTGGAACTTTTTGCTTATAAATATCCCACCTCGTTGTGGAACTTGTAAAAAAAAGTAATACAAACATTGAATTGTTTGAAAAATTTAACTGCTTATAATGAGCACCGAGCAGCATCATTCACCACTAAATTTAAGGAATGCGAGCAACATGGAAGGAAAAATGCTCTTGGTTCCAGGGTTCGAATTCGATTCTGAGCACCCGCTTCTTTTGCTTTCATATTCGAACCATTATCATAACTTTGGCTTCACATTCACTTTCCGGTCTTGTCTTATCACAAAATACGTCACTTCTATTAAAAATTGATGGCTATTTATTTAATGTTAATTAACCAACAAAGCGAAAAAACAATTGAAACAATCTGCATTCTGCACCAGGCTAGATATACATTAAAAGTAGCCGTTACAACAGTCATTAACTTTCAAAAAAAAAAACAAACTGCCTGTGCAAGAACGATTCGATCCACATAGATTCATCCCTCCTTTTCCATTCTATTAAAAATTTCATCTCCTGTAAGCAGGCACTTAACTCTTAAACAGATACAGTGTGAAATAAGAAAACCTGCACGCTCTGCCCCATATGATTCCGTATAAATACGTTTTTTTTTTTAATATCTCCCATGTTAGTTTCCATACTCAGTGTGCAAAAAAAAAACTCGCACATCCATTGACCATTTGTATATATATATATATATATGGAGTGTCTTTGATTTGTAGTAGTAGGTAGCACAGCAACCTACATGCTCTCGGAGGCATTTTATTTTTGTTGTTTTTTTTGTAGATGAGAACTCATATTCAGGTACGGTGCGTAATACAAAACCTGCACGTTCTAGCCCATACGATTCAATATGAATAAGTATTTTGATTTATCGTAGTACCCGTGGGATGATGGTTATTGCGTTGGACTGTCATGCGAGAGGTCTTGGGTTCGATCCCTGCCTGTACCACCTGTTCAGTAATAAAAACACCCTTTGTGTTTGTTTATGAACAGCACTTCAACTTGAAGAGCTGAACGTACTGAATGCTTTATTAACCTACAAACATAACATATTTATATCTTAAACTAGTTCACAAAAAGATGCAACTCATGCAATTACAATGGCCACCTGCATTGTTTTGCATGTTTGCATTCTTTCGCTTTCTTAACCTACATTACATTTGACCTTATTCTAATTATAACATTATTAATGCTAATTTCGGCAACATGCTCCCCCTCTTGAAATTATTCAATTTCAACCGTAAACCGTTCTCCAGTATGATTTTTAATTGTTTGCGCTTTAGCAAATACAGGTGTCATCGTTTTTCTTGCTCGTACGGACCACCATCGGTAAACTGCGTATACAGCTAAAATTATCATGGCGCCATATAATATTCCATATTGATGTATGTCGTGCTTCGACATCAATGGAAACATTGACTTGTTCGTTTCTGCAAGCTGGCTTTTTAATTCCCTGTACGAATGACTATGTTCGAAGACAAGTGCGGGAAATGGAATTTCCGTTGATAGTTGTTGGACGTCGTTGTTGAGCGAAATAGCTGTTGATAAATTTTGAAATGGAATGAACGGAGACGAGACGGTTGTTTCAATCTCTTGGAGACTATGAATCTTCGCAACCTTGGTTTCCAGGATACATTTGTCCTTCATAGATAGTTCGCCTAGACCCTGGATTTGAATTGCATGTACTTGGGTTCCACACACAACGTTTATAGATTGTGGAAATAGGGTTGAATAAATCCACTTGTTTGGAGTGCGTAGTTGGATCCAAACTTGGTTTTCATTAACTGTAGTCAATGTGCAACCTGAGTATGGGTTGTCAACGTGATTGAAGAAATTCAACTCGCATGGTGAATTATTCTCTTTGTATACATAGACTGGATGTCTGCCTGTACAAACGAAAGTTTGTTTATCATTGGATTTTTGGCAATTCTTGATGTCATCCGCTCCTAGCTTGATATAGTTGTCACGTTGCAATGTTATTGCGATGTATTCTGTGGTTGGATTCACATATGTCAGATGACCATTCATGGCAATTGGAAGTGGTATAACCTTATAAAGGTCATATACTGAAGTTTGGACCAGGGGTATTTTCACATTAAATATTATACCATTACTCGTGACTCTGGTACTGACGTGTGTGAATGAATAAATTACTCGCAATTCTTCCGACGGAATTTCAGTGTTGGGTGGTAGATGTAGTTTGATGAACTGAAGTTGTTCTAACAAGTTATTAGGTGTAAGGATAGCAGAACTTATTTTTCCATGGTGAGCGTCTGTAATCGCATCTATTATTGTCATTTGGCTTCGATGAAATCTTGCGAAGCTAAGACTTATCAGACCGACCATTGAGTTAAACAACAGCATTGCACGTGTATCATCTAAAGTTTTCGTCACTACGTTGTATGCCTTCTGGATATGAAGCATGTGTGTATTGATGGAGGCAAGTTGTTCTTCCGTATGCCTTTGACTTCTCTCAAGTATGTTAAGCGTTGAATTCAGAACAGTTGTTTGTCGTTTTGTGAGCTCATTTAAATGTTCTTGGTTCTGTTGAAGGCGTCTTACGTCTGTTTCTAACCTCTCTGCATCTTCCTGATCCATTATGCCGAATAATTTGTTTGCAGCTATTCCAACTCCATCAAACAATGATCGACGAGATCGAGCATAATTTTGTGACAGGATGACGTTGTCCATTTCTACTGCGGTTTCGTGTTGATATTTCAACTCAGCTAGAGTTATTCTGCAATTGGTGGTGTAATAAAGCGTTTTTTTCACAAAGTATTGCCATGTTGTCCAATGCTCTCTTAATCACATTGAGTTCTTGAAAATAAGAAGTGGTGTTATGAAAAATAACAATATTCCATTCGTCTGTCGTAAGCTTTGTTTGACCTATTCGTTCGAAGTATATTCCAGCAGTAGAATTGATTGGATTCGTTGTAACTGGAACTGTTGACGTAGCTTTTGAAGGAAATATGCAACAAAGGACCACTAGTATGCTTATAAGAGCTCTTCCAGTAGTGACTTGGGGTTGACGACGTACCATGGCTATTGGATTTTCAAGCCATTTTGGATTTATTGGGTGTATTCGGTTCGACGGATTCTTGACCTTTTGCGCTTGCATACTACGCACTCGTTTTGCTGCTGGTTTGTCTTCATTCTTTAAATTGCGCTTCCTTAACCCTACTGGTTCGGAAATGGTCGCAGGTTTGCTCGTTTCCGTTATTGAAACTTCTTCGTTATTTTCTTTGACAACCTTCTCATCTGTGGCTTGAATTTCTTCTTGTCCGGGCAGTGGACAAATTCTTGCAATGGCTCGTTTGAATATTCCATTTTTTGTCTTGACGTCCACTACTCTCACAATATTATCTTCGCCATAATAATATTTAATTATTTTTCCTAATGGCCACTGGAGGGGTGGAATATTGTCCTCCTTGATAATGACTAGTTCTCCCGGCATAATATTACCGTTGCTAGTTTTCCATTTTCTTCTATTTTGAAGAGTTGTTATGTATTCTGTTGACCATCGTTTCCAAAATATTTGCTGGATATGTTGGAGTCGTTGAAATCTTCTTAGATGATCAATATTTTTATCTGTCATGTCAGGCTCTGGGAATGAACAGAGCGGTTCACCAATCAAGAAGTGACCTGGAGTTAACGCTTCCAGATCATTTGGATCGTTTGACATCGGCGTAATGGGCCTTGAATTCAAAATCGCTTCTATCTGCGTCAAAACGGTGTTCAATTCTTCATATGTGAGTGGTGCCATCCCGGTACAGCGAATGAGGAGTTGTTTTGCTGATTTCACCGCTGCCTCCCAAAGGCCTCCGAAGTGAGGAGCTCTGGGGGGTATAAACTTCCAATCAATGGATTTTGATTGACAGTACTGATGAAGTGACTCTTTCAGATGTTGTGAGTCGAACAATTCTCGCAGTCGACTTAATTCAGATTTTGCTCCGACAAAATTGGTGGCGTTGTCACACGAAACCGTCAAACAATATCCTGTTCTCGATATAAAACGTTTGAGTGCATTTAAAAAAGCCTCGGTTGTTAGATCACTTACTACTTCTTAATGAATTGCCTTGGTTGAAAAACAAACAAATACTGCTATGTATCCTTTGGTAGGTGCTCGTCCTCTTATTCCTTGAAAAGATTTTGACTGGGCCAGCAAAGTCAACACCAGTGTTGAGGAATGCTCTAGCCGGCGTCACTCGTGGTCTTGGTAGATTTCCCATCAATTGTTCAATAGGTTGTGGCTTAGCTCGGAAACATGTAATGCAGTTGTGTACGGTCTCTGTTGCAGCTCTCTTTGCATCCATTATCCAGTATTTTTGTCGTGATAATGACAAAAGTGCTTGTGGACCAGCATGCATATGCTCTTCATGCAGAGATCTTAGCAGTAGTTGAGATACGGTGCTTCGCTTAGGGAGTAGTATGGGATGTTTCATATTTACGTCTAATTCTGAATTTCTTAGTCTTCCACCCACTCTCATCAGGCCTGTGTTGTCCATAAACGGTTGCAATGTAAGTAGTGTACTTGAATGGTCGATAGAAGTTTTTTGTTTCAATTGCTTGTATTCTTTGTAAAACGAAACAAGCTGTGTATTTCGTAAAAGCCCTTCTAGTCCAAGTTTAAGCTCATCGCAATTAAGCATTCCCCTTTGTCTCTTCATTTGGGTCATTCGTGTGTTATTTATGAATCTATAACAGTACGCGATTATTCTCTGAAGTTTGAGAAGTGATCCGGGTTTATGGATTGGGATTGAGATGTCACAAATTGATTCTTTCACCGTTGTTGATAAGGCTGATTTTGTTGCCCTGCGTTCTGGCGCTTCTTTTATAGAATCTGATTTTTCAAATTGCCATGATTCTTCATGATTATTAAGAAAATCTGGTCCCTTGAACCAAATTGAGGCATCGAGAAGCTGAATGGGCGGTAATCCTCTAGATATGAGATCTGCTGGATTGTTTTTACCAGCAATGTGATGCCAATTAGTTGTATTGGAAAGTGATTGAATGCGTGCGACTCTGTTCGCAACGAATGTTTCCCATGTATAGGATGGTGAAGATATCCATGATAGTACAGTGGTACTATCGGTGTAGTAATGAACTTGACTGATTGATATGGTCAATGTTTTCAGTAGACGTTTGACTAATTCGGCCATTAATACTGCCGCGCAAAGTTCTAAGCGAGCCAACGTTGTTATTTTTAAAGGTGCTACTCTGGATTTTGCACAAAGTAGAGATACTGAAATGTTTCCATTAGCAGTTCGAATATAGCAACATGCACCAAATGCAGCCATACTACTGTCCGAAAAAGCATGCAGTTGAATTTGTGACGGATTCTGTGGTATTGTGCACCTGGGAATACTTATTTTGCTTAAAGCGTATAGTTGAACCTTGTAAGCTTCCCATTTCTTTTGTTGTTCAACAGTAAGTGGTTCATCCCATGCTGTTTTCGATTTCCATAGTTCTTGCATGAACAGTTTCCCAAGTACGACGACCGGACCAACTATACCCAATGGATCAAACAACCTGGATATCTCTGAATATGCGATTCGTTTTGTTAAATTTAATGACTCACCGAAATTGTTTGGACAATGAAAAAAGAAAATGTCTTTGTTTGGTTCCCAAATCAATCCTAGAGTTTTGACGACGTCTCTTTGATGTATTGACATTGTTTTTTCCTGATGTTCTCTTGGAATGTCTGCAAGAATCTCAGCGTTGTTGGCACAGAATTTTCTTAGTTCGAATTTTCCTTGCTTTAATACCGCAATTAGTTGATCCCGTAGTTTAAGGGCTTCATCTTTAGTGTCTGCTCCTGTGAGGATATCGTTAACGTAGGTCTCTTCTATAATAACCTGTGATGCTCTTGGAGTTGTAGTTTGATTTTGGTGGGCAAGCTCCTTCAAGCATCTAGTTGCCAAGTATGGAGCAGCTGAGGTTCCATATGTTACCGTATTCAACTGGCATGTTCGAATCGGGTCTGAAGGTGATGTGCGCCAAAATATTGTTTGGTATTTGCGATGATTCTCGTCTATTAGAATGTGCCGATACATTTGCCGTATATCAGCGGCAAAAGCATAACGATGAAGACGAAACTTTACCATTATTGAAAAGAGGTCAGATTGCACGGTCGGTCCAACCATCATTGCTTGATTCAGCGATGTTCCTTTTGAAGTCTTCGCTTACGCATCAAATACAACGCGTAATTTCGTAGAGGAGCTATCTGGCTTGAGTATTCCATGGTGTGGAATAAATTGGCTGTTGACAGGAACTTCTGTTCTTGGCACCATGGTCATGTGTCCTTCTTCTTCGTATTCTTTCATAAATTGATGGTACAGTTGCTGGAGGACTGGCTGTTGTGCTAGTTTTCTCTCTAATGACAACAATCGTTTCATAGCCATGCCTTCTGATTGCCCAATCTCTTCGGGATTGTGTTTGAATGGAAGCTGAACAACGTACCGTCCATCACTATGCCTTTTCATCGTTTCTTGGAAATGAATTTCACAAGTCATTTCTTCTTGGGAGATTAGAGTGTGTTCTTCAACGTGATGCTCCAATTCCCAAAATCTTTCGATTTGTCGTTCTAAGGTGCTGGTGCCGTATTTCGTTGCAATACTGCACAATTTTTTTACATTGTTTCGTGCACCTTCGACACTGGCTCTTCCACCAACAATCCAACCTAGTCTCGTGTTTTGCAGAGTAGGTAGTGTTGGTCCCAAATCTATTTGTCCAGGAGCCATGAGCTTTAAGTAGAGTTCCGCTCCGAGCAACAAGTCGATTCTTTGAGGTCGGTTGAACTCTGGGTCAGCTAGTGTTGTGTGAGTTGGTATGTTCCATCCTTCTGTCTCTAAGTAGATAGTTGGTTGTGCCTCACTTATTTTGGGCAAAATAATTGCTTCAATCGTTGACTGGAATCTTGTGGTTCGAGATTGTAATAACACCGTTGTATAGTACTTCGCTAACATTTCTGTCTCTCCAATTCCAGCTATCGGGATATTGATTTTTGTTCTTGGCAACCCCAGCTCTTGACATATCCTCTCTGATATGAAGTGAAGTTGAGATCCTGAGTCCAAAACTGCACGGCATGGCATATTTGTACCATGCTGATTCGAAATCTCTACTACAGCTGTTGCGAGCAAAATTTCGGTTTGCTGTTTCTGTGATTTAATTGCCTTAAGTGACGTATTGGCGATTTCTTTATGCAATAACAAGTGATGTCTCTTGTTGCATTGCTTGCACGGATTCGACGTGCATTGGCTACTTTGATGACCTTTAAGAAGGCAGTTAAAGCACAGGTTGAGTTTTTTCACTAGTTCGCATCTTGAACTATGATTCTTCTTGAGGAACTGTCTGCAATTCTTAATGGAATGTCCATTTATTTTGCAGATTGCGCATCCTTCAGATGCTGATGTCATCAAACTCGTGGGACGTCGTTTTTCTTCCTTAGATGATATGGCTTCAATTGTTTGGTATCTCGATGTTAGAAATACATACAAATCTGCTAAGGTTTGTAGTTCCTTGCAGGATTTTAATGACTGCTCATACAATCTTCGACTTTCTTTGTCGAGTTTTTGTAGAATTAGGTGTAAAACGATTGGGTCCCAAGAGCTTACGTCCACTCCGATGTTGTGAATGGCGGACATGCAGTCCTTGGTAGTGTCTAGAAGTCATTTGATGGATCCAGAACTCTCCGTGGTGATACTTCCTTGTTGACAAATATCGTTTAGTAGAGCAGTTACAAGTAATCTCTTATTGTCATATCGATCAAGAAGGGTGTTCCACGCAGCATCATAATTCGTATCAGTAGTAGAAAAATGTTGTAGCATTTTGCTGGATTCTCCAACCAGATTCGCTTTTAAATAATGCAGCTTTTGTGCTCCATTTATTTGACGTTTGTGGATAAGTTCAGTGAATAGGTCCTTGAACTCTATCCATTTTGTGTATTGGCCATTAAACGTTGGCAAGGTTATCCTAGGTAACTTTACATCGGAGACCTTGCTCGTATCGTTTAATTTATCGATGGCCTCTTGTAGCTTTATAGAAGCCTTCAGGTATTCGTCCTCTACCTCGAAGTATTCTTCAACATCATAGTCATTAGTGCGTTCAAGAGTCATTATTTGCTGATGACCTTCAACGATGATGTTCCAGTAATTTTTTATGGCCTCTTGCCTTTTTTCATAAAATGCTCTTGAACTGTCTTCAGGAGCAGTTTGACGAATGAGTCTCGTCATGGCATCTATAGCTGCTCGTTGATGGCGAAAAATATTGAGATGTGACCTTCCGTCCTTATCATCGCTTTTTGATTGTTCCTTGGTGTCATCTTGAATGCGTTCAAGCTCATTGAGAATCTTATCGGAATACTTCAACTGCAATGATTCAATATTCTCATAATATTTCCTTTTGAAATATTCTTCGTCACCACTGGATTGCTTCTCTAATTCCTGATGCCTCAATCGGAATTCGCTCCATTCCTTGTGAAGCTGACTCATCTTCTGGATGAGGTATGGTTTCATCCACCTCTTGGGGCCATCCTTCCCAAAATTGGTGCAGATCGATTCGATGCGTTTCCCCGATGCCTGTTGCTCCGATAATAACGCTTCCATTTTGTACTAAAATTGAAACTTCAATTCGATTCTAGTTAATCTCCTGGCAAGATCGCCAAATGTTCAGTAATAAAAACACCCTTTGTGTTTGTTTATGAACAGCACTTCAACTTGAAGAGCTGAACGTACTGAATGCTTTATTAACCTACAAACATAACATATTTATATCTTAAACTAGTTCACAAAAAGATGCAACTCATGCAATTACAATGACCACCTGCATTGTTTTGCATGTTTGCATTCTTTCGCTTTCTTAACCTACATTACATTTGACCTTATTCTAATTATAACATTATTAATGCTAATTTCGGCAACACCACCTAAAGTTTTTTTTCACGGGTTCTGCCTCTTACGAGGAATTGACAAATTCTCCAATGGTAATTCTTGTCATGAAAAGTGCTCCATCCTGCAATTACTCACCCACAGGAATGGTTGAGAGTTGTAAGTCACTAGGCCCTGGTTCTCTACGGACTGTTGCGCCACCTAATTTATTTATTTTGCTTTGTCATACTCTCTATGTTAATTTTGGGACTCAGTGTGCATTAAATAAATATTGCACATATGAGATGGCATGGAACTTTTTTGTGTTGAGATTTTTTCTTTTTTTCTCTTGTACGAACAGGGGGAAATATTTGGAAATGAGGTAGGTAGAATTTGTAGTTCTGCTATATCTTGAGTTAAATTTTCATTGAATGCAACAATGAAAGTGATGTTAGTTAGTGCGCAAGAGATAACTTAGGACAGTTGTGATGGATGTTTTTTGTAATTATTTTAAGAATGTTGTTGGTTAAAGAATGGCAAATAGTAGTACATATTTGTTTGCAAGATTATATAACATTTTCTTGCTCCAGGTAATGCGCCCCCAGAATTTTGCGCCCTGTGCATTTGCACATCTTGCACATATGCTTTGTCCGGCCCTGCCTGTGGGTGTGAATTCGAAGACTTTCCGGTTAGGTTTGGTTAAAGTGGCTGTCCATAATGGAATCGGATACACTTAGGCCAGTTTAATGGCCCATTGTGATACCACATGAATCTTGAGGCTTCCTCCTAAGCTCAGGGGAACCAGTTTGAGTCCCTTACGAAATGTGAGAGGCTGATTATGCTTATATGATTTAGAACGTTTAGATCGTTAAAGAAGAATTCTACTAGTTAATTCTTGCGTTTTTGAGCTAGAGCAGGGCATGTACGGAGAAGGTGAAGAACTGTTTTCTCCTCTTCCTTGTCCATACAGCTTCTGCAAAAGTCATTTGAGAATACGCCTAGCCGCGTGGCGTGCTTTCCTATTAGACAGTGTCGGGTTATGACACCTATTATCGAGCTAATATGCGATCTGCTTAGAGATAGCAAGCACCTTGACCACTTTAAATCTAGTGTCGGACCACTACCTGTTCCACCTGGTGTTTGCCTTCTTCATAGCGTCTTGCATTAGCAATAGTTTACAAGTAGCGATTGGTATTCCAGCATTTGCCAAACGTGGTAGAATGGGCTGTAATATACCGTTCCTGGCGAGTTCATCTGCGCTACAGTTACCTGGAATGTCTCTATGGCCCGGCACCCAGCAAAGGCGAATATTGAACTGTTGTGCCATTTCCATTAGAGATTGTCGACAGTTATGGACTGTTATATAGTTTGTAGGGACAGAGTCCAGAGATTTGATAGCGGCCTGACTATCTGAGAAAATACGGATATCAGATGTTGATATCACGTTTTCTTGAAGCCAGGACAAGACTTCTTTTATCGCCAAAAGTTCCGCCTGGAACACGCTACAATGATTGGGAAGGCGGAATGAGAGACTTTATTTCAGTTGTTTGGAGTACACACCTCCACCAACCCCTTCTTTTGTTTTTGAACCATCTGTATAAAAATGGATTGACTCGTCTTCCAGGAATGCCCTATCCTCCCAGAAAGATCTGGAAGATATAGAAATCTGGAAGTTTCTGTCGAATTGCAGTTGGGGGATGGTGTAGTCTGTGTGCTTTGGAATTGATTCTAAATACCTAAGAATTACGGAGTGGCCAATGTTGTTGTTAGTCCACTGCGACGAAGCTTTGAGGCGAATAGCAGAGCTTGCAGCTATTTGTTTGCTAAAAATGTCAAGAGGTGTTAGGTAGAGTAAGGTGTGCAGTGCCGCAGATGGGGTCGTGCCGCTTATACATAGGCAAGCTGAACGTTGGACTTTATTTAATTTGTCACGGTTTATAGATTTCTCTAAAGCAGTCCACCATACTGCCACACCGTACATTAAAATCGTTCTAATTACCGATGTGTAAAGCCAATGCGTGATTCTAGGTTGTAAGCCCCATTTATAGCTTTTTTGCAAGAAAAGAGAGCTACAGTAGTTTTTTTTTACTCTTTCCTGTATATTGCGATTCCAATTTTGTTTTTTATCTAAAACAAGACCCACCCAGGTATTTAGCCTCGTCTGAGAATTTTAATTGGATTCCTTTAATATAGGGAGGGTTGACAAATGGAATTTTGTATCTCCTCGAAAATAAGCCTAGATCGGTTTTGTGTGGGTTAACACCCAGTCCACACCGATCAGCCCAAAGTATTAGTCTGTCTAAGGCATTTTGTAAGAGTTCTTTTAACGTGTTAAGATGCTTTCCTGAAACTGCTATAGCAACGTCGGTCGTCCGCATAGGCGATCACTCTGAAACCCTCTGCATCCAGACTAGTTAGGATTTTTTTTTCAAAATAAAACGTAAGAATAACTTAAGTTAATTCCTTCAGCAACTTCAGAAGTTACTTAAATAAAAGCATATTGATTTTGTCTAAGTAAATAAGAAGAAATCGTTGAGAAAGCGGACCATGAAACCAATAACCTCGAAGCTTTTCCAAAAGAATAAGCTAATTAACTGTACTAAAAGCCTGAATAAAGTTAGTATACAGAGTGTCCCATAAGTAACGGTCCAAACTGTATACCATAAATGGTCAAGTCATGACCTACCAGAATTTGGTAACTTGTCTACACCGCATCCCAACGGTTTTCGAGTAACGGTTGTTTTAATGAAATTTTCAAAAGCACCTACTTTAAGTCGGTTTTTCAATCAGGCTGTGCACAAATGATTTTTTTTCTACTACATAATAATATTTTACAATTTTGAATAAACATCCAATATTTTTGCATTTACAAATTTCAATTTTTGGCACTATTTTGCAAAATATTAATATTTAAAATCATATTCTTATCAAACCTAATTTTTTACATCGAACTTTAAAACAGGTTTATTAAAAAAAATCATATCACACAATACTGGTTATCGTTTTTAAAAACTTTCTTGATTTTTTAGCTTTTCAAAAAAGTTTAAAACATCACAAAGCTAGCTTTGGTTCAAAAGTTATTAGCATTTCAATTTAATAAGTCACGATTTAAAAAACAAATATAAAAAGAAAAAAAATGTGTTTCTATTAGAATTTCTTATTACATCACCAGAGACATCTTGTTTCCAATTCATTGAATTAGGCTCACCATGTGAGTACCCCCGAACAATTTTTTTGTTTAGTTTAGTACAAGCAGCAATGGCGATCTTTTTCCTTATCAAGCAGCGCTTCTTAATGACTACTACTACGTCTAGTACT
Source organism: Eupeodes luniger (assembly GCA_951509635.1). Classification (NCBI taxonomy): domain Eukaryota; kingdom Metazoa; phylum Arthropoda; class Insecta; order Diptera; family Syrphidae; genus Eupeodes; species Eupeodes luniger. The sequence continues at coordinate 173,065,210 of OX608073.1, read as the reverse complement.
TGTACTAAATAATACCGGAAATAATTTGGCTGTTTGTATTATCGCCGTTTTTAAACCAATGAAGTTGTTAAGCTATAATAGTGCGGTACCTTATTTATTTCATAAAGAAGAAATAATTTAAGAAAATAACTAAAAATGTCTTACACGTCACGTGAATATGCAGTGATGCATTTTATTTATGGCGGATGTGGCGGAAATGCAAGAGCAGCAGCAAGGAAGTATCCAAATGCTTCAAGTCCTGACCATCGGGTATTTATAAGAGTTCATAATTCTTATATGGAAGGCATAATCCCTGGAAGTTTAAGGATTGGAAGGCCCCAACACCATCTTAATGACGAAGTTGTGTTGAGGGAAATTAAAATAATCCAAGTGCTTCTACTAGAGCCATTGAGAGAACAACTGGGATACCCAAATCTACTGTTCAGAGGATTCTGAAGCAGAACAACCTGCACCCTTTTCACCTGCAGCGTGTCCAGACCTTATTACTAAGGGATTACCCTAAAAGAGTTGAGTTCTGCCAAATTACGATCGATAAAAGCCGAGAAGATCCTGATTTTGTTGGAGTGATGAATCATCCTTTAAAACAAAATGGATATTTGAATATGCACAATATTCACAATTGGCAGGAAGAAAATCCACATTTAATACGAGAAGGAAGATCTCAATACCAATTTAAAATTAATTTATGGTGTGGAATTTTAAATGGGCAAATCATAGGACCCTTTGAATTGCCCGACACAATAAATAGTGAAAATTATTTAGAATTTTTGGAAAACAGAATCTGCGTATTATTAGATAATATTCCTCTCGCCCTACTCCAGACCATGTGGTTTCAGCAAGATGGATGTCCAGCCCATTATAGAAGAAATGTCAGAAGTTTTTTGGACAGAGCTTCCTCCGAGTGATGGATCACTCGGACTTGAATCCACTAGAGTTTTTTTTATTAGAGTTGACTAAAAGAGAAAGTTTTTGCCCAGCCCATACGCAGTGTTACTGAACTTAGGCAGAAAATTGAAACTGCGGCTGAGAAAATAAGAAGCTCAGGACATGCCAGACGTTTCAAACGACAGTTTTTAAAACGTTGTCGAGCATGTTTACATGCAGGAGGAGGGCATTTAGAACAATTGCTTTAAAAAAATATGCGTAGAGATATACCTTTTTTTTTAACTTCGGAACAAAATTAAACACTTTCCTAACTTTTATGATCATGCTATTCCAAAATTCTGGCCTCTTACAAAATTCAAATCCCTGTTTTCAAAATGAAACACATAGTTTCATAAATTTCATTCAACCATTTCTGTGTGCGAGTAATGTTGTCAGGGATGGAGGCAACCTTCAGTTTTAAGCCGAATTCGAACGGCTAGTTTGAAAAAGCACTTTTCATGTCTAGAACTAGGTACTCTTTGAGGATTTGTCAATTCCCCTCAAAAGGCAGTACCCGTGAAAAAAAAATAGGTGACCTAGGTAAGGGTTTGAGTCCAGACCACGGGTACTACAATAGTTTTCATTGCAAAACTGATATTGATAAATTTTTGGGTGAGCCCTATAAGAAAGAAGTTGGTTAAATATCTCCGCATAGCAAGTATTACTTTTGTAAATACCAAATAAAAATCCGAATCTTTTACATACGCTCCTTCGTGACATGTAAGACATTTTTAGTTAGTTTCTTAAATTATTTTTTCTTATGAAATAAATAAAATACCGCACTATTATAGCTTAACAATTTCATTGGTTTAAAAACGGCGATAGTACAAACAGCCAAATTATTTCCGGTTAAAATAATAAAAGCGTTAGCACAAGTACTAGACGTAGTAGTAGTCGTTGAGAAGCGCTGCTTGATAATGAAAAAGATCGCCATTGCTGCTTGTACTAAGCTAAACAAAAAATTTGTTTGGGGGTACATCATTATTGATGTGGAACTGAGTGGACGTGTTTGATTAAGTGGCAATAATCTGAATAGTTTCAAACGTTTATTTTAACGTACCAAGGTTTTACTCCACAAAATATAAAAACTATTTTAAACACTTTACCCGTTAAACATTACAAAATTTGATTAAATCAAAATTGCAAATACTCTAAATTAATTTAAAAGTTCGATTTATATTGCACAAATTTGATTTTTGATTTTGCACATGGTGGAAAATATTATCTCTTAAATTAAAGTGCGACCTACTCTTTATCAAAAACCAGCCGACCCGTGCTCGCGTTGCTTCGCAAATTGTAACCAACACATTCTGTTTGTGCTTATGGATTTTCTTCCGATGTTAGCCTTTCTTTTACCCATATTATATTTCTATGCGATAAAAGAAAAACAACGAATTTAAGCTTGTTATGTACTGGTATTTAATAAAAAAATCAAAAAACATTTCCTTACCGAAATTAACACTTTAGAAAAAAAAACTTAAGTAAAATATTACGTAGTAAAGGCCAAGCCGCACGTGAAGACAAACAAAACCATTTCAATTTTTTAGTTGAAAACAGAACGACATTTTTGTCTATTTTCTTCTTTTCTTTCTTTTATTCATACCTAGAAACGTGTTTTTGCAACCGAAAAATATAGTTTGCGGTAAAAAAAAACAAATTTGTGTTTTCAATGTTCTCATACATCTATAGGTATGCGTGTGTAAATATCCATAGACACATTTTTTTATTCATCTGCTCATGTTCAGTGCAGTGCAACTGACTTAACCTACTCACATTTGTGTGCTCTTTTTATCGACGTCATTGTAAGTACCTATTTCGAGTTATTTGTAAGGAAAATTTTAACTAAATTTCAGATTTATTGTTCGAGGAAGTGATACAAAATTGGTAATTCAAGCGATTATAATAGAACTTGTTTTATTTTTAAATTGGAAGAATTATAATCTATTCACTTCCTCGAACCAGAAAAATAAAAAAGATCAAATTTTTCTTTAGATAAGCCGGCATTTCATGTGCACGGCACTGAAGTTAATTAAATGTCCATAGCAAAAACACTCCATTACCAAGACCGGAATCTCAGACTGACATTTCGGTTTGCCTACAAGCTAGAAAGCACTAAATGTGAGAAAGTGTGCGTGAAATGATGCAAAAAACCTAACACATTCTCACATTTAGTGCTTCGGCCCATCAAAACGCTTCATTATAGTAATCAGCCCCATCTAAATGCTTCATTTTGAATGTTTCATGGCCTCGTTCAAAAACTAAACAATCCTAACCAACAGAATCTGAAGTGCTGACATGGTCTTAAATTGGAAGATTTGTATAGCTTTTTAATTTCCATCCAAATAAATGTTGTAAATGTATATTAAATAACATAAAATTGACCAAATACAAATTATTTAATGATTTATTGGTGCTTTATTTTGTTTACTTAAATTATTTGCGAACGCAATATGCGCTGCAACTAGTTAAGTAAGCTTAGAACATTTTTTTGGCGACATTAGAAGTTCAGGTGGAAACAAAAGGCGGGGGTGCATCCGTATTTGTTTGTACAGAAAATGCTACGAGAAGCATACTTGTGAAGTTCCATTGCCAACTTTAGCTAGTTCAGATTCGTCAATTAGATTAGTATTTTCATCATTTAAGAAGTTCGACAAATGCAAGACCAAATTTTAGTTTTTTTTGTTGCAGAAATATTCCTGAAAATTTCTTTTTGAGGGATTATGTTATAGTTAGAATTTTGTTTGTAGTTAGATTTTGGAATAAAAATTTGAGGGGACCATGTTTTAAAAATAAGCTGCTTTGTGTAAAGCATCTTTAAGGAATAGAAAAACATAGGCAATATGGTTGCACACAATACCAACTAAATGAGTGCAATAAATAGATTTAAGCAACTTTTTTTATTCCAGTATGAGGAAACCGAACACACAATAGAAAAAAATCGGTGAACGCGCCAAAATGCATACTTCTTGCTTAATAATGTTATCTTCTATGCTTACGCATAAAATTACGAATTTTGTAGCATATGAACATTTCAAGATATTTTACAATGTGAACAATTAAATATGCTATGAAATAATTGGCTGCTATTAATGCTAATTTTTTTTTTCTAAAAACTTGATGAAGGTTAAACGAAGCGGAAATTTCTTTAATGAACATACTCAAAATATTATTGGCTTTCTTAAAAATATTTTTCTACACTAACCTCTGCTTTATATCTGAAAACTATTGTTTATGTATATTTTCTTCTATGTTCTGCATTTATAAAATGTAATCTATGGTAGTATTTATTATATTACGAAAAACAAAAACATATACGTAAAACTCATTATTTTTTTTCATTATTAGCAGCATTTTTACTAAACATACTTTTCAAACAATAATAAGTAGGTAAACTTGAACATTTTTAAGGAATGAATGAAAATTGTATTTTGCGTTAAACTGTGGAAATTCACTAAAAAAAACTTCTGTACGTCAACAATAAACATTCATGACGATTACATGTTCTATTGAATTAGTTGTGCATGAATTCAGAACGATTTTAAGACGTTTTCATTTTGTGATATATGTCAAAATTTACATTTTATTTGCTCTGCATTTATTCAACAGGTTCGCTATAATCGTTCTGATTACTTTTTTAAAACATTTGTGTTCCTTTAATGCATAGTTTTTTTTTTTGATAGCAAATACATGTATGCTTCCATCAATCAAGAATGTTATGGATAAGATATTTTTCGATTATAACTCTTTTTTTAAATATACAAACTATAAATATACTTGGATTAATTAAATTGATACAGATTTTAAATACTTGCAAACAAAATATTTGGGCCGTTCGTTAACGAAAATTTATTAGAATTCAATACAAAAATTGCACTCGCACCCTTAAATTGATGGTTCTTCGAACGCATCTTCGATACAAAAATCCAAGGTTTATTATGAAATTTAAAGAATTTCGTAGTGATTACTGTAAATTAGAGAATTAATTATAATAAACTGATGTTGAACATGCTTTTTTCAAGACAAAAAGGTACATTGGTTCACTATCCACAAAATGCCTGCAAAATTAAAGCTTAAAACTGACTTTTTCATCGAAAAAAAGTAAAAAGAAAAACCTGAAAAAAACTTATTAACCACCCCATTTTGTTTTTGCTGTGCAAAGTGCCGCTAGCCCACGGCATCGTTTTTTTTTGTTTGTGCTCACATCTATTCATGGACTAATTGTCAAAATTACAAATACAACAATGTAAACAAACGGGTTTTGGAGAGTGAAACGTACGAAAGATTCCGGTCTTGGTAATGGAGTGTTTTTGGTCCATAGTAACTTAAAAAAAGAGCCCACACTGCTCGCGATGTGACGATAGAATTAGAGAAACAAAAAAATAATGTGTGTGTGTAGGTTAGTTGATGAACTATACAATACAGAAAAATTGAATATGTAGGTGTATAGGTAGGTAAGAGAAAAACCAAAAACACTCCATTACTAAGACCGGAATCTCAGACTGACATTTCGGTTTGCCTACAAGCTACTGAGGACTAAATGTGAGAAAGTGTGCGTGAAATGATGCAAAAAACCAAACACATTCTCACATTTAGTCCTCAGGCCCATCAAAACGCTGTATTATAGTAATCAGTTATCAATCTAAATACTTCATTTTGAATGTTTCATGGCCTCGTTCAAAAACTAAACAATCCTAACCAACAGAATCTGAAGTGCTGACATGGTCTTAAGTTGGAAGATTTGTATAGCTTTTTAATTTCAATCCAAATAAATGTTGTAAATGTATATAAAATAAAATAAGATTGACAAAATACATATTTAATGATTTATTAGTGCTGTTTTTTGTTTACTTAAATTACTGGCGAACGCAATATGCGCTGCAACTGGTTAAGTAAAATTGGAAATGGACAAAAGTGTAACTTTGTAAAACAACAAAACAGACAATTTTTTCAGCTGTAGTTTGCTTAGAGCAGTTTTTTTGGCGAGGAAGTTCAGGTGGAAACAATAGGCTGTCTGCGTATTTTTTTGTACAGACAATGCAGCGAGAAACATACTTGTGAAGTTCCATTGCCAACTTTAGCTAGTTGAGATTCCTCATTAGATTAGTATTTTCATCATTTAAGCAGTTCGATAATTGCAAGACCAAATTTTAGTTTTGTTTGTTGCATAAATATTATTAGAGTTAGAATTTTGTTTGTAGTTAGATTTTGGAATAAAAATTTTAGGAAACCATGTTTTAAAAATAAGTTGTTTTGTGTAAGGCATCTTTAAGGAATAGAAATACATAGGCAATATGGTTACACACAATACCAACTAAATGAGTGCAATAAATAGATTTAAGTAACTTTTTGTATTCCAGTATGGGGAAACCGAACACCCAATAGAAAAAAAAACCGGTAAACGCGCCAAAATGCATACTTCTTGACTAAATAATGTTATCTTCTATGCTTACGCATAAAATTGTAGCATATGAGCATTTCTAGACATTTTACAATGTGAACAATTAAATATGCTATGAAATAATTGGCTGCTATTAATGCTAATTTTTTTTGTAAAAAGTTGATGAAGGTTAGCCGAAGCGGAATTTCTTTAATGAACATACTTAAAATATTATTGGCTTTCTCAAAAATATTTTTCTACGCTAACCTCTGCTTTATATCTGAAAACTATTCTTTATGTATATTTTCCTCTATGTTCTGCATTTATAAAATGTAATCTACGGTAGTATTTATTATATTAACAAAAACAAAACAAACGTAAAACTCATTAATTTGTTTTCATTATTAGCAGCATTTTTACTACACATATCCTTCAAACAATGATGAGTAAACTTGAACTTTGGTAACTAAACATTTTAAGGAATTAATAAAAATTATATTTTGCGTTAAACTGTGGGAATTCACTAAAAAAACTTCAGTACGTCAACAATAAACATTCATGTCGATTACATGATCTATTGAATGAGTTTTGCATGAATTCAGAACGATTTTTTGTCGTTTTCATTTTGTGATAAACGTGAAAATTTGCATTTTATTTGCTCGCATTTATTCAACAAGTTCGCTATAATCGTTCTGATTTTTTTTTTAAATATTGGTGTTCCTTTGAAGCATAATTTTTTTTGATAGTAAATACATGTATGCTTCCATCAATCAAGAATGTTATGGATGAGGTATTTTTCGATTATAACTCTTTGTTTTAAAATTTAATATTTATTAATCAAAATGGAATTGAAAAATAGTTGCAAGTTTAAATCATTAAAATCAAACTATAAATATACTTGGATTAATTAAATTGATACAGATTTTAATTACTTGCAAAAAAAATATTTGAATTCAATAAATTGCGCTCGCACCCTTAACTTGACGGTTCTTCGAACGCATCTTTGATACAATAATCCGAAGTTAATTCTGAAATTTAAAGAATTTCGTAGTGATTGCTGTAAATGAGTGAATTAATTATATTAAACTGATGTTGAACATGTTTTTTTCCAGACAAAAATGTACATTGGTTCGCTATCAACAAAATGACTGCAAAACTAAAGCTTAAAACTGACTTTTTCATCGAAAAAAGTAAAAAGGAAAACCTGAAAAAAAACTTATTAACCTCCCCATTTTGTTTTTGTTTTGCAAAGTGCCGCTAGCCCACGGCATCGTTTTTTTTTGTGTGTTTTCACATCTATTCATGGACTAATTGTCAAAATTACAAATACAACAATGTAAACAAACGGGTTTTGGAGAGTGAAACGTACGAAAGATTCCGGTCTTGGTAATGGAGTGTTTTTGGAAAAAACGTAACTATTAAATGGAACACATATTAAGAGAGGAAGAGCATGGGAAGAAAATAAAATTAAAAATGTTGGAATGATAATGAAATGAAACAAAGCAGCGACCTCGCGATTGTGATGGAATCTAATTTCCTGGATAATATAAATTCAAAAAGTTTATAATTTTATAATTTGTTTTTATTTATTTCTAAGGTTGTATGTTTAACTTAGAAGTGATTTTAGGCTTAAAATTTGCGCAACAATATTGACTATATGAAGCAATGCTTATCTTTGTCGATTATTGTATAGGTTTTAAGATATGAGTGGTTGTATAAGTCAACTAATGAACAAAAATGGACAAAAAATGTAAAATTAATAATAATTACAGTCGTCGACTAAGCTTCGAGCAGTTAACATTGTTTTCCGATCGCTCTTTTCTCAGTTGGTTACAGTTTTCTTAATTCCTACCTACATCCCTTCCTTCCACTCTTTTTTTTTCCTTTTCTCGCGCTAGTGTAAAAAAAAAAAAAACAATTTAGTGCAAACCTATTCCAATATGGCCTTAAGGCCACGTGAGCTTTCGGGCAATCGTTTTGATGCTTTTAATCATCAATCCGACCCCCCAAATAAAAAAAAGAAAAAAAGCTCTTACTCTCCGATTGAATCTAACCTAAATCCTCCCTCCCAATTAAACTCATCAAATCCCAAATATATTGTGATATCGCATTCAGATCCAAACATAAAGCTATCTAGCTTTAGTGTATTCCTTCTGAAAAAAGCTATTGATGGTATTAGTTCCTCCTACGAATCCATAACCCAACTCCGTGATGGAAAACTATTAATCTTAGTGAAATCTTTACGTGTCGCCAATTTATTCCTATCCAAAAATTACCTTTCTAACATCTGCCCAATAAACGTTTCCCTCCATAACCAACTAAATGCATCTAAAGGTACTGTATGGGCTCCATGCTTAAATAACGTCCCAGAAGAGGAAATTATTGAAAAGATGAAAGATCAAGGTGTAACGCATGTTTATAAATTTACAAAAACAGAAAACAATATTGCAACACCTACTGGTCTCCTTCTCTTTACTTTTGACCTCTTCCGTCCCCCTCAATCTGTTAATGTAGGTTGGTACAACTTTTTAGTACAAGAATATTATCCGAACCCTATGCGCTGCAAAAAATGTCAGGTTCTTGGACATACTATGAAAAGATGTACTGGTGCTGAAACGTGTGTTAACTGCAACCTCCCCCCTCATGCTCCCACCAGTTGTACTCGCACCTTATGTGCAAACTGTGCTGAAGACCACCCTGCCTCCTCACGACAATGCAAACGTTATATTCAAGCCAAGGAAATACTTAAAATAAAAACCATAAAAAAATGTGGCATGTCTGATGCAAAAAAAATATACGACGAGCAAAGTCCAGTTCTCTTACCCTCTCAATTCTCTTATTCTTCTATCACCAAGAATTCAATTCAATCTCCATCGCTCCAACCTTCCAACGCAACAATCACAACCAACTCCACCACTTCAAAAGAAAATACTCAAAATAGTCACTCTCTCAACAACGATCTCCCTGCGGTTCCTCGCCGACTTTCTAAACCGAATTTATCACTCTCTACTTCAAATCAAACATTGAACTCTCTCTCTGGCAATAATAATATAAATTCAACAAACGAAAAAACAGATATAGAAAAACATAAAACTTCTACCTCCACCACTTCAATCACAACAACAACATATTCCTCTCCTTCTACCTCAAACTCAACCTCTCTGAATTCTTCTCTTAATCTAAACAAACAAAATAATAATAACAACAACAACATCTACAACCAACCCAAAAAAACAATTACACATATTAAGCCCATTGCAATTGCTACTGAAACTGATAAGCAATCAAATGCATACAATGATAAAATGTCCGATGATGACGATGATGGAGACATCTAATCATGTAATCGGAATCCCGAACACTGACTCTGTCGTTTCGGTGTTGAATCATCCAAGCTCCACAGAGAGCTTGAATGCTTCAACATCGAGACGACGGAGTCTACTAAATCAACCACCAAACTTAACATCATCAGATTTTTCCCGGTATAGTCCTATCTATACCGCACAAAAGTCTTCTACATACCAAAAATCAATCCTTAAGGTTCTTCAATGGAATCTTAATGGATATTTAAACAATTATATTGAACTTGAAATCTTAATAAAAGACCAAAAACCGGCAATTATTTGCCTTCAAGAAACTCACGTCCAAAAAAACACACATGTTAAAGCCCCCAAACAATATGAATCTTATTTTCATAATTTTGATACAATAACAACTGCAAAACAAGGTACTAGCATCTTGGTGCACAAATCAATCCCACACAAGGTTCTTCATTTTACTTCCAACATCTCCGTCATTGCAATCGAAATTCAACTTAATATCAAACTTACAGTTCTGTCCCTCTATATTCACCCACACCAACCCTTCTCTTCGTCTGATTTGGAAAACATTTTAAGAACAATTAGCACTCCTGTTATCCTCACAGGGGATTTCAACTCGTGGAACCCCCTATGGGGCTCTCCCACACTTAACGCTCGAGGTAAGGAAATAGAAACCTTCTTAACCAACTGTGATCTTTCTTTATTAAACGACGGCAGACCGACTCATTTATCCACACACAACACTTTTACACACGTTGACCTTACTTTTGTGTCTCCTCAACTTTTCCCCTCTTCAACATGGAATAGAGATGATTACCTTCACGGGAGTGATCACTTTCCCATATTCACTTGTATCTGTCTCGGAAACCATAACAACACCTCCACCCCAACTCCTAAATTCCAAACTGACCGAGCTGATTGGGCTCTGTTTCAATCCAGTTCACTAGAATACTTCAATAAATTCTCTCAATCAGAAAATATAAATAAAGAAGCAGCAACAATTATAAAAGGTTTAAGATATGCCGCCAATAAATCCATCCCTCAAACAAAATACGCCCCGGTGAAAACAGTTGTCCCTTGGTGGAATCCAGAAATTGCCGCACTACGTAATAATAAACAACATTTGTGGAGATTATTCAGAAAACACCCAACTGACATTAATCTCATTAACTATCGCAAAGCTAATGCACAATTTCGCAGAAAAGCTAAAGAGGCAAAATTAGTAAGCTTTCAAACTTTTACCGCCAATTTGAACCCCAACACTACATGTAAGAAAATCTGGTCCGATATAAAGACGCTGACGGGTAATTACTCATCCCCTTTAATTAAAGCCATTAATACAGACTCTGAAACTATAACCGAACCAAATAAGATTGCTGAACATTTCGCCGATTGCTGGTCAGTCTACTCGAGCGACACAAATTTCTCTTCTTCCTTCTGTGAATCCAAATACTTATCTATAAACAATAATAACAATAACTTCCAACCATCAAAATCTGCAGAACTTATAGAATTACCCATCAATATTGCAGAATTTGAAAATTCCTTAAATTCAGTGAAAGGGAAAACCCCTGGCTATGATCGAGTTTCATATCCATTCCTCAAAAATTCACCTTTTCAAGCCAAAAAACGTATTTTATCTTTATTTAATAACATTTTTGACCAAGGCATAATTCCCCAAACATGGAAAACCGCCACCATAGTCCCCATCCCCAAACCAAAGAAACAGTTGACAGATACCAATGGCTACCGACCTATCTCACTACTACCCTGCATCAGCAAGCTATTAGAAAAAATTATTTCTAAGAGACTGCTCTGGTACATTGAAAGACAGAATCTTATCGACTTAAATCAAGTAGCATTTAAACATGGACGAAGCACCATTGACGCCCTTCTACACATCGATGAATTTATTTCATCAGCTCTTTCTTGCAAAAATCACGTATCTATTGTATCTCTAGATTTTGAGAAAGCTTTCGATCGGATCGGTATTCATGTTATTTTAAACAAATTACTTAAATGGAACATCGGGCCAAAAATATATTATTATGTTAAATCTTTTCTTTCAAACCGCAAATTTAGATCCAAAGTCAATAATTCATTTTCAAACATCCACAATTTAAACAACGGGATTCCCCAAGGATCACCCCTTTCAGTAATCCTTTTTATTATTTCTTACGATGATTTGAGTGAAATTATCACCAAATTCAAGGGTATTAATCACTCTCTTTACGCGGATGACTTGTGTCTTTTATCTAAATGCAACGATCTTAACCGAACCCACAATCAATTAAATTTAGTTTTAAATGAAATAAATAACTGGAGTATCCATTCGGGTGCTTTATTATCCTTAAGCAAAAACAAACATCTGCATATTTGCAGAAAAATAAACTGCTCTAGTTTCAGTATTAACTTTAATAACATAAATATACAAAATGTAACAAATTTAAATATCCTAGGAGTATTTTTTGATAATAAATTTACTTTTAAGAATCATTGCCTTGAACTAAAAAATAATCTTGTATCTAGACTTAACATAATAAGATATTTGTCATCTAAATATAGCTATGTACACACCAATACTCTTATCCACATAACTAAGTTAATATTGTTATCAAAAATTGAGTACGGACTGGCAATATTTGGAAAGTGTGCAAAATCAAACTTAAAACTCCTCCATCCAACGTACAACGCAGCTATAAGATCATCTTTAAGAGCTTTCAGAACAACACCAATTATGAACCTGATGACTGAAGGCGGTTTTCCAACAATCGAAGAACGAAAAGACACCTTAACATCTCTACTTATTCCCAAAATCTGCAGCTCATTTTCATCCCCCATTCATAATGACGCTTCCAAAATAATGAAGAGAAAGAAAACTCCTAAACAACCATCATCTTTGTACAATGCATTATCTTTTGCTGACGACATCGAACTTTATCCAAATGTTAAGAGTTTAACAATCGAAAAATATCCTCCTTGGCTACTCCCGATAGATGTCATAGACATCAGCCTATCCAAACATTCAAAAAATAACACCCCCAAAGAAGTCTTCATTCAACACTTCCACGAGCTGTTATATTCCTTCCCAACAACAACATGGAATATTATATTCACTGATGGTTCCAAAAAACGACGACTGTGCAGGCATGGCTATTGTCAACAACAACGGAGTTCTTTTGTGCGCTGAAAAGATCTCACCAATATTCTCCATCTTCTCAATTGAATCTTTGGCAATACTCAAAGCTACTAATTTTGCCGTTAAATCAAACAAAAAAACCTTAATATGCTCTGACAGCCTCTCATCACTTAAAGCTATTAGTAACATTAAACACCGTGCCCCCGTTATTAATAACATCCGCGATAACATAATTTCTCTCAAGGATAAAATAAAGCTTGTTTGGGTTCCATCCCATATTGGAATTAATGGAAATGAAGCAGCGGACATCGAAGCAAAAGCAATAGCTACAAACTCTAATGCAGAGATTGAACAATACCGGCCTTAAAAAACTGACCTAAAAAAGCTCATAAAGTCACACTGGATTAACAAAAAAGTAGAAAAATGGAGGGAATATACCCACTACTATACCACATTTAATCCTGAAGGGAACCAAGCGGTGTATCCTGCTACTACCAACACAAAGATGAACAGATGCTTTTTAAGACTACGCCTTGGACACACAAATATAACACACAGCCATTTATTGAGTAAAGAGCCACCCCCAATATGTCAATTTTGCCAAACAAATGAGATTCTTTCAATTAATCATTTAACTTCAAATTGTAGTAAAATCAATAGTATTTCCTTATCGATATGTAACTATAAGCTTTCAGATTTACTTCTGGTTCCTTCCGAACCAAACATAAAAAACGTTTACAAAATACTGCAACTACTGAAACTAGACAGTAAAATTTAAACTAACCCTTTTTTGAGTGGGGGTGGTTGGGTGTACGAGGAGAAGAGGTAAACACCTTTTTTCCTGCGTATCCCCAATCACCCCCCTCTTTCATTTTCTACACAATATTTAAAACTTACTTCTAATTTATAGCAAGAATTATACCTAATATTATAATATATACAATATTTATTATCTGCTACTTATACATATGAATTAATTATTTATTTTATTAAAATATAAGTATTCTCATGTCCTTTCTTATAAAATCTCAGCCGAAAACCCAAGGTGCTCCTGCTGATTTTGTATTAATTTGTACATTTATTGTTAAATTAATAAATAATAATAATAATATTTAAGTTTGACGAATAATTAATGAAAAAATATTAAAGCCTTAAACACTCTCATAACAATATAGAAAACAATAAAATATATTTCAAATAAATCGGTTGACTACTTTCTGAGATCGTGCGTTACAAACTTTAAAATGGTTTCGCTTTTATATAATAGTATAGATTAACTCACACTCACATAAATTTAACAAAAAGTGTACATGACTGGTAAAAGGCAGAGAAAACAGCTCCACAATCCCCTGGTCAGCAGCAGCCTCCATCTCCAGAACCTAAACAGGCAAAAAACACAAGAAATGAACCTTTATAAACAAACAGAGAGTGATGCCCTGGTTCATGATCTTCCATTACTGCAAAATGAAGATTTAAAATTAAGTTTCAATCATTGTGCAAAACTTTAGAAATAAAACCACTCATTATTCGAGACATTTTCCGAATTAAAACAAATAAATCTGCTTTAAATCCACCCGTCATAATTAAATTTCTTTTACCACGCGACAAAAGCACCTTACTACGATCGATATCCTACTACCGCACTAAATCAAAAAAAGCACTCACTCTTCATGACTTTGGACATACTTCTGACAATGCTGTATATATACATGAATGTCTTGCGCAACGGAATCGATCACTTCTGCAAAGTGCAATCAAAATGAAGAATGAAGGGCAACTGTTCTCAGCCTTTACAATGCGTGGGTTTGTTTACGTTAAAAAGAACCGCAATGATAAAGCTATTTTCGTGGAGAACAACGATATTCTAATTGATTTTGCCACGAAATCATCTATGAGAACTGAAACAGCTGATTAAAGAATAGACTTGAAGAAGAGAAAAAAGTAAACAACTATTTTTTTTTCCTGAATTATCTTATCTTATTTTGAATAATTGGATTTTTCGCTCTTATTATTAGGAATTTTCTTTTTATTATTTTTTATAGTACCTAAGTAATAACAAATTGAAAATTGAATTTCGTTATTTGTTTGAACATTCAAACATTGATGTAGTCTGCGTCTGTGAAACTTGGTTTTCTACAGATTCCGTTTGTTGCATTGAAGGGTTTAACGTCTTTCGTTGCGATAGGGTTGGTCGAGTGGGTGGTGGTGTGGCGATTTTTACTCGCAGTGGCTTGAGCTGCAGGATAATTCGAAAGTCTCAGCCAGGAAGTGGTGTCGAATATATAAATTTTAATTTAGATTTAATAAAAGATCTTTTTAAAAATTATTTTTAAAGAGCAGAGCTCTTTATGACTTTATTAACCGAGAGTATCTTAAGAAGTAAACTAAACTATCGCAGATAGCTAGTGTGTTTCGATGACAAACTCTTTGTCATCGTTTTATCTATTAATTCTTTTTTATTTTTTTGTGACAAACACTTTGTCAGCATTTTATTTCTCTTTGTGATTTATTTTAATGAGAATAACAGGAAATGGGATCAAATGAATTCTCAATAGTGCAATATGAATTTGATTCTATTTCTTTTGTTTACAAATAAAAATTGAGTTTAAAAAATTCTTTGTGTACTTTCTGTGGTTATAACCCCTCCCTCTTTCGAGTGTTCTAACGGTTGAAAAGTGACCGTTGGAAGGCTTATATTTGTAATAGATTTTTTATGCTTTAATTTTATTTTTAAATACATGAATACAAAAAGTATTATCGATATTATTATTACGATAGTTATTACGTTATATGTTACATGTTTTGTATGTATTTTTGATTCTAATATTTCAATATTACTTATTGGTTGAAAGTTTAATTCTTTTAAATAATTATCTGAAAAGTTGTAATTAATCAATGGTATTATTTTATAGTTGTTTTGATATAATTTTCTATTGTATGTTACATTTTTTATTTTTATTTTACAATTTTCAAATTCCAAAATATAGTTTCCTTGTAAAGTATAATCTAAGTTATTACAATCTTGTTCTAATTTTTCATTCTTTATGTTTTTTACAATTAGATATTTTTCTTTATTGATTATAACATTTTCGTCTTTATAATCTTTAATTTTACAGTTTAGTTTCGAATTGTCTTTAAATATGTTTTCAATACAATTGTCTTTAATTTTTGTTAGATTTTTTATTTCTTTACTTACATAATATATAGTTTTATTAAGTTCTATAAATTCGTCATTAGGTAATTTAATGATTATGTCTTTTACCGGAAGGGTATGGATACATATTTTATTATATAAGTTTTCATTAAAACTTGGTATACTTAATACAATAAGTAAATTTTCGTTATAAATAGCTAAGGTCAATTTAATCTCTTTAAGTTTTTCTAAATTTATATCGAAGTCGTAAATTTCTTTTACAGTCAATATATCTTGCGTTAATATTCCTGTCCTACTAGTCATTATTATATTGTCAATTTGTTCTATTATTTGTTGTACTTCTACTAAGTTTTTATTGAATTCTAATTCCATGCGTAAAGTATTTATTTCTGATTTGATTTCTTTGTATTTAGTTAGTGTTTTTGAACTTTGTTTAAGTGTGTCTTGTAATTGAAAGAATTGTTCATTGAATTGTTTGTTAATGATAACTTGTTTGTTATTGTTTGTTAAAAGTTCTTTGTTACTATCTTCTAAGTTTTGTAGTCTTTCTTCTATGGCTTGTCTGTCGTCGTCGTCCATAGTTCCATATATGTACTTCATTCCTTTACCTACAATATTTAATAATCCTCTCTTATGAATAACATGATGTGGAATGATTGTTTGAAGTTTTATTTCTAATGTGTTTATCTTTTGTTTTTGTAAATCGTCAGGATTTGTTAGTAAATGGTATTGAGATTTTAACTGGTTTATTAAGAATTGGCATTCTGTAAGGTTAATTACATGTAATAGGATGTCGTAGTTATTTATTAGTTTTACTTGTCCTTCTTGTACGATTAAAAATTCTCTATCAATCTTTGTTATTTTTATATCATTAGCTTTCACTGAATGACGTTGTTAATAAGAGAATCATTATCATGATTGCTAATATCTTCGTTGTCTTCATTTTGTGTTTTGGTGAATTTCTTTTTCTTTCTGAATTGGTCTTTGTGTAAAAGTTGTTTTCTTATGTGGGGTTTGATTAGTAATTTTTTACCAATTGTTTTAAGGGGTTTTACTTTCCTGTGCTTGGTTTTTAATTTATTAAATTGTTCTGGGTTGTTTATTTTTGTAAAGTTTGGATTCACTTCAACGTTTAATCGATTTTTATTTATTTTATTCAAGATTTTGTTCTTATTTGTTTCTATTAACTATCATATATTGTTTTGTTATCTACTTTGCCTAGATGTATCTCTAAGGGTCTCTCCTTGGTAGTGAGATGTATAGTTTTATTGTACGTATTTACTGCTTTTGTTACTAAGTCAAAAAGTTTTTCAGTTTTCTCTAGTATTCTAATATGTTCATTTAGGGTACTGTGCAGGCGTTCCACATCCGAATTTCCGGTGTGTCTATAGGGGGTGGTAAAATGTGTTAGTATATTTTTTTCTTTTAGATAATTTTCTATAGAGTAAGTTTTGAAAGCGGGGTCATTGTCCATTGTTAATTTCTTTGGTTCAGGCATGTATGAGAATAGTTTTTCCATAGCATTTAAAATGTCTTTTTGGTTTTTTGATTTAAGTTTTTCTACTGAAGCAAACTTGCTGAACTTGTCGATACAACTTAAATATTTGTTGCTATTGGGTAGGATCCATATGTCCATATGGTAGTGAATGTGTGGTTCTAAGGGTGTTTCTGTTTTTTCAAATGGTAATTTAATAGGGTTTCTTTCTATTTTCAGATTGCAAATATCACAATTATTTATGATTTCAGTTATTTGTGTTTTAAGGTTTGGGTAATAATATTTTCTTTTTAAATCTAGGTATAATTTGTCTATTCCTACGTGATTTAATTCCTTATGTTTTTTATGTATGATTTCTTCTAGTGCAGTTAAATCGTAAACATCTTCTAAGAATGTATGGGTTCTGACTAGAATTTGGTTGTTGTGGTGCATTTTCCAATACGTTTGGAATTCTAAAAATAATTTGTCGTTGTCACAATAAAAAAAGTTTTTATGATTTATATCAATTTCTGATATGATTTTTTCAAAATCTGATTCTTTGAATTTTGTCCTAATTATTTTTATTCTTCTTTTGTTAAAAGGGAAGGTTATGATTTCCTCATTTTGTATTCCTGTTTCTATGATAACTTGTCGAATAGAAATATTTAAACTTTGTTCGGTAATTGGAATTAGATTTGAACTATCTGACTCATTTGAGTGTTGTGTAGAAGCGAGTTCTAAAATGTTTATAACATTTTCGAAATTTTTGTTTGTCTTAGTACTAGCTCTGTTTTTCTCCTGTGAACTTGTTTTATCTATTCTTATTCTTGATAGCGCGTCGGCTACCTTATTTTCTTTTCCTGCGATGTGTTCGATTTGAAAATCGTATTCCTCCAATTTTATCTTCCATCTTTGAAGTTTAGAGTTGGGTTCTTTTAAGTTATGCAACCATGCTAATGGTCGATGATCAGTTTGTATTTTAAAGTGTCTACCGTATAGGTAATGGCGGAATTGTTTGGTTGCCCAAACGATTGCTAAGAGTTCTTTTTCTATGGTACTGTAGTTGCACTCATGTTGGTTGAGAGTTCGAGATGCGAAACAGAGTGGACCATGTGCTTGGCTTAGGACTGCTCCTATTGCGTAATTTGAAGCATCTGTGGTTAACAAAAATTCTTTTGTGAAATCTGGATGTCTGTTTAGGAGGTCATCAGACATTGCTAATTTTAGTTTTTCAAATGATTCTTTGTAATCAGGGTCATTTATATCTATTTTTTCATTCTTTTTGAGACAGATTGTCATTGGTTTTATAATTTTTGCATAGTCCTGGATAAACTTGCGGTAATATCCAGTTAAGCCTAAGAATGACTGAATTTCTTTTACCGTTTTTGGTATTGGAAAATTCTTGATAGCAACTATTTTCTGCGGGTTTGGTTTGATTCCATTGTGTGTGACTATGTGTCCCAGGAATTCGGATTCCTTTTTTAAGAAGTCGCATTTATTGAGCGAAACCTTGAGATTTGCTTCATGGAGTGTTTTGAATATTTTGTCCAAGGAATCTAAATGTTCATCCAAGGACGTGGAAAATACAATTATGTCGTCAAGATAGACATAACATATTTTCCCAATAAAGCTTTTTAACACTTCGTTCATCATCCTTTGAAAGGTCGCTGGCGCGTTTTTCAACCCAAATGGCATTCTCAACCATTCGTAGTGGCCAGACAACGTACTGAACGCCGTTTTTTCTCGATCTGCGGGATCGACTTCTATTTGGTGAAAACCTTTCGTAAGGTCCAAAGTGGTAAAATAATTTGCTTTACCTAGTTTATCTAGAATGTCATCGATTAAAGGAATTGGAAATTTATCCTCCTTTGTAACATTATTTAGTTTTCGGTAATCGATAACTATTCTCCAGTCTTTTTTGCCTGTTTTATCGGCTTTTTTAGGTACAACCCATATTGGGGCGTTGTACGGGGAGACACTAGTCCTTATGATTTTTTGGTCTAGTAAGTCTTTTATTTGTCTATCTACTTCCTGTTTATGTATTTCAGGGTAACGATAGATTCTAGTGAAGATGGGCTCTTCATTAGTGGTGGGGATTCTATGTTTCACGTGGCTTGTGAAAGTTAAATCATCACCTTTGTGATAGAAGACTCTTTTATGTTTACTTAAGAGTTTCATTAATTTTGTATTTTCCTCGGAATTTAGATGATCGATTCTTTCTTGTTCCAAATTTTCGAACAGTGTAGAATCTGGTATCATATTTTCCAAGTGATTAATTTCTTTATGATATTCTTGTTCATCTTCCTCGGAAAAGAACAGAGGAATTATTTCATTGTTTAATTTCAATGTTTTGTTCTTGAAATTAATTTCGGTATTGTTTGGATATAAAATATTATTTCCAATCAAACCGTCAAATTGGTTATTAAAATTGTGAATTTGAAAAACACAATCTGTTTGAGTTGGAAAAATGAATTTTCCTTTGGGGATGACTAATTCTTCATTTATGAATATAGGTGTTCCCACAGTTTTGATTTCTAAGGGGGTTATTCTTTTCTTTATTAAATGCGATGGTGCTTTTTCCCTATTTATCAAACTATTGGTTGCACCAGTATCTATTAATAGTTTGACCTTTTGGTTTGATTTTCTTAACACAATAAAGGGGAGTTTTGGGTCTGGTCCGAGGCTACTTCCGGAAAACCCTGGTCTTTTTTATTATTATGGTTTACTTGAACTTTCTTGAGTTGGCTAGAGGTTGGATCTACTTCCATAGGTTTATATTGTCTACGCTACATACGATTGACTCAAACAGTTTAGGTATCACAGATAGTTTAGCAATAGGTAGTTCATTATTTGGTTTTTAGGACCTTTTTTGTGTACTGGTATTATGAAGGAGCTCTTCCTGATAAAAGGAAACAGCGAGTTACTTAAAGACGTGTTAAAAAGAACACATAACGGGTGTGCTAAATACGCAGCACATTTCTTTAAAATGGATGATGGTACACCGTCGGGACCAGGACTAAAACATTCGTCAAGTTGTAGGATACTATTAAGGACAGTATCTTCACTTATAACGAAATTGATAGAATTTAAGTGGGGGAAATTTGAAACAGTGGTAGATGTGTTAGGAAAACTAATAGTACTATGATCTACAAAAGCATCTTTAAAGTAGTTTGCAAACATGTTCGCAATTATTCTCGGCTCATTACTATTTGATGTCGAATCTGTCATTTAGTTCGGGTACCCACATGTTTTATTCTTACGATTAACGAATTTCCAAAAACTATCAGGATTATTTTTAAGGTTTAATTCAATTTTCCGAATGTAGTCATCATATAGAATGTTAGAGTAGTCGGGGAAAAGTTGTTTTATTATAATGAACGTCCTATAATCATCATCAGTTCCTGTTTAACTATACTTTTTTCAGGCTTTGTTCCTTTTGTTTTTTAAGTTTTTAACGTGAGAATCAAACCATGGTGAAACACTCAAGTTATTTCGAGTCTTTTAAAATGGAATCGTTTTGTAAAAACAGTTAAAAAGAGTTAAATAAAAAATGTTACACATATCGTCAATATTTAAGTTACAAAATAAGTGATCCCAATTGATGGTACATAATAAGTTAAAAAGGTTTTCAAAATTACACCTACTAAAGTTGAATTCTAGTTTGTTGTTATCAGATAGCATATGAGGTGAAGCCATGTTTAAATTAAGTGCAATGTCTAATGCAGGATGATGGCGATCTTCGTCCACAATTTTGACAGCAGAAGAAATCACAGCTGCTTCAGAGCATATGGTTTCGGAGGAAAATACCAGATCGTGTGTTTTTCCAAAACGGTTCTTCACACCGTTGAGTTGACTTAGCCACATGAAGACATACCATCTATTAATAAAAGCTCATTTGAAGATGACGCGTTTATTGAAACGTAGAAGTTATCATCGTCAATTTGAATCCAATTAAGATTGGGTAAATTAAAATCACCAACGACCAGTACTTCGTCGTCAGGTTTCAAAAGGATATAAATACTTTCAATACAGTTGTTTAGTTTTTCATAAACCTCGTTCTTGGAGCTTGGAGGTATATATGCTGATACAATAAATAAATGTCCTGTTGCCATTTTAATTTTCAAGCATAGTATTTCGATGTCAGTTGATCGAAAGTCGTCAATCAGGTAACCAGTGAAAGTATTGTTGAAAGCGGCAAGAATTCCGCCACCAACGGCATTTGAATCATCTAAATTATTACGATCACGTCTAAAGACTTGATAAGAGGAGTCAAAAAGCTCAGAGTCCGAGATAGAGTTGTTAAGCCATGTTTCCGTCAATATTATGATATCGTGAGGAAGATTATTAATGTTTTTGTAAACCATGTTGGTCTTTGTCCGAAGTCCATTTACGTTTTGGTAGTAGATTAATACCTTTTTAAGCTGCTTTGACGGTGGTTCGGGATGCTGACAAAAAGGGTTGTTCGTCTAATTCATAAACTATTACTCCTTTAGGCCAAAAAGATGGTGAATTTAAAACATGGAAAATTGAGTCAGGTTCACGTGTTTTAAAGGACGAATACTTAGTATGGTTACGATGTAAAATTTTCTCAACATTTAAAATAATGGGGAACCCACCTTTATATTTTTCGAAAAAGAAGAATCCACATTCAGTTGGGACGTTGAAGGAGATGGTGAAAAATTAACAACATTAGGTGCTGATATCAGTGTTAATGATAAAGAAGAAATAGATAACGAAGCAGGTACATTGTTGTTAGAGTTGAAATTGGCAACTGAGCGGGATATTGCAAAGTCTTTAAATACGGAAGTTGCAGCTTTCTTTGGTAAATGGCATATATCAGAATTTTCGTCCTTAAGATCATCGTTTTTACGTTTGGTTAAGGTTTTTGTTTTGCTTCCTAAATCAGAAGTTTTGTCTTTATTAATTTTATTTTCAATATTTCCGTTGGTGCAGGTCAGATTATCAACTTTCTTTGAAAGAAAAGTAAATTGTTTCTCCAGTTTTTCAAGGTCCTTTATATTTTTTATGACGTCTCGAACAATATTCTTTTCGGAGATCGGGTCGCATTCATCACAAAAGTAGAAAAAA
This sequence comes from Eupeodes luniger, assembly GCA_951509635.1. Lineage (NCBI taxonomy): Eukaryota > Metazoa > Arthropoda > Insecta > Diptera > Syrphidae > Eupeodes > Eupeodes luniger. The sequence goes on along the minus strand of OX608073.1, from coordinate 173,042,734 downwards.
GATTTTCTCTTAGCAAAAAGTTTCATGCAACTGAACATGAATGCATGTCAATGCAAAGTACATGAAAATTTTTTCGACAATTACCGCTGCACATAATGGAGTCGATCATATAATCAGAGATGGTATTACAAGCACCACAATTAGCCATAGTAAGAATCGATGTTAAAATTTTTAGTTTGTATGCCGTGTTATGTTTGTTTATAATAAAATTTTAAATTTAATTTTAAATATTGATTTAAAATTTTTGATTGTTAGTGTGCTATAGTACTATATATACTCTCATGGGCAAACATTTTTTGCGCGACCGGACGCCGTCGTTGGCGGTAGTATCGAAAGTGGAGACATCTCGGGGGACCGAGAGAAAAATATTATTTCCATTCCCATAAGCAGCCAGCAGAATAAGGGAGACAGTTAATTTTGCAGCCAAAAAGTCAACACAATTCCCTTCCTTCTATTTGAGTCTATCCTTGTATATGTTTTCATGTCGATGAATTTGTTTTTGTATTTTCTTTATATCAATGCACTTTTATATGGAAAACGGCGAAGTAAACAAAAATGTCTCAATATTGTGTCTAATAAGGGGATGAATGAAATTTGTGTATGCTTACATCAGCTGTTCAGGATCTTGTACCGATTTTTGTTTTTATTTATGTACATACAATATACATTCATAAGTCTGCTTCTCCTTGTGTACGATCCTTGTATTTTTTTTATTTTATCAAAATCTTAAAGCTAACTTAAAGCTAGACAAAAATGTAAAAAAAAAACTAGCTTAAATTTCAAAAACTTAAAAAATATCTTACTGGCCCTATGCGGGTGCTCTAAGTTAATCCATTATCTTATATCTGCTGCCTTTCGGCCTAAGAACAATTTTAAGACCTTAATCTAAAAGCAAGAAAATTTAAAAGAAAATTTGGTATCTTTATCATTATTTTTTATTTTATATAAAACTTAAAACTTAAAAAAAAAACCGAAACCCATTATAATACTTAAGCTACTTAAAACTTACCAAAACCAATAATACTACTTAAAAATACTTAAAACTACTTAAAAACTAGAACAGCCATAATAAGCTTTTCTTTTTTTGTTTTTGTTTTTTTTTGTTTGTGTTTTTTGTGTTTTGTTTTTGTGTGTGTGTGTTTTTTTTTTATTTTTTTTTATTTTTTATATAATTTTTTTTGGTGCCACCCTGACTGTCCCTAACCTAATCCTTAAACCTATGTAAGCCGGCCAAGACCAAACGCCCTAGACAACTTTAAATGACATTCTCAATTTGAAGCCACCAAAACTGGTTCTCCTGCCTCACCCTATCTCTTCGGTCCCTATCGGAAACAGTCCTACTGAACCGAAGGCACTCGGCTTCGTCCAGTGCGAGGACGTCTCGACTGTAAAGGAGCCGCCTATCTACAGTTTTACGGCTGACGTGGTAGATTAGCGGAACCGCCTCCCTATCCTGTATCAGCCCTCGATTGCCTAAACAGAGAAAAGCTTCGGGAGGAATGTTGCTACTTAAACGTGCACTTTCGTAGTACTCATTGTTGGGGTAGTAAGCCCCAAAAATTAAGCTGTTAGTCGACGACATCGCTCTCGCAATGTGACCCCTACCAAGCTTCAGCAAGAAATTATCTATTCTGTTTATGTTGGCTCTGTTCTATAGAACCTGGTTGGAATAGTAATGTTTGTACTCCGACTCTGGTGTTCTGTGTAATCCAAGGCAACGTCGCCGACATTGTCTCTCAAACACCCGAATCTTTTCCATTTGAGATGGGGCAACGTTGAATTATACCGGGCTCCCATAGGCAATCATCGGCCGGATAAGGGCCATGTAGCAAATCACCTTCACACTACTGTCAAGACGGCTGCTAAAAAACAACCGTTTTTTCAGGGCAAAGGCTCCCCTAGCTCTGGCCAGAGCAGCACTCATATGTCTGTCGAAATACAAGTACTGATCCAACCAGATGCCAAGGTACTTTACTATTAAGGTTAAAGACTTTATTTGGATCTTTATTTTTAGAGCAGTATTAGACTTTGTAATTGTACTTACATAATTTTGATGCCTTTGTCTCAGTCTTAAGATATCTAAATTCTAGCAAATCCAATTTTTGTATGCCAGAGCAAAGTTTTTAACTTAGGAGTAATTTTTCTATAAATTTGAAATAAACATAACGTTTTACTACTGTTTTAAAATATACGTACGTGCACTTTTGACTACCGAAATGAGGGTTTATGTCTCTTCGTCTAGGAGGTAGAGGCAATTTTAGAATGAATCAGTTCAATTGACAAACCAAGACTATTTAAAATATTTCCTGTACTTTCAAATTTAAAAATGTACCTGTTAAAAAAACTTTTTTCCAAAATTTGATTTCTCAAAAAAACCTTAATGTTTCAAAATTCTTATTTGAAAATCCTTAGAGCAGTTTACTTTTTAAATTAATTTTGTACACATACAATTTTTCAATTTTAGTTAAAATATATGTATATTTTTGGTATGCAGTTATTTTGAACTAATTAATATACAGTTTCGTAAAAAACTGATGACTCGTTTTGGATATATCGAATTTTGAAAAAAATTTACTATTATTTAAAAAATCCAAAAATAAAGCCAGTATAAGAGCTTGTGCAGAAAAAAACAATTGAAATCAGTTGATTTGTTTTTGAGAAAACTTAAAAACAAAATAACGTAGGGTACCCTTCTGGAGCAATACAAAAATCTATCGGCTTAAGCAACACATAGATGCCTGCCTAAATATAAACCATATTTACATATATGTTGTTTATGCCCTCTATAAGGTCCAAGCTTTGTTGTCCACATTAATTTGTTAAAAATGAAGCAAAATGTAGAATTGTTGTAATATAAAGAAAAGCCATACATTTCATATTAAAAAAGATCCTGGGGTGCGACCCACAATTATAACTTCCCATCTCGTCTGTCGATTTGTCTTGCTTAAAAATTTTTAGATTTTTGTGTTTTGTTAAAAAAAGTTATCAGTTGAACTATTCTTAAAAATTTTAAAATTACCAACAATATTAAGCAAGTGATGAAGTTGTTTGATTTCAAAATCTATTTTAACGTGATTCTTAGTCGAAAACCAATTATTACCAATTTTAGCAGCATTTCTAAAATAGCTTTTATTTCTTATACTATAAACAAATATAAATTGGATGAATTAAATTAATTTGAAGTCAATATCTTCTATTGTTCACGAGATTTCGAGAACCGAACATAATTTTTTACCAATGTTGCGTACTTTTTTTTGTAGATTTTAATTTTTTATTAAAAAATTGACTGTTGGATTTTTATAAAAAAAAATTACTGTGAGATTAAATTAGTTTGAAGCCAATATTTTAAATTTTTGTAAAGATATTTGAGTCGAAAGTAATTTTTTACCAACTTTTAGTAATGTTTTTATTTTTTGCAAGAAAACTGTAAATTCGATTTTTCTCAAAATTTAACTGAATCTTGAAAAGAATATTTTTGTTCGTAAAATATTCGAGGTGACAAACATTTTTGTTCAGTTTTTTTGATTTATAAAAAAACCGTTAATTTGATTTTTTTCAAAAAAATATACTAGTTTTGTATCGCGTTACAATATATAATATAAAATTTATTCAAGTCTCTACCTTTATTGGTTCGTGATATACTTAGGTAGGGTTAACCAAAATACGGAAGTACGGGCCAGGACGGAATCAGGGACTCACTTTTTTCCAATTATCTACCATCGAAATGTCATTTTTGATTCTTGAGTTCGAAATTTTTTACGAATGCAAAACTTGCCTATGTATGTATATGACGCAAGTAAAAAATTAAGTTCAGACCCATGATTTGCTAAATTGTTAAATTCAGTCTTAAATTCACTTTAAATATCTGAAGAATCCTTCATCTTAACAAGGTTAGGTATAACTTCGAAATCGTATAAAAGAAAATGTCAAATCAATACAAAAAATACCTACTTCGACACTACATTTACGAAACAACTTTAGTTACTTTCTAATAGTTAATAAGTTAAAAAAACTTTCAATTGGATTTTCCTAAAAGTCACACATCTTAAAATAGAAGAGCTGACAAAATTGTATTAAAGGTACCTACAACAGCAAACAACATGCACCTACCTCCCTACCTAAACATAAACTAAATTTGTTGTTGTTGTTTATGGCTAAGGTCCCAGCTTTATTGTTTACATTTATTTATTAAAAATGATAAAACAAAAGGAGGATTGGATCATAAATAAAAGACACAAATTTCAATTATGTATATCAATTTATTCAAATTATCTGAACCAACATAAAGAATGCATTTTTGTTTTTATTTTAAATACTGTACCTACCTATCTACTAATCTCAAACAAAGTGCTAAGTGTATGGATAATGGATATTATCACGGTCCGGATACTAGTACGAATTCTCTATGAAATTTCATGAAATACCTGCCTACCTACCACTACCTTTTATATATAAAATTTGAATTGAAAATCAAACCCACATCCTGAAAAAAAATCACCTACCAATTGATATCTATCTACAAAAAAAAATCTTTAAATCTCAAACAAATCTAATGTATAGTGACCATACGTCCCGGATTGTGCGGGACTGTCCCGCATTTCACATAGTTGTCCCGCACCATAAATTGTCCCGCAAAATGTCCTGCATTGATTAATTTGTCCCGCAAAGTCCCGCAAAAACAAAATATTCAAGAATATCTAATGAAAAAGTTGCCCATATGCACATCTCAACTCTTCGTTACAAATAGATACTTTTGTAACCGTGCACATGTAAACATTGCGTTAAAAATTATAAATGTCATTTTTGTCTGGAATTTTCTCAGATCTCTCCGAATCTGAATTTGAAGTGGTTGGTTTTTTTCCAAAAACTACTTGCAATACCTCGAGAAGTGGACTTCTCAATTTAAGTACGCCGAATATTTTCAATGGGTATGTCTCCAAAAATCAATTGAGTGGCAGGAAGTTAAAAAAGGACTGTCGTTCATACTAGAAAATGCAAACGATTCAATTGCTGAGAACGACTTGTTTGACGAAATGTCTTATTTAAAAAAATATGTTAGTCCGCAAAAAATTGAACAAAGGAACGACCATGATTGATAACATAATAAATAACATAGGCTATATCTACACTAATATTATAAAGAGGAAAGATTTGTATTTTTGTATGTAACGAATAAACTCAAAAAGTACTGGACCGATTTTAATAATTCTTTTTTCATTAGAAAGCTACATTATCACTGAGTACAATAGGCTATATTTAGTACTAGATTACTATGGAAATCTTTAGAAATTCCTAATGAAACCAACCGAAGGTTTACAAAAATTAGCCATAAAATGTCTTTCATCGCATACACTGCGAAGAGTATTAAGGATTGGACAACAAAATGTTTTCTAATTTAGTGATTCATGGTCGTTTTAATTAACATGCTTATAACTTAAATATCTGTACCTATTTATGTCTACCCGTGCGAAGCCGGGACGGGCCGCTAGTCGAATATATTTTAAGTCTTCCTGGAACAAATGCTTCCACTGAACGAATATTTTCGATATTAAATCATTTGTGGACGCAAGAAAAAACCCGAATAAAAGTTGAAACAGTTGAGTCTATTGTTTTGCTTAAATTATTTTACGAAAATGACTGTAGTTTTTTTTATGATTCTATTAAGAATAATGGTGAAGTTTTAGAAAAAATTAACACCAGTGAAAAATATAACTAACGACCTGGGTAAAAAATATTTGTTAACAGAATATTAAGTATATTTATGTTTATGTTTTTATTTTATAGAGAAGAAATTTATTTAAGTTTTGTGATTTTTTGTATCAGACGGATTAGTTATATCAACCTATGAAATATGTTGTACATGTTGATGTATTTTTTATTATTTATTTATTGTAGTACTCAAAAAGAAAATAAAATATTTTCATCAATTAAAAAAATTGTGTCCCGCATTGTCTTAAAAAATATCTGGTCACTATAATCTAATGTTCAAATATTGAAGAAAAACTTAATGCCAAATAAAAGCAAAATACCCACTCGCCAAAATATACATACATAACTATAACCAAACGTATAACTACCCCCATATTCTTCTTCTTCACAAAGTTCTGCACGACAAAAATTGCATCGTAGCTTTGTATACATAATACAAAGACAAACCATGGTTCATATGCAAGGATCGTACACAAGGAGAAGCAGACTTAAGTGCCTTGCACATGAGTAACGAACTGCGAACTGCAAATGGACGAACAAACGTGATTTTACATATTTCGAAAAGTCAATTCCACACAAAAACACATTTAAATTATAAGAAACCAATTGACACTAATATTAGGATAATAAAATTTTCATTTTGTTCTCTAAAACAAGAGAATTTTGTAAAAACAATTTGGTAGTAACGAATCGCAGTGTGGTTGCTGCGAACTGTCAAACTCTATTCACGTTCCACATACCATCCACACTGCAACGAATAAATTGTTCGCGCTCAACTTAACCTCAAAATTATACCACTCTTGTTTTGTTTTTGTGTGAAAGATGATGGCTGAGGAAAATATGGAGGAAAGGGTTGACAATTCGTCGCTACCTGCGAATAGAAATAAAAGCTCATGTGAAAGAAAAGTCAAAATATGCGAACATCCACAGTTCGCAGTTCGCAGTTCGTTGCTCATGAGCAAGATGCTTTATGAATGTACATAAATAAAAACAAAAATCGGTACAAGATCCTGAACAGCTGTTGTAAGCATACAAAAATTTCATTCATCCCCTTATGAGACACAATATTGAGACATTTTTGTTTACTTCGCCGTTTTCCATATAAAAGTGCATTGATATAAAGAAAATACAAAAACAAATTCATCGACCTTCATATGGAAGCTTAGTATATGAAAACATATGTATACAAGGATAGACTCAAATAGAATGAAGGGAATTGTGTTGACTTTTTGGCTGCAAAATTAACTGTCTCCCTTATTCTGCTGGCTGCTTATGGGAATGGAAATAATATTTTTCTCTCGGTCCCCCGAGATGTCTCCACTTTCGATACTACCGCCAACGACGGCGTCCGGTCGCGCAAAAAATGTCTGCCCATGAGAGTACTATAGTTTTCATATACAAAGGTTATAAACAAATGACAGGTTCTATGTAAAGATGTTTGTTGTATTTTTGCTAGTCAGGGCAATGTTGTCAAAATCATCTGGAAGTTTATGCAATAATTTCAAACACCTACAGCTTCAACCAAACCAATAGCCCAGATGGAAAAAGTCGTCACTGATATGAAATGATAACAAAATGGTATGGCTTTGGATACAATGCAGTCTCTTATGCTTCAATGGCAGAACATATACACAAATGTCACTCACCAGGAAAGACCTTTGTTAAATTTATCATCGGGGCCAAAACGGAGTATATAGATGGGAACAGGAACAGACACTTTGTGTATGCACTATGTATATAAGCGCTAGAAGAGCATTTGAGCGAGTGTTATGTAGATGAATTTGTAACTCAAATTTGTAATTAAATATCGCGTTTTAATACTAAACTAATTATTCAGTACAGTAAAAACTATGAATATTTTAGAAAAACAGAGTTTAGTTAAAATTATATAAGCGAAACTTCACAAAAATAATAAACAAAATATTTATTTATTTCCATCAATTGATCGAAGATCTGCTGATTACTACAAAATAATAAAGCTAATAATATACATATTTACAAGGAATTTTAGATTAAATTTAATTAAATAATTAATCAATTACATATTTCAAGAATTTTTTTCTTAAAACAATCTCTATTCATACAAAGGTCAATTTCATTATAAACCATATTAAATAGATACAGAGAACGCGTTATTGGTTCATTTAGACCATAATTAGTTCTATGAAGAGGAGGATAAAATAATTCATTTATGTTGCGAAAAACTCGTGATGGAACATGGAATGGAATTAATGAAAGCAAATCAATAGAAGTTATTCTGTTATCAATAATATCTTTAATGAACAAAACACTTTGGACTTGTCTCCGACATTTAAGCGTTTTTAAGGCAATAAGAGCGCACCTTGATTTATAATCTGGTAAAAACCCAACCCAGTTAAGTTTTCGAAGTGCATAAAGAGTGAATCTTTTCTGAACTCTTTCGATTCTCAAAATATTATTTTCATAAAAAGGAGACCAGACGATACAACAATATTCTAAAACAGGTAGAACTATAGACATAAATAAGGTCTTCAAAGTATAGGCATCCTTAAAATCTTTGGAGTTCCGCTTCAAGAAACGTAAAAGCGAATTACCTTTAGATACGATGTAATCAACATGAGATCTAAAGTCAATCTTTGAATCAAAAATCACCCCAAGATCATTTACTTCAATTACCCTCAGAAGACTAACATCATAGAATTTATATTCAAAGTCAATAAGGGATAAAGACTTAGATACACTAAAAATTTTACACTTCGAGTAATTCAGCTGAAGATGATTGTAGTCGCACCATTTAAGAAAATTGTTTATATCCAACTGCATTAATAAGCAATCTTCAAGTGAAGATGTTGCTGTGAATACTTTCACATCGTCGGCGTACATCAAGCAGTTACAAAATTTAAAAACAGAAGGTAAATCATTTATAAAGATTATAAAAAGAAGTGGACCCAAATGACTGCCTTGTGGAAGACCCGACACTACGTCTATAAGATTTAAAACACAATCATCTATTTTAACAGCTTGTTTTCTATCAGAAAGGTATGAATCTAACCACTTTAAAAATGAAGCATTCAATCCTAACATCTTAAGCTTTTGTAGGAGAAGACCATGATGCACGCGGTCAAAGGCTTTAACAAAATCAGTATACAGGACATCAACTTGTCTACCCTTTTCAACATGATTATAACAATAATTTGCAAATAGACTTAAATTAGTTGATCTACCCTTTACAAAACCATGTTCTTTTTGAGACAAGAAATTCTTGACAGCAAAATAAAGTCTTTGGGTGACCATTTATTCAAAAAGTTTGGGAATAACTGAAAGTTTTGATATTGGTCTATAGTTCTTTACTAAGTGCTGAAGACCACTCTTATAAATGGGATCTATATAAGATATTTTCCATTCATTAAGAAAAACACCAGTTTGTAAAGATTTATTGAAAATAGTTGTTAAAGCACTACAAAGTGAATACGAACATTTTGACAAAAGAATAGGAGGAATCATATCAAAGCCAGGTTTTTTTGACACATCAATTTCTTTTAAGCTATCCAGAACATCCTGTTCTGAAAAACTCTGTAGTTTAAAATCAATCAAAGGAGTTATATCAGGATACAAGCTGCTGATATTTGTTAAAATATCACAATTATAAGAAGTTTGAAAGAATCGATCAAATAGGTCACATGAGGACTGAATAGCATTGGATGTAAGTTCCTCGTATTCCATACATTGAGGAAAAGGTGAACAATTTCTTTTAGAATTCAAAAATGTCCAAAAAGATTTCGAATTATGTTTTATATTTGATTCAGTATTTATAATATAATGTCTATACAAAAACTTGTTGAGAAAATCAAATTCTTTTCTTAACTGAAAAAATACTGCACGATCTTCCGGAATATTTGTAACTTTATAACGCTTAAATGCCTTATTTTTAGCATTCTCTAAATTTTGTATCCTTTTGTTAAACCATGGAAGCTTAAACGACTTTTTCTTAGTTAAGGTGAACAAATCGTTCAATGCCTTCATTAACAATACTTTTTAAACTTGTAAACATATCATCTAGAGACTTGCCTTCCAATAAATCGTTCCAGTTAACAGTATTATAAAAATTATTTAATGCCGTGAAATCTGCCTTAGCAAAATTAAATTTTTTTTTGTTTTTCGAGAGGGGCAGACGCATAATTATAATTTTCAAAAGAGAGAGAAATAGCCTTATGATGAATAGAGTTATTTAAAAGAGGAAATCAGAAATTTTTAAGGAATACTTTAAATCATTGTTAATAAAAACTAAATCCAATATTCTATTTAAACTGTTCTTAACATTGTTAATTTGAAACAGGCCCAAAGAAGAAAATGAATCAACTACTAACATTTCTACATCTTTATTTACATTGAAAGGTATCAAAAAATGATCTTCTTCCATGTAGCACCAGTCGATATCACCAATGTTGAAATCGCCAAGTATACAAGGAAATTGGTTATGTGTTAATTCACTTACTATTTCTTGAGCATTAGAAATATGTTCGGTATATAAATCTCTCCGCTCGTTGGGCGGATATAACTTACAATAAAAAATAAATCTTTAATTTCAGCAGAATCTTCAGAACTTACACAAACACAAAGCTGCTCAATATCATCTGCATCATTCTTTAATTTGTGTTGAGTACTGTTGAAAGTTGTTCGGACGGCAATCAAAACACCACCTCCTCGATCCCATCCTGTTTTAGTTGAACAATCTTTACGATAAACATTGTACGAAGAATCAAAGAGCTCACACGATGTAAAATTTTAATTCAGCCATGTTTCAACAATGATAATGATATCGAACTCATTAAGAGATGATGATAGGAAAAGCTCATTAGTTTTCGTACGTAAACCACCAGCATTTTGAAAATATACGCGGATTTCAGATAAATTCGCTTTAAACTTTGGATAAGCTATTTCATCTTGGTGTTGCCATCCACTTTCGGAAAATTTACAAATTTCTTTAAATGGACATGTTTAGGCCAGATTGAAGCGTCTAAAGCAGCATCGATGTGGCTTACGGGAATCCCTAGCTTGAAATTAACAAACCGGAGTAAAGATGAATCTACTCCTTTTTTTATAAGCTTAGAACAGCGCATGGTATTCTTTTCAATTTTTAACTTCATTGCGGCATATTCTATTACATTTTCCTCTGTCACATTACTATCCAAGCGCGAAAGATGTAGAAATTGTAGACGAGGTACAGACTGAAGTGTAAATTCACCGTCCACAATAGCAGCGGTCCCAAACACTATCTTTTTTGATCGTTGAGATTTAGAATGTTTACCTTGATTAGAAACATTACCAACAGCACTCTTATTAGATTTAGTTTCAACCGCAAAATTGGCAACACTTTCATTGAAAAAAGCATTCTCCACAGTAGCAACACGATCCTTATCAACAAGAACAGCATTGCCACCAGCAACATTTTTCTCATGAACGTCAGATAAAAGAACATTGTTAGAAGCTTTTTCACCCACAGCAGCATCATCAGCACCATCAACAACCTCTTTCTCAGCAACAACCTTTTTCTTAGCAACAACAACAACCTCTTTCATAGAAGCATCATTATCATCATCCTCAACAACAACAACAACTTGATTGCCCAAACCGGTTTTGCTAGGTATTAAGCTTACATCAACATCATTTTCAGTACTGTCCAAACCAGCGGACAGAGAGGATGATAGTGTAGGCGGCACACCAACAGCAGCAGCATTAGACGTTGTAGCTTTCACACTATACACATTAGCTATAGCAAAATCATCACTCTGCGATGTAGAAGAGTGTGACTTACTTGCTATTTTAGTGTTGAGCTTAGACGTGGATATCGGCTTTTTACTTTTCAAGAGGAGTTTATTATTTCCACTTTTAAGCGCGGGAGATGAATTGGGGCTGTTTTTATGCAAAGGAGAGTAAAGAGATTGAGTGCATAGAGAATTGTTTTTTCCTGTGAACAGCTGTGATTGTTTATTGTTGTTGGTTTGTGTCATAGCCGGCGACTTGCCCTGAGAGCGAGTTATGCGCGTGGGCTTCACAAGATTATCGAATTCACATTGAATCGTCAGTTGTGAGAACGGAATAAGTCCACTTCTTTTCGAAATTCACTTTTTGATGCAGATGTTATCTTTAGACGTAGACACATCTTCTACGTACGAGAAACATAGACACAGAACAAAGAAAAGAAATACTGCAGAACGTTTACAATGGTCGACCAAAGAATCTTATGGGACTTATAGAATGCATGCCAGTGGATCGAAGACGGCCTCGGTCAGGCACCGAAAATCCAGCAACACGACAACATTCCTTTGGTGTCAACATAATGGTGTCAAATATTGTTAAAACAAGAATATGCAGACAAGCGTTCTCCATTTTGTTTTGCGTATCTAGCAGTGCAATTTATCGGCTCTCATCACTTGTGGCGGCGGCGGGCAGAACACCTGTAGATCAGCGTGGGAAACATGATGTACGTGCAAACAGGTTACCTAACAGTGTGCTTGTTGCTATGAATGATCACATACCATTCTTCCCCTTAAAAGAATCACACTACAGAAGCAAGTATATTCAGTATTTGGAGGCATCACTGAATATCAAGATAATGTATGAACTTTTCTGCACCAAGTATCCTGAACACACCGATTTCTCGTACAGATTTGGGCGGCCAAAGATTGACATCTGTTCCACGTGCGAGGGACTAAATACAAAAATAAATAGTGCAGGACTAAGAGTGATACTGCTAAACGTGAGGCGGTTGTATTTGCGAAAACTGTGGCTCCATGATATGAAGATGAACACTGTGGACTTTTATACGTACCATGAAGGCATAGCAAAGCGAGGAACTGATGACGTTTGCAGTCTGCTGTGGAAGAGCATTCAAAATCTTGATCCTGCTATCAAAGAACTATATGTATTAAGTGACGCGTGTGGAGAGCAAAACAGGAACAACACCCTAGTCAGATTCTTTCTGCTACTAGTTTCATTGGACCGTTTTAAGGTTATTCTTCAGTACTTTCCTGTACGGGGTCAGTCATTCCTGCAAAGTGATCGGAATTTGGGACAGCAAAAACTACGCTTATAAGAGAAGAACTGATCGGATACACTACCTGCAAATACAACACAATGATATCTAACACAAAACGAAATGGATTATTTAGAGTAACGAGCATTTCGTCTGATGATATACTGGATTTCAAAAACACCTGGCCAAATTTGTACAAGAAAACCAGCAAATGATTAAACAAGGATTCCATGTTTATGATTTCTAAATACAGACATCTGACCTACAGCTCAATATCTATAGGGCGCGTGGAAGCTTCGGAATGGATAGACGGTCTTATAAGATAAAAGTTTTTGCTCCAAAAACGCCTCGCCACTCCTGTCTTACCAACGACAATGGCTTATGAAAATAAAATTCCCATAAACCATAAAAAGATGGAGGATGTCCGCAAAATCATATCTTATATAGAAGACGACAGAAGGAGTTCTACCTAACTATATTAACATGGCCAACCACAGCTTCTGAAGGTGATGAAGAAGAAGAAGGATAAAACTTTTTTTTATTAAACTTTTTTTTTTACTATATTTTTGTATGTAATCTTGCTTATGTATACCACTTTTTTTTTAATTACATAATCTCTACTATCACTTAAATATTTTGTTATCATTTAAAGCTCTATTTTAAATAAATTATGTATTTATTTCATTAAAATTTGAGTTTTATTTGAAATATCAAACCGTAAGTTGCAAGAACGGAATAAGTCCAACGTTTTCCAACCGTTAGACCTGGCTACCAGAACCGGCTTCAAACAAAATTTTTATCTCATTCCACTCAAATCCACGTGATCTTCATTTTATCTGCAGGTCTTGCATCTCAAAAAAGTAAAATATAGACGCTATTCAGTTTTTTGCGTTTTCCCAACACTTTTGCAAAATGGACTTATTCCGTTCTCACAACTGACGATTGATTTATTATCAATAAAGAATTTATATAGGTCTTTAATTTTTGGTATACAACTTAGGAAGGAAATGTTTTTGCATGCGTCACACTTCCAAAATAAATTGTCGTTCGATTCAAGCGTAGTCCGTATGGTTTCACTTAGTTTTGTGCATTTAAAATGAAAACCCGATTGACAAACTCCGCAAAAAATCAAATCACTTTTAGAAGTAAGAAAATTACATTCAGAACACTGAACTTCCATGATGAAAAGAGAAAAGAGAACATATACTATACATTGGTTATTAAAATGAGCAATTCCAAGTTTATTACTAACAAGTGTGTGGAACTAATCGAATACGTGGAACACTTTCTATAGAAAACAATTGAAATTGAAATTGGATATCAATTTAGCTGCTACTGAACTCATTTAATAATTATATGACTCAGAAATTAAAAAGAAGAAAAAACTACATTCATTTAGAATTTGAATCTTGACTCTACGAACGCGACTCGGATTTAACTTTTAGGTGCGGTTGGAAATGGTGCATGACGAAGTGTTATAACTGTCACAATACATAAAGTTCTGGTGAGAAAACCTAGTAAAGTCCGTCTTTGTTTCGATTTCCGAAAAGTCAACTCTGTCACGGTTAAAGATGCGTATCCGTTGCCTCATGTTGAAGGTCTTTTAAGTCGGATAAAGGACACTCATTTTATCTCGGAGATAGACTTAAAGGACGCATATTGGCAAATTCCTTTGCACGAAAAATCACGAGAGAAAACAGCCTTCACTGTACCTGGTAGACCACTCTACCTGTTTAAGGTAATGCCATTCGGTTTGAGTAATGCTGGACAAACGCTGTGTAGAGTAATGGATTAAGTTATTCCTAGTCATCTTCGAGATAACGTGTTAGTCTCATTAAACGACTAACTGATTTGTACTTCGGATTTCGAGTCACATTTACGAATCCTTAAAGAAGTGGCAGTCTGCCTTCTTCCAGCAAATTTAACAATTAATCTCGAGAAAAGAAAATTTTGCATGAAAGAAATAAAATGTCTAGGTTTTATTGTAGGCCAAGGAAACCTGAAAACCAACCCGGATAAAATAAAAGCATTGGTTGATTTTCCTGTTCCAACTACCGTTAGGCAAGTAAGAAGGTTTCTGGGCATGACAGGTTGGTACAGGAGATTTATTCGTAACTATGCTGACGTAGCTGCTTCTTTAACCAACTGCTTTCAAAAGAAGGCTTAGTTCGAATTCACCTCCGAAGCACACGAAGCTTTCGAGAGACTTTAATCAGCCCTTTCTTCAGCTCCAGTATAAGCTGAACCTAACTTTTCAAAACCTCTTGTCATCCAATGCAATGCTTCGTCTGAAGGAGTAGGCGGTGTTCTCTTTCAAGTGGATGAGAACGGTAATGAGAAGCTCATTGCATTTATGTTGAAATAACTCAACAAATCACAGACAAATTATACGGTCACGGAACAAGAATGCCTAACAGCCGTGTTAAGCGTGTGAAAATGACGGCCTTATGTTGACGGGTTACCTTTAAAAATCATTACGGACCATTCCAGCCTTAAATTTCTCATGCCAATGAAGGAACTATTAGGTAGACTAGCCAGATGGAGCCTAGAACTCCAAGGGTACGACTTCTCGATTGAACATCGAAAAGGATCCTTAAACGTAGTACCAGATTGTCTATCGAGGAAATCGCGGCAGGTGATATTGCTGTAGATAATGCGATTTGTGGAGGTTCTTCGATAACGATATGCGATGATATCGATTTAGATTCGGCTGAGTTTGACTCGGAACAATATAGGTACCCACTTGAGAGAGAACATTGCCCAAAACCAGGCAAATCTCCCAGACCTTGTCGTTTCCGAGAAATGCATTTACCGAAGAGTGAGATTCAGAACCGGAAGTGTAGATGAAGAAGATTCTCTTCGGTGCTTATGGCTTCCCGATAATCTTACTCAAAAGTGCATTGAAACGTGTCACAACACCAAGCTAAGTTACCATAGTGGTTTTGATAAAACTGATGCTCGCATACGATCGAAATATTATTGGCCAAAAATGATAAAAGATAACAAGATTTGTATGAAAAATTCCGAAGCCTGTAAGATTGTCAAGGCTCCCAATTTAATTCTTCGTCCACCTATGATCAACCAGACAAAGACTGAAAGGACCATGCCACGACTCTACGTTGACTTTTTAGGTCCGTATCCGCGCTAAAAGCGAGGAAACCATTACGTGTTTATAGTGGTTGACCATTTCTCGAAGTTCATGTTTTTCAAAGCTTTACCAAAAACTACTTCTAATCGTGTGATTAATATCTTGAATTAGAAATTTTGCACACTTTCGGGACCCCTGAACAAATCTACTCCGACAATGGACGTCAATTTGTGTCCAAAGACTTCAAAATTTTTCTGGACAATTACGGCGTCAAACATGTGTGAACGGTGTATTCGCCTCAGGCCAACATTTCGGAGCGGGTTAATCGAAGCTTTCCAAGTAAGTTGAGAATTCTAATTTCTAAACAGCAAAACGACTGGAACCTTCATCTATCAAGCCAGCATGTGCGTTGCGTTCCGACATACACGATTCCCTGAATTGTCAACCCTATTATGCTTTGTTCGGACAAAACATGATTAATCACGGCTCCACGTACACGATATTACGTAAAGTAAAAAAAGATCCCGAAATGTTGGTCACAAAAAAAATATTTTAATTAAATTACTTTTTCATTGCTTAAGTATTAACGTAGTCTTATTTTGATAGTAATAATCGAATATGGATTAAGATATACCTAGGGTAAATTAATTTTTCTTAAATCCAGCTTATTTAAATGCAAAAGAAACTTTGCATGCACCCCATCTTGCACCCTCCCCACCTTGGACACACACCAACTTGCACCCACCCCAAATCCTATAGTGTGCCCAAGCAGGGGGGTTGCAGATGCCACTGTTGCATACACCCAAACTCGCGCACACCTTACTGTTGCATACACCCAAACACGCATTACGCATACGCAAATACCATTATTACTAGGGCAACCAAAAATATGTTCGAACATATTTTTTGTTAACATCACTATTAACACGAGACTGTGATAGAAATGCGTTTCATTGAAATCTTCGTCTTTTAAACGTCATCTGTTAGGGCATATTTTTGCATATTTCACTGAAAATGCATATTTTTGCATTTTTGCTTTTAAAAGGCATATTATTGCATATTTTTCCTTTTTTTTGTAAAGGCAAGCAATAAAAACAAAAAATCAGAAAAAAAAATAAAGCTCCTCCTGAGTGAAAACTTTTAGAGTAGAACCTGGACCGGAACTTCCTACACAACCAATCATAATGCGATGGGGGACATGACTCGAAGCGGTGAACTACTACGCCAAGCAATTTGAAAAGATTGTTTGGATTCTTGATGCTTTTGACAACGAGGAAGCTGCATCAGTAAAATTTTTTAAAGATCTTCTTAAAAAAACAGAATTGAAAGCCGACTTAATTTTGTTGGAATCAAGTTATGGGTATCTAGTAACATCAATTTCAAAACTTGAAATACGCTCCGGTCACTTCTGTTGACGTTGAATGGAGCTTTTCCATGTATAAAAGTGTTTTTCGATCAAACAGACAAAGTTTCCTTTTCAAAAATTTGA
The DNA here is from genome assembly GCA_951509635.1 of Eupeodes luniger. NCBI lineage: Eukaryota > Metazoa > Arthropoda > Insecta > Diptera > Syrphidae > Eupeodes > Eupeodes luniger. Next base: position 173,025,433 of record OX608073.1, on the reverse strand, counting down.
GTACAATGTTAGTTATTTACTGCAACAAAAATTTGCAATAAATTTTCTTATTGATCGCTGACATTAAAAAATTTCTTTTAAACAAAACTGAATTTGCTTTGTTAATTTGTTTTTTTTTTTTCTTTCTTAAATGATATAATGTGTGCGAAGTTGAACTATTCGCCATTAAACAAATTTTTTGGATGTTTTATTTATCTCCAAAAAGTTGGAGTGAAGAAGAGTTTTGATTTTTCTTTTTTTGATTAATTAATTAATTTCCTTAAGCAAATAACGCTTCTTATAAACATCTTTTACATTTATTGAGCATATTTTGAGGGCATATATTTGATTTTTAAGGGTATATTATAAGCGCTTAAAACTAGTTTTTTAGGACATATTTTTGGTTGCCCTAATTATTACTATCAAAATAAGACCACTCAAGCAAAAAACAAGAATTAAATTAAAATAGTAGTTGTGGTTATTTTCAATTTTCTCAAAAACTAAAAGACATAAAATCATCAAGTTTTCAGTTTTTGATCAAAAACAAATAAGAGCAATAAATTCTGAAATAAAAACAATGGTAGATAATCTTGAAGAATTGAAAAAGTTACACTTTAAACCTTTTTTTAACTTTTCTTACTGAAATTTTGAGTTTAAAATTAAATTTTTATTTTCAATTTTCTCAAAAACTAAAAGACATAAAATCATCTAGTTTTCAGTTTTTGATCAAAAACAAATAAGAGCAATAAATTCTGAAATAAAAACAATGGTAGATAATCTTGAAGTATTGAAAAAGTTACACTTTAAACCTTTTTTTAACTTTTTTTACTCAAATTTTGAGTTTAAAATTAAATTTTTATTTTCAATTTTCTCAAAAACTAAAAAACATAAAATCATCTAGTTTTCAGTTTTTGATCAAAAACAAATAAGAGCAATAAATTCTGAAATAAAAAAAATGGTAGATAATCTTGAAGTATTGAAAAAGTTACACTTTAAACCTTTTTTTAACTTTTTTTACTCAAATTTTGAGTTCAAAATTAAATTTTTATTTTCAATTTTCTCAAAAACTAAAAGACATAAAATCATTTACTTTTCAGTTTTTGATCAAAAACAAATAAGAGCAATAAATTCTGGAAAAAAACAATGGTAGATAATCTTGAAGTATTGAAAAAGTTACACTTTAAACCTTTTTTTTAACTTTTTTTACTCAAATTTTGAGTTTAAAATTAAATTTTTCAAAAACTACGCATAGTTTTGACTTGATTTAAAAACTGGCTAATAGAACAGAGTGTTGGCTTTAAAAAAATGTATACAACTTAATTGTAAGTATCACCGTTATTTTTAATTATTTTTTTCCATTTTAAATAATAACTTTTTTAAATTGCCCCTCCCGCCTAAACGGGGGGAGATAGACCCCCTCCCATAGTAAAAAATGCTTGTATTAAGCATCTACCAAAAACCGTTATTATATCTTTGCGCCAAAGTTATCGTACTCGTGCCCACATTTGATTACAAATAAGCATATTTTTTACTTTTTAAAAATATGCATATTTCAAGCACCCGGGAAAAATAGTAAAATTGCCCTAATCAAAAAACTTTTTTTTCATTTCTTTCTATTAAACTGCATATATACCAAATTTCAAAGCCCTATATACCTACAATATTTTTTTTTTATGTGTATATTCGTAAAACGCGATTTTTCAATTTTTCTTTTCATAAATCGCATTTTTTATAAGATAATGAATTTTTAGAATATTTTGCCTTGCACCTGAGAAAATTTCCCATAAAAAACACTGGTTTTTAATAAAAATAAATTAAAATGAATAGGAGTTACCTATAAGATGCCAAAAGTACGGGATCTCAATTTGCACCCGTGTGACATTTTAGTTTCAGGAACGAGGTGTGACCACAGAGGGTACGCCGGCAAAACGACACGCATCGCGAATAACAACAAAATTTGTTTTGCCACGAATACCATCATATGTTTGAGGTGAACGACCTCGAATTTTTTTTTATCAAGCTTTAATTTCTAATTAAGAACAATTTGTTTATGTTTAGATTAATGTAGCGGATTTTTGTCGGGTATCTCACTCGCGACTATTATGTTTGCCCTCGCCGCACAATATTCAAAACAACCGACATTGACTTTCCAAATTATAAAAAATAAACAACAATTTATTCCGGCAATTTTAAATTTTACCTTTGATCACTTATCATAATGCACTACTCGGCCGAGCGAAAAGGAAAGGTGCGTTCAGTTCGCATATTCCATATAAGTTTTATCTAGAAAACGTGAAGCCCTTCAACCGAATGGGCTGTATTTAAATAATTAAAATAATAAAAAAAAGAATTATACATTAAAAAAAGAAATACAAAATAAAAGAAAACAAACCAAACAAAAAAAACACCACCAACTAGGACAAGACCGACGACTGCTACTGCAGTTGTTTATTTTGTGACAAGTTATAGCAATGCTACCTCGCTCCCCCTCTATAGGGGTAAGCATAATGACAATAAGTTCTCCTTTTGGTCAGGAAGAAAAGAATTATGGCTGACACCCAAATCACAAACTGAGTGATTGTCAGCGGTTTGCCATAATTTTAGAATGGTCAGAGGGAATGTTGCGAAGGTGGAGAAACGCACCTCTGTTGCATGAAACAATTTGGATGCGATCGGTGTCATGACATTTATGAATCCGATTCGCATCCGAAGACGTTTGCAACATGGATTGTAGATTACTGTTTTGATTGTTAGGGTCCGGACCAATTTAACTTCACTACTAAAGGCATTACACTAGTAGTGTGGTTCTATTGTAAAGACCTCTTAAATAATCTTATAGTAGGGGAGCCCAGGGTGCTAAATCGGGATTTACTCGAGCGTCAAAGAGACCTATTGGATTGCGAAGCTTAGATGATAAGAAGAAAAAAATGTTATATCATATATACACTTTCACCGGTGGGGGGAGCGGCTATAAATTTTCAAAAATGTAAAAGAAAACAGTTGCATGGACATACTCGAGCGCGTCAGATATTAATAGCATCCATGTTCTACGTATTTTTGAAAATATACGTATGTTAATCTGACCGTTTCCATGATGGGGGTGGTCGTACGTAAGGGTTGAAAACGGTAAAAAAAAATTTAATAGAGCGCGTCAGATTTTCAAAGGGGATGTTAAGTGAACCTAAAAGAACGCTCTTATGTAATAATCTGACGATTTGGATGTGACCCAAACTAGCGGCCATTATTAGAACTTGCAAAAAAAAATCGCCATTTTGAAATACTCGAGCGCGTCAGATTTTGATATATATGGTTCATGTATATACCCTAAACGTGTTGTCTCTTAATCTGACGATTATCTGGCGGGATTCGCCTAATCTGACAATGGAAAGAATTTTTTTTTTTTCAAATCTTTTAAAAAATTGAAGAGCTACAAAAATAGCTACAATCTACCGACACCTAAGCGAACTTCACGACCATGATGCCGTTTACGTTGTTTTTCGCAAAGCACTTTTGCGAGGCAGGATCGTTGTGAGTGACAGATTCGTCTGTGTTGCATGAATCATTGAAATTCTCAATGTTTTCCTGAATGTTGCTGTGCTCTCTCGCTCTGAATTTTTTAAAATTAATATTCAAAAAAAAAAACTGATGATTATAACATGAAATTAAAATATTGTTAGAAAAATAGATTCTTTCATCTTAAAATAGTATTAATAGCTTTGTCAGTGAAAGAAATAATTAATGTTGTTTTTTTAAAATAATTATTTTTTGGTCGGAAAATTTCACCAAAAAGTATCTTTAAAAAAAAGTATAATCAATTCATATTAGAACTTACTCGTCCGTTGATGTACTAGCAGCCTCAGTAGAAGTGGAATCAACCCCCATACACACCTCGGTGTGGCATACACCCAAACTCGCACACACCCCACTGTTGCATACACCCACACTCACACCTACTATTATTACTATCAAAATAAGACCACTCAAGCTAAAAAAAAAGAATTAATTAAATTAAAATAGTAGTTGTGGTTATTTTCATTTTTCTCAAAAACGAAAAGACATAAAATCATCTAGTTTTCAGTTTTTGATCAAAAACAAATAAGAGCAAAAAATTCTAAAATAAAAACAATAGTAGATAATCTTGAAGTATTGAAAAATTAAACTTTAAACCTCTTTTATCTTTTTTTAACTCAAAATTTGAGTTTAAAAATAAATTTTTCAAAAACTATGCATAGTTTTGACTTTATTTAAAAACTGGCTAATAGAACAGAATGTTGGCTTTAAAAAATGTATAAAACTTAATTGTAAGTATTTCCTTTATTTTTTAATTATTTTTTTTCCATTTCAAATAATAATTTTTTTAAATTGCCCCTCCCCTCACTTCGGCTAACGGAAATCGTCAGATTATATATTATTTGTGAACGTTGAACTATTACTTTCAAAATAAAAAAAATTTAGCCACGCTCGAGAAAGTCAAGATGACGTTTTTTTTTACAAGTTTGTAACCCGCCTACTTCTTATCGTTAATCGAAAATTGTCAGATTAGTGGAATATACACTTTTTAGCATATAACTAACTTACCCTACCTTAATGTTACGCGCTCGAGAATTTCAAAGGATACATTTTTTTTTACTAATCTGATCCTTTATCCTTGACGCGCGGCCACATATACGGGGCTAATACTTGGTGGAGGTATTCAATGGGGTACTAGGTACCTCCCTGTATATTAATCTGCCGCGCTGTAGTAAATCCCAAAATCCCTTCTTGGGCTCCCCTACTACAGTGATATACTTAGAAGTTCGTCTGTTTTGATTTTAGGATTTTTTTTTATATTGCAATGACTGGTAATTTTAGAGTAGATTATAGTAATGTTCGCGGGCTGAGATCGAATTTTCTGTCTGGGTACATCCACGCTAATTCTAACAGACCAGCTGTTTTGGCATTGAGTGAAACCCAAGTAGATGAAGATTCCGATCCTGCTGAAATTTTTATTCATGGGTATTGCTTGGTGCCATTATTCTTTTCAAACCATGGTCTCGCCATATATGTATATTAGGAATGATGTTGCCTATCAACTTTTACCACAATATGGTCATTGTACCAACTCCTTCTTTAATTTCATGTGGTTAAAACTTCTCGTGAATAAGCACATCATTCACTATTGTTTCCTTTATCGAAGCCCAAACCTGGACAGAGTTTCGACTTCTCAGGAATTTGATGCTCTATCTGACTCCATTCAAAGAATTGTCTCCCTGTATCCTCACACTGAAATCGATATTACGGGTGATTTCAATGTAGAAAATTCTTCATGGCTTCAACATTCGGGCCAGACAACACCAGAAGGAGTGTGTGCTGAGATCTTCGCTTAGTTGAACCACCTAACTCAGCTGGTCAACGAGCCCACTCGAATATCGGACGTGGTAGGTCGAGCAGAAAACACTCTTGACTTGTTTCTTACCTCTGACCCTAGTAAGTACACTATTAGTGTTCTATCTCCTCTAGGCTCATCTGACCATTGTGTCATATCAGCAAATTTCTCGTGTCAAAACTCTTCACTTAAAGAAAGAGCTCCTAAGAGAACCGTTTGGCAATACGAGAAAGCCGACTGGGACGGTCTCGATAATTATTTCAGGATCTTTAACTGGTCACTATGCTTCCGCGATAGTGACGTTGCCGCCAGCGCTGATATGATCACAAGTTTGATTCTCCTGGGAATGAGAACTTTTATCCCGAATAGGGTTAAAAGCATCAGACCTAAGGAAAACGCATGGTTCGATGCGAGCTGTAAAGAGGTTATTAGGGTCAAGAAGGTAAGTTTCCGTTGTTTTAAAGCCAATCCAACTGAGGAAAACTGGAATAAGTTCAAGCAAGCCAGGAAGGCCTGCAACGTCCATATTCGACGGACCAAATTTTTACGTGACCAAAAATTACGGCAAAAAATACTGCAATGTCCCAAAGGCAGTAAAAATTTTTGGTCATTTGTAAAATACATGAGGAATTCTTCCTCTTTGTCGGTTCCTACGCTCGTTGTTAATGACACTCAATTTGTTAGCTCTTTAGAGAAAGCTAATCTCTCCGCTAGGCAGTTCGCCGCCAATTCAACGCTGCCAATGAGTGTTATGACTCCGCCTGTCATCGAGTGCGTTAGTGATTCTATGGGACCAATCTTTTTTCGCACTCGTACTGTGGCGAGAGTCCGAAAAGGTCTTAACATACATAAATCCGCTGGTCCGGATGGTATCCCCGCTATTGTTCTGAAGAGGTGTTCTTCAACGCTGGCAAAACCACTGCGTAAGCTTTTTCATCTGTCCTACTCCTCAGGTCTCGTTCCGAGTGGATGGAAAACCGCATTTGTCCAGCCTATTCCCAAAAAAGGCGAATCTTCCTCACCCTCTAATTACCGACCGATTGCACTTACGTCCCTTCTTTCCAAGGTCATGGAAACGCTGATTAATTATCAGCTTAAGAAATATCTCGAGGAACGGAAGCTTCTTAATGACCGGCAATACGGCTTTCGTAGCAATAGGTCCACTGGTGATCTCATGGTTCATCTCACCGAACAGTGGAACAAATCTTTACATCGTTTTGGAGAAAGTATGATTATTGCATTTGATATTTCAAAGGCATTTGATAAAGTCTGGCATCTTGCTCTCTTATCGAAAATGCGTGCTTACGGTATCGACAAATCTCTCCTTCGTTGGATTAGAAATTTTCTTTCCAACCGTTCAATACAAGTTGTTTTGGACGGATTCAAGTCTGAAACCCATAAAATAAATGCTGGTGTGCCCCAGGGCTCCGTTTTGTCTCCGACCCTCTTCCTCATTTTTATAAATGATCTCCTGTCTGCTACTTCTAATCCAATACATTGTTTCGCTGACGATAGCACTCTTAGCTTTTCATATTCGTTTCCCTCCTCTTCGGATGTGGAACTGCAACGACAAAATATGATTAGCTCATTAAATACCGACCTACACAGCATTTGACAATGGGGAATAAAAAATCGTGTGGAATTTTATGCTTCGAAAACGCAATGCTGTCTTGCATCGTTAAAGCGAGATAAACCCTCTTTGCCACTATCTATGAGTGGCACTTGCATCAACGAAACGGAAAATCTCGACATCCACGGAATGTGCATCAGCAACCACCTTTTGTGGAGCGGTCACATACGCGATGTTGCCAAAAATGCAGCAAGATGTCTAGGTTAGACGTTGCAAGTGTTATGTATTCTCAATCATTATGCTCTCTCATACCTACGACATAGTACATAAGTATCATATCTCTATATTATTAATTACTTGTTATGTAAGTTAGTCATTTAAGAACATTCAATGAATAAAGACACGAACATAATACTTGGCGACGAGGATAGTGGCGTGACTCCGTGTTAAACTTTAAAAAAAAAAGTTGACGACTACACGTAAAAGAGTTTAAAAAAAAAATAAAAAGTTTTCTTTAAAGCTAGCCAAAGTGACTTAAAGTAATTTACGTTTTTTATATGAAATCGTAATGCCTGATGACAAACCGATTATGTCACGGTCCGGGTCTATGATAGGCAATATTGAACAATTTATGATTAAAGATGATTTTGATCATTATGTAGAACGGATGGAGCATTTGTTCGTTTTAAACGGTACATATAACCGAAGATAAAAAAGTGTCTTTATTTATCTCTTTGGCTGGTGGCGATTTGTACAAAATTTTAAAATCTTTAATAGCTCCAAAGCTAGTGAAAGACTTTTCGTACAAAACGCTAATTGAACAGTTACAAACATATTTCAAACCTAAAGTCAATGTGCGTGCTGAACGGCATAAATTTATGTCACGAAATTTAAAACATGATGAGACATTGCATGATTTTATTGTCGAATTAAAAATTATCGCTGATAAATGTGAATTTGGAGCCTACTTAGGCCAAGCTCTCTCTGATAAATTTATTTGGTCACAAAGAGACGAGGGCATACAGAGGAAGCTGTTGGAAGAACCCCTAAACAAAACATTTACCAAAATATCTGAGATTGCACTAACTATGGAGATGACGAAGCGGGAAGTGAAGGAGTTGCAGTTGGGTGGTGGTAGTAGTGGTAGTCAAAATTGGTTAAGTAGGAGTAGTTTTAATATAAACAGTAAAAAAAAAGTTATTCCTAAAGATCGAAAAGGTTATGTAAAAAGAGAACAATGTAAAGAAGATTATAAGAAAACAAATAATGTTTCTTGTTATAAATGTCATAAAAAAGGACATTATGCTCATTCTTGTCCACTTAAGATAAATAATTTTAAAGTTAATAATGTTGTTAATGATGACGAAGATTGTGACTTATCTAGATTAACTTTGGGAAATTTGAGCATTGATTCACTGTCTGACGCTTTAATTGTAAAGGTTGTTGTTAATGAAGTAACAGTTAATATGGAAGTCGATTCGGGCGCGTGTCATTCTGTTATCAGTGAACAGTTATATAAAAAAGCTTTTGTTGGTTGCATTTTACATGAGTTTAAGAGAAGTCTGAATGTTATTACTGGTGCGAAGGTCAATGTTGTTGGGTGTATTAAGGTCGTGGTGTCTAATTTGGTTGAGAACAGGTTTCATAATTTAGATTTAGTTGTTGTTGCAACAGAAAAGGATTTTATTCCATTGCTTGGTCGGGATTGGTTGAGTGTACTTTTCAAAGATTGGAAGGAAAATTTCAATATGAATAATGTGACCGAGGTTAAGTCCATTAAAAATGAGTTACTGTTGAAATTTCCAAGTGTATTTGATGAGAATTTTAAGTCCGTTATTGATGGGTTCGTTGCTGACATTGTTGTGAAACCAGACGCTGTGCCAATTTTCCATAAGGCATATACAGTTCCCTTTGGTCTGCGAGAAAAGGTAGATCAAGAACTAGATAGGCTAATAGAAACGGGTGTACTTACTCCAGTTAAGTACAGTGAATGGGCGTCCCCTATTGTTGTTGTTCTGAAGAAAATCGGTGATATTCGTATTTGTGTTGATTGCAAAGCAACTATCAACAAATACATCGTTTCAGAACATTATCCGTTTCCAAGATTTGATGAGATTCTTTACGGTTTTGCAGGTTGCACTGTTTTTTGTATTTTAGATCTCACTGGAGCTTTCCAACAAATTGTCCTATCAGAACATTCACAGAAGTACCTTACGATTAATACTCCAAGAGGTTTAATGAGATATTTGCGCATGCCAATGGGTGTGAAATGCGCACCGGCTATGTTTCAGGCTGCTACTGATAAAATTTTGCTGGGAATCAAAAGAGTTAGAGGTTATATTGATGATATTATAATTGGTGGCAAAGATTTTGATGAATGTACAAAAGTCTTTTAGAGGTGCTTGAACGGTTTGAAAAGCACAATGTCAAGGTGAAAATCGAAAAATGCCAATTTTTTAAAACGAATGTTGAATGTCTAGGGCATCAGATAAATTCAGTGGGCATCAGTCCTAAGGCAGATAAAATGCGTTCAATTTTGGAAGCACCGACTCCTACCGATGTTACGTCGTTAAAATCATATATAGGGCTTTTGAATTTTTATGGTAGGTTTATACCTAATTTGTCTTCGAAACTATCACCATTCTATAATTTGCTTAAGAAAGATGTTAAATTTTGTTGGGATAGCAAATGCGAAGAAACTTTCAGAGAAAGCAAAGAGTGGTTGTATAGGAATAATTTGCTTGTTCATTATGATCCCGATAAACCCCTAGGAATAGTGTGTGATGCAAGTTCATATGGAGTAGGAGCCGTGTTGTTTCACAGGGAAGCCAATGGCGAGGAAAGGCCTATAGTTTTTTTGTCAAGTTCGTTGTCAGCTGCAGAAAAAAATTATTCAAATATTGAGCGTGAGGCTCTTGCCGTTATTTTTGCTGTAAAACGTTTCCATAAGTATATTTATGGGAATCATTTTAAAATATACAGTGATCACCGTCCACTACAGGCAATTTTTGGAAACAAAAGTCAAAATGCTATTTCAGCAGCTAGACTACAGAGGTGGGCACTCATACTTTCTCAATACGATTATGATATTGAATATAGAAAGGGTTCTTTGATGGGAAATGCGGATGCCCTATCAAGATTGCCCCTAAATGAACCAACGCAGCTTTCAACTTTTTTTAATTTTTCGGAAGAACTAACACTAAATTTTGAAAATATTCGCGATGAAACGAAAAAGGATGAAGTCCTTTCTCAAGTATTAGAATTCTCGCAAAAAGTACTAAGAATATGGTAATTCAAAAACTTTTGCACAGAAAATTTGAGTTTTCACAACAAGATGGTTGTGTGTTCATGGGGGATAGAATTGCGATTCCAAGTTGTTTAAAAGAACAAATTGGTGGTTGAATATCGATCGCGACATTGAAAATTTTGCAAAATTTTGTAGTGAATGTCAACAGCTTTCAAACAAGCCTAGTCCAGTTCAATTATCCAAATGGCCGTCTACACTCTACAGGATACCCTTTTGAAAGAGTCCATGTTGATTTTTTCTTTTTTGAAGGCAGAACGTTTTTTATAATTGTAGATTCATTTTCAAAAAAACGTCTGCATTGGATGTGATGCAGGTTTTAAGGAAATTTTTTTCCGTTTTTGGACTTCCGAAAGAAGTTATTTCGGATAACGGTCCTCCATTTTCTTCAAAAGAAATTTCGCAATTTTTTTTGGCAAATTCGATTAATTTTCTTAATTCTCCAGCGTATCACCCGCAATCAAACGGAAGTGCAGAAAGAGGGGTACAGAGGGTAAAAAATAGTTTGAAAAAGTATCTAATTGATAAGAAGACAAGGTCTTTGCCAATCCAAACTAAGCTGAATAATTTTTTGTTTAAGTATAGAAATACTCCCTCGACAACAACAAATTCGACACCATCTGCATTAGTATTTGCATATAAACCAAGAACATTGATGGATTATTTAAAATCTCCTAAAATTGAAAATAATAATAACAAAAATGAAAAAGCTAATATTTTGAATAAAAATTCAAGTGTTGAAAATAAATGCGCACAGAAAAAGGAACACATTTTTCACAAAAACGGTCTTATATGGTATAGAGCCATTAAAAATAATTTTGTAAGATGGCAACCAGGGAAAGTACAAAAACGTTTATCGAAAGTTATTTATCTGATAAAAGTTAACGGCTTAACTAAAAAAGTACATGGAGATCAAATAAAAACTCGACTTCAAAAAAATGTTGTTTTTGATATTTCAAAAAAACCGATCCAAGATTTGAATCAAGATTTGGAATTGACAGATTTTGATTTAAGTCCTAATTTAAACAAAAGAAAAAGATCAAACTCTAGTCCAGAAATTCAAAGAAAAGATTTTTTATTTACGGGGGGAAAAGATAATGAAGATAATTTGCAACAACCTCGTAGAAAAACGTCAAGACACTTAAAAGCGCCTTGCAGGTTAACTTATAACAGAAAGTTTGAATCCAGTGAAATTTGAGTTATTATTCTCCGATTGAAATTGTCTATACATATTTTATTATAACTAAATAAAAAATGAATTATGAAATTTAAGAAAACATATATAAAGTAAAAATTATTTGGAGTTATGAAACTTTATTTTTGGATGCATATGTTAATACTTATTTTGTAATTTGTTCATTTATAGATTCTATGTACATAAGTTTTCAAATAAGGGTTGGGTAGTGTTATGTATTCTCAATCATTATGCTCTCTCATACCTACGACATAGTACATAAGTATCATATCTCTATATTATTAATTAATTGTTATGTAAGTTAATCATTTAAGAACATTCAATGAATAAAGACACGAAACATAATAGCAAGAAATTTTTCTCTCCGTCTGATCTGGCTACAATCTACAAAACCTATATACGTCCGAAACTTGAATATAATCCTCATCTCTGGGCTGGTGCTCCAGTAACTTATTTAAGCCTCTTGGACAGTATTTAAAGTAGAGCTTTTAAAATGATTGGTGACATTAACATCATCAACTCGTTTACGTAACTCGAACATCGACGCAAGGTTTCTTGTCTAACCCTTTTTTACCGTTATTTTAACGGACTATGCTCTAGTAAAATAGCCAGTTTCATTCCTCCCCTTAAACAATTTAACTGTAATACCCGCGCTTCTAGGAATGCCCATCAGTTTACCCTTGAGCCCAACTTCGGCCGTACTATGAAGTACAGAGATTCATTTTTTAGCCGTACTACGCGAATGTGGAACACCTTGCCACGCTCTATCTTTCCCTATCATTGCAATATTCAGGAGTTCAAAATCAATGTACACCGACACCTCCTACCCAACCCTTCCCTCTTTTCCTAATGCTCACACTGTATCTTTGGCATATTAAAGGTATAAAAAAAACCCTTTTAGTGTTCGCTAATTATAAAAAAAAACAAGTGCGTCAATAACGCCCACCAATGTTCACACTCACATAAAAAGATTATAAATAAATTAGGTGGCGCAACAGTCCGTAGAGAACCAGGGCCTAGTGACTTACAACTCTCAACCATTCCTGTGTGCGAGTACTGTTGTCAGGGATGGAGGGGACCTACAGTTTAATGCCGAGTCCGAACGGCTAATTTGAGAAAGCACTTTTTCATGACAAGCATTACTCTTGGAGAATTTGTCAATTCCTCGCAAGAGGCAGTACCCGTTTTTTTTTTTTTTTAATTAAGGTGGCACAGGCAGGGATCGAACCCAAGTCCTCTCGCATGACAGTCCAACGCACTAACCATCATGCCACGGGTACTACACATGAAAAAAAAAAAAAAAAAAAAAAAAAAAAAAAAAAAGATTAATTGTAATTAATAGTTTAATTGTAAACGAGAGGCAGTAGACAAATGCTGGAAAATACTGGTTTGGTGCTATTAGTGAGATAGGTAGAGCTAGGGTTCTTTGGTAAAAGCCGTCGGTAAGTACCTTCTTTTCAAAAAGATCCACCTTTGACTAAGGAAGCTAAGAAGAAATTTAAGAAGGTACCACCGACCGACTGTCCAAGGAACCAAGTTCGAGATTTATAAACTTTTTTTTAAGAAAATCCAGAGAAAACATAAAAATTACAAAAAATTCTAAAGAAAAATCCATCAGCGCTGGGTTCGTCTTATCAATATCTGTAATATATATGTATGTAATTATGTACCTTAGACGAAAGATTGTCCAAGATCGAATTATATATATTTATATATACGCCGGTTAGTTCGCTCCTAAGGCCGTTATAAAAATTCTTTTTGACGGCCTCAATTTTTTAAAGGGAACGTGAATAAAGGACATTAACGGGGCGAGGAAATCCCGAAATCGGGGAGAGTACGATAACTTTGGCGACAAAGGTTAATGACGGATTTGTATAGAACAGTTAAAAATAAGCATTTTTTACTATGGGAGGGGGGGTCTATCTCCCCCCGTTTAGGCAGTAGGGGCAATTTAAAAAACATGTACATTAAATGGAAAAAAAAATAATTACAAAATAACGGTAATACTTACAGGTTAAGTATTATACCTTTTTTTAAAGCCAACACTTTTGTCTATTAGCATGTTTTTAAATCAAGTCAAAACTATGCATAGATTTTGAAAAAAATTGTTTTAAACTCAAAATTTGGTCAAAAAAAAGTTAAAAATACGGTTTAAAGTGTAATTTTTCAAAACTTTTAGATTATCTACTATTTTTTTTTAGAATTCATTGCTCTTATTTGTTTTCGATTAAAAACTGAAAACTAGATGACTTTATGTCTTCTAGTTCTTGAGAGAATTGAAAATTACCAAAACAAAATATTTTAATTAAATTACTTTTTCCTTGCTTAAGTATTAACGTAGTCTTATTTTGATAGTAATAATCGAATATGGATTAAGATACACCTAGGGTAAATTAATTTTTCTTGAATCCAGCTTATTTAAATGCAAAAGAAACTTTGCATGCACCCCATCTTGCACCCTCCCCACCTTGCACACACACCAACTTGCACCCACCCCAAATCCTATAGTGTGCCCAAGCAGGGGGGTTGCAGATGCCACTGTTGCATACACCCAAACTCGCGTACACCTTACTGTTGCATACACCCAAACACGCATTACGCATACGCAAATACCATTATTACTATCAAAATAAGACCACTCAAGCAAAAAAAAAGAATTAAATTAAAATAGTAGTTGTGGTTATTTTCTATTTTCTCAAAAACTAAAAGACATAAAATCATCTAGTTTTCAGTTTTTGATCAAAAACAAATAAGAGCAATAAATTTTGAAATAAAAACAATGGTACATATTTTTGAAGTATTGAAAAATTACACTTTAAACCTTTTTTTTAACTTTTATTACTCAAATTTTGAGTTTAAAATTAAATTTTTCAAAAACTACGCATAGTTTTGTCTTGAATTAAAAACTGGCTAATAAAACAGAATGTTGGCTTTAAAGAAAGGTATGATACTTAATTGTAAGTAGTACCGTTATTTTTTAATTAATTTATTTCATTTTAAATAACAATTTTTTTAAATTGCCCCTACTGCCTAAACGGGGGGAGATAGACCCCCTCCCGGTTTTCGAGTAACGGTTGTTTTAATGAAATTTTCAAAAACACCTACTTTAAGTCGGTTTTTTTAATCACCCTGTCCACAAATGATTTTTGTTTTTACTATGTAATAATATTTTACAATTTTGAATAAACATTCAATATTTTTGCATTTAAAAAATTTCAATTTTCGGCATTATTTTGCAAAATATTGATAATTAAAATCATATTCTTATCAAACTTAATTTTTTACATCGAACTGTAAAACAGTTTTATTTAAAAAAATCATAATTCACAATACTGGTTATAGTTTTTAAAATCTTTTTTGATTTTTTAGCTTTTCAAAAAAGTATAAAACATCACAAAGCTAGCTTTGGTTCAAAAGTTATAAGCATTTCAATTTAATAAGTCACGATATAAAAAACAAATATAAAAAGAAAAAATACATATGTGTTTCTGTTAGAATTTTTTATTACATCACCAGAGACGGCTCCCGTAAATTACGCCAGAAGAAATTACGCCAGATTTTTTTTGGAAAAAACGCCAGAAAATTCTTCATACAAAATTCTGTTTTTTTTCCTAGGAAAAAATCCCAAATTTTTCTGGCAAAATTTCGGAATTTCAGGCATTTTTTCCTAAAAAAAGCGGATGTAATATTATGTATTATATGTCAGGTCCTTCCATCAAACGTTGTGTTGTTGCCGTGCAGGTTCAAACGAAAATAACAAATGTCCATGCTGCCGGGAAATCGTAGCAGACACTTTGCAAGTTTACATTTAGTAAAAATATTTTGTTCTTTTCTATTTTGTTAAATAAATTGTTACAAATAAAAAAAATTATTGAAAACTTTAGTAATTTTTTGCGTGGCAGCCACGCCGTAACCGCGCCGGCCCGCGCCGCGTCCGCAACGCCATGGCTACGCGCGCCAGGCCGCGCCCGCGACGGCTAGCCGCGCTGCGCCGCGTCCGCAACGCCATGGCCGCGCCGCACCCGCGACCGCCTTCCCCGCGGGTGCATGTCACGGGCTGTTTTTTCCTGTTGTGGTAAAATGTCTACAATATTGACCAAGTAGCGACTTTTAAAATGCAAAACATTTTCTGGCTTTTTTTCCAAATTCATATTAGGAAATTAGGCCAGAATATATCAATTGGTTTTCTGGCCTAATTTCCATTTTGGTTTGTATTTGTATTTTATTTATTTCAAAAATCGTTTACAAGGTAGGACATGATACTTATAAAGTGTTGCAAGCCTTTACATTAATTTCAGAATTTGGATAAAAATTATATACCTAAGACTTCTATTTACATATTTATATAAAAATTTAGCATCTATTTACATATTCATTTAAACAAAAGGAAATTTAACATCAATTATTTGCCAGATAATTGAAAAGTAAAAATTTAAATCTACTTATGCTTCTTATTCTTCTCATAGTGATGGGCAGAGAGTTCCAAAGGCGCACAATATGAATAAAAAATTGACGCTCAGTATTTAGAAAATTGTATCGGGGTAATATTAAAGCAAAGGACCTTGTTGAATGAGGGAAATTCAGCTTACCGTATAGATAATCAGGTTGTTGTGTTTGGATGATTTCGTGCAGGTAACTCAGAGAACGAAAGTTTATTAGGCTGTCTAGGCTACAACCAGAAATCCGTACCGCAAAAATGGATATGTGATCATAACGACGTAGATTATAAATATAGCGGGCAATATTGTTATAAGCAACATTCAATTTACGGCTAGTCACACAGTCTAGTTTACAAAAAAAATCACACCCATACAGCACAATTGGTAGTATAAGGGCCTTAGCAAGTAGCAGTTTAGTTTTGATCGGGATGAAATTTCGAGTGATTTGAAGAAGGCGAAGACTTCCATAGACTTTACCAATGGCACTATTAAGGTGAATTGAATACTACTCCTAGGTTTCTAGCAGTGCTAACATATTCAATGGTTTCGTCGTCAAGTTTCAACAGGTTTAAACCCGATAGATCAAAGTTTTTGCGATAGATGGGGAGGGATGTTGATTTGACAGGGTTAAGGCGGAGATCGTTCTTTTTTGACCACTGTGAAATGCAGAGCAGATCCTCGTTCATTAAAGCTACGGCATCATTTTTAGCCCCAAAAGGTCGACTTATCAGGAGCTGCACATCATCAGCATAAAGATGAATTAAACAATGTTTAGCAACTTGTAGTAACTCATTTATGTAAAGCGAGAAGAGGATTGGTCCAAGGATAGATCCCTGTGGCACTCCACTCAAAACATTGAGAAATGTGGACGAGTATCCATTGGCCACCACGCATTGTTGCCTTCCGCTGAGATATGAAAGAACAAGCTTACAGGACTCTAAAGAAAATCCAAAGTTAATTCGCAGCTTTCTACAAAGAATTGAGTGGTTAACAGTATCAAAAGCCTTTGAATAATCTAACAGTGTTAGCAATGTAACATGATCACTATCCATTGCCAATCTTATTTCATCAGTTACAAAAAGTAAGGCGGATTTGCAGCTGCGCTTAGGTCGAAAACCAGACTGACAGGTACTTAACAGGTTGTTGATTGTTAGATATTTTTGGATCTGCCCCAGAATAGTTTTTTCAAACACCTTTGAAAGAAAGAATGGAAGAATGGCAATCGGCCGAAATTCTGTAGCATTACCTGTTTGCTTTTTGGGTATGGGAATAATCTTAGCCTTCTTCCATTCTAAAGGAAACTCGAAAGTAGTTAATATGCTGTTACATATGTAGGTTATATAGCGCAGTATATATGGAAGCAGTAGTCTCAAGAACTTAGGGTCCATTTGGTCCTGGCCAGTAGCATTAGATCTAATCTATATTATTGCCTCTACAATGTCTTCCTCTTGTATTCTTATAAAACTCAGAGAGCTGTTGATAGCAGTTGGTTCCTCCTCAGTAAGGAAATGAACGGGTGAAGCAACGTTTAAGGGCATGGACGTAAACTTTTTGTTAAGTGCATCACAATCGACGTCACCAACAGGCTTTTTAGATTGTTTGCCAATACCGATTTCACGCAGGTTTTTCCATAATTTTTTGCCAGAGGTTAAAGAACCAAATTTATTTTCATAATAAAGTCTTTTTGCGGTTCTGACCATTACGACAACTTGATTACGCAGTCTGCAATACAATTTGTGGAAGTGCTCCAGTTTGTAACGTCTCCATTGACTGTAGGCGGCATCTCGTCGTGACATCAGAGCAGAGATGTCGCTATTCAGCCAAGGTGGAGCCGTATGCCTAACGAGAAGGTTTTAATAGGAACATGCCTCTCAAAAAGCTGATTGACGTTTTGCCGTAAAAACCTGACTTGATCATTTACATTTTGCATATGGTACAGTGAGTTCCATTCTACGCAGTCAAAATCACGCACTAAGTCGAATGTGTTTAAGTTTTTGAAGTCTCGGTATTGAAAAATTTGTTGATCAACCTGAAAAACTAAATCCAAACATACAAAAAGTAAATCGTGCTTGGAAAAACCAGGTGCTAAAAGCTGGCTGTAAAGCATAACCTTACCAACATCGCTGGCAAGATACAGATCTAGTAGCGAACTAGACTCTTTGGTAAAGTGGGTAGCAGTGGAGCAGTTAACGGGAGTCAGATTCAGCGCCTTAAATACATTAAGGAAATTTTCAGCTAAACGCATATCCAACAGATTACAGTTGAAATCACCACACAGTATATTATATGAAAAGCAAGAAGAAATTGTCTCAAACGTCGTAACCAATGGTATTATGCTAATATGGTTGTATGGTCTGTAAACTGATCCAACTAAAACATTTTGATGTTACAAACGATACTGACAAAGACATATTCAAAAGGACAGTCGTCATCAGATTTGCATATTTATTTGCAACTTATCCCGTCACGCACAAACAAAGCGGCACCTCCTCCACAACTGAACTTTCTATCGGCTCGGAAAATTTTGAAACCCTTCAAGCTTCAAACTATAAAAATCATCACAAATGCCTGGTTGAAACCAGGTTTCAGACACAGATACGATATCTATTTTAGATTCCACAAACAGGTACCTAAATTCCCCTAATTTATTGGTCAAACTCTGCGCGTTTAAATGACATATCTTTAATCCATTATTTTTTGCTCTTAAAATTCGAATCATATCGTACAAATTCGTATTCATACCATTGCCAGTGAACCCTCTGGTGGCGTTAGCTGCACTCGCGAATTTTTAAGCTTTGAACGTGGCAGAAGCTTGAGAAGGAATATGAAGCAGAAGGAATAATAAAAATAATAATAACTAGCAATAAACACAATATTTGGCAAAAAATTGTTACAATAAATAATAGAAAAAGTGAAAGAAAAAAGAAATTAAGTAATAAAAATATTATATGGAAAAATATTGTTATTATTAATAGAAAAAATAAAAAATATTTACCATTAATAGAATAAATAAAAAGAGAATATTAAGTTTGAGTATTAGAAAGAAAAAAGGCATTTGCATTACAATCATTTTAAAATTATATTTGGTGCGGATCATTGCTTACGGCAAAATTAGATCGTCGCGTCGTCGTTGCGGCAGCTTCTAAACAGCCAACGTTGTAAACAGAAAAGCTTTCCCCATCAGCTGTTAGTTTGATGAAAACAGAGCCATGTTTTGTGTACGCACTAAACAGTTGGTGATTATTCCTCATTCGGATAGCATGGTGAAGAAGAGTGCGAGTATTTTTGCTAAGACTTTCATTCAAGAAACAGGCGTTGTCGGATTCTATGCCCAAGTCAAGCAATGAGAGTTGATGATTCCGTTGTTGTTTTCTGTAGACAGTAATGCACTTCAGTAAAGAATTCCTCTCTTGCATACTGGAAAACTTAAGAATGACAGGTGGTGAAGTTGGGCTATTAGAATTTCGTGAGCGAGAGCGAAAGATGTTCTTTAGTGTGGGTGGCTTGCATTTAGCGGTTAAGCATAGACGGTTAAAGAGCAAAGTGAGGTTTTCGTCTGGTAGACAAGGAACTCCAAACATGATGGCATCTGCCGCGATCTCTTTATTTTTCAGTTGCATCGATTTGTTGTTCCAATGACAAAAGTTTAGAGTTGAGTTCACGCATGTCACTTAAATGCCCCTCGGCCTCAATGAGATCGACTCTCCGCACAACATCTGCAATAGTGGTGTTTGTAGTGTCCAACTTGCTGTCGAGGGTGATTGTATTAGCAGAGTTGGCTTCAATGCACTCAACCCGATTTATAATTTCAGCTATTGTTATCTTTACTTGGTTAAGCTTCTCAAGCCAAGTATTTTCAGCTTGTTCCAGTTTAGCGAAGAGTTCGCAGCGAATCTTAGAGAGCTCATCCGTTATGCGAGTAATTATCACATCGGTGTGTCTGCTTAAGCTCCGCTGAATCTATTTTTGTTTTGGGCCGTTAATCCTGGAGAGTTGGTCTTCGGTGTTGTTGGTGCTGACAGTGGTGTTTGTTGCGTTGTTTTTAATTGTTTGTGCTTTGGAGCTGTTGATGCTGGAGAAACGATGCTTGATGGTGCTGGTGCAAAGAGAGGTGTTTGTAGCTGTGTAGTTTTAGAACGTGTGGACATTGTATTTGTAGTTTTATGGAGAGATATGAAATTTATTCGATTGTATTTTATTTAGAAAATTTGTAATCACTTAATTCTTTATTATTAACTTTTTAAAGTGGCGATATTCTTATGTTTTTTGGTAGATTTTTAGTTAAGTAATTTAAATTCGCGCACTTAAGCAATAAATGTTAGATGAATACAGATTAAAAGAATGCTGACTACGGACGATTCAAATTTTGCGTCTATTCTTTGTTTTTTTTTCCATTTCTGGTTTTTTTTCCATTTCTGTCTGGTACAATTTCCAATGTTTCTGGCTTATTTTCCACAAAATATTCTGCTTCTTTTTCCAATTTGAAGCAGAAAACATTTTCTGGCGTTTTTTCCAAAAAAAAATTCTGGCGTAATTTCCGGGAGCCACCAGAGACATCTTGTTTCCAATTTATTGAATTAGGCTCACCATGTGAGTACCCCCAAACAAATTTTTTGTTTAGTTTAGTACAAGCAGCAATGGCGATCTTTTTCCTTATCAAGCAGCGCTTCTTAACGACTACTACTACGTCTAGTACTTGTGCTAACGCTTTTATTATTTTAACCGGAAATAATATGGCTGTTTGTATTATCGCCGTTTTTAAACTAATGAAGTTGTTAAGCTATAATAGTGCGATACTTTATTTATTTCAAAAAATAATAAGAAAAAATAATTTAAGAAAATAACTAAAAATGTCTTACACGTCACGAAGGAGCGTATGTAAAAGATTCGGATTTCTATTTGGTATTTACAAAAGTAATACTTGCTAAGCGGAGATATTTAACCAACTTCTTTCTTATAGGGCTCACCCAAAAATTTATCAATATCAGTTTTGCAATGAAAACTATTGTAGTACCCATGGGCTGGACATCCATCTTGCTGAAACCACATGGTCTGGAGCAGGGCGAAAGGAATATCATCTAATAATACACAGATTCTGTTTTCCAAAAATTCTAAATAATTGTCACTATTTATTATGTCGGGCAATTCAAAGGGTCCTATGATTTTCCCATTTAAAATTCCACACCACAAATTAATTTTAAATTGGTATTGATTTCTTCCTTTTCGTATTAAATGTTGATTTTCTTCCTGCCAATTGTGAATATTGTGCATATTCATCACTCCATAAAATTTTGTCAACGAAATCAGGATCTTCTCGGCTTTTATCGATCATAATTTGGCAGAACTCACCTTTTTTAGGGTTATCCCTTGGTAATAATGTCTAGACACGCTGCAGGTGAAAAGGGTGCAGGTTGTTCTGCTTCAGAATCCTCTGAACAGTAGATTTGGGTATCCCAGTTGTTCTCTCAATGGCTCTAGTAGAAGTACTTGGATTATTTTCAATTTCCCTCAACACAAATTCATCATTGAGTTGGTGTTGGGGCCTTCCAATCCTTTCACTGCCAGGCATTATACCCGATGGTCAGGACTTGAAGCATTATGATATCTTTCTGCATACTTCCTTGCTGCTTCTCTTGCATTTCCACATACGCCATACATAAAATGCATCATAGCATATTGACGTGACGTGTAAGACATTTTTAGTTATTTTCTTTAATTATTTCTTCTTTATGAAATAAATAAAGTACCGCACTATTATAGCATTGGTTTAAAAACGGCGATAATACAAACAGCCATATTATTTCCGGTTAAAATAATAAAAGCGTAAGTACAAGTACTAGACGTAGTAGTAGTCGTTAAAAAGCGCTGCTTGATAAGGAAAAAGATCGCCATTGCTGCTTGTACTAAACTAAACAAAAAATTAGTTTGGGGGTACTCACATGATGAGCCTAATTCAATGAATTGAAAACAAGATGTCTCTGGTGATGTAATAAAAAATTCTAACAGAAACACATTTTTTTTTTTTTATATTTGTTTCTTAAATCGTGACTTATTAAATTGAAATGCTTATAACTTTTGAACCAAAGCTAGCTTTGTGATGTTTTATACTTTTTTGAAAAAAAAATCAAGAAAGTTTTTAAAAACGATAACCAGTATTGTGTAATATGATTTTTTTAAATAAAACTGTTTTAAAGTTCGATGTAAAAAATTAAGTATGATAAGAATATGATTTTAACTATCAATATTTTGCCGAAAACTGAAATTTTTTAAATGCAAAAATATTGAATGTTTATTCAAAATTGTAAAATATTATTATATAGTAAAAACAAAAATCATTTGTGGACAGGGTGATTGAAAAACCGACTAAAAGGGTGTTTTTGAAAATTTCATTAAAACAACCGTTACTCGAAAACCGTTAGGATGCATTATAGACAAGTTACCAAATTCTGGTAGGTCATGACTTGACCATTCAGCATATACAGTTTGGACCATTACTTAGGGGACACCCTGTATATGAATATATACATATATATAAGGTAAGTATGTACACCACTTTCCTTTTTTGATTTTAAGTTTTAAATTAAAAATTACTTCTCTTTGTTTTGAAATGTTAAAAAAAAAACAATTTTTAGAACGTTAGCACTGAATCTTAAATAAACTGAACATTAAAAAAAAATTGATTAATTTTTAACTAAATTTTAAATTTAAATTAATATAAGAAAAAGCACTCATACATATGTATATACATACATACATATATAAATGTTTGAACTGATTGGTTTTCCCGTTGCAGTTGACGTGACGATTTAAGGATTTCGGGATTTCCTCGCCCCGTTAATGTCCTTTATTCACGTTCCCTTTAAAAAATTGAGGCCGTCAAAAAGAATTTTTTTAACGGCCTTATGAGCGAACTAACCGGCGTATATATAAATATATGTGGGATGAGCAATATAATTAAAGACAGCAAGAACGTACGACCGACACCAGACCTTTTCCAACAACAGTAACATTAAACATAACAGATACAAACACGATACAACCAAACGAATGCAAAACCTAGACAACGAGAAAAGATGAGGGGAACGTTCCCCTCCATCAATTGGGCTAATTTAAGAAGGGAATTATTATTAAAGTGTCTTTTGTGCTGGCCGGTCGAACGCTCAAGCGTTATAGTTAATAAATAAATATTCGATTAATAAAATTAAAATGTTATGTTTTATTTAAAAGGACATATTCTACAATTGGGAGCATCGTCCGGGATAAGTGAAAAGTTATTCAAAACAATTCGAAACAAAAAAGTTGCGTGCGCAATAATAAAACAAAAAGAAAGACTTATACCTACATATATTTGTTCGCAAATGTGAAAAAGAAAAGGGCTTTATCCCTATCATATAAAATATATACAGTAGTAATTGTTCGCGAATGTAAAAAGAAAAGGGCTCTATCCCTACTATTAAATATACAATTTTCGCGAATATTCGAAAAAAGGGCTTCATCCCAAAGAAAAATAAAATCGCACAAAGAAAAATCGCACTAAGAACAATAGCGCAAAGAAAAAAGAAAATTAACGGGCATCAGCCTTAAGCGGTGTTAGTGTGGTGTGGTGTATCGTGTATCGAAAAAGAAGAGACAAGAAAAGACAGTTAATTTAAAGAGAACACACACACACACATGAAGATCATCGTGATTGCTTGCTCCAACGAGTACAAGAAAGAAAGCCGTGTCCAGGCGATTTGATGTTGTATGCTGCTGATGATTTTTTGTTGCTGTTATGGAGTGGAACCGGGTGTTGCTTGCTGTTCTTTAGTTTAAGAAAAAAAAGAGGTAAGCGTATCGACCGAGCCAATTTTTTTATTTTGTTCATTTGTTGTTGTATATGGGTAGTTTTTTTTAAATTGATTTGACTTTATAACATTGTGAGGGGTAAAGTAAATTATTAAAGCAAATAGAGATGGAGAGGGAAGAAATTTTACAGTTGACTGTGGACGGACTAAAAAATAAACTGACGGAATTAAATTTACCGATAACGGGACGTAAACGAATATTACAAGACCGACTTCTCGACCACTTTAATTTTTCGATCGATGATGAGGATTTGTATGAAGAAGCCAGGGGCGATCCGGTGGCAAGACAGGCCGAACTTATTAGGGCGCGGAATTTCACTCTTCGTGACATCGAGGATTCCATGGTGCATTTCGATGGAACTGAATCCATGGACATTAATCTGTGGATTCAAGATTTTGAAGAGAATGCTGTTGCCGTAGACTGGGACGTTATACAAAAGTATATTTATGCGAAACTACTTTTGAGAGGTGCCGCCAAAATGTTTATTCGAAGTCAGACAGGAATTAGGAGCTGGGATACGCTGAAGAATGCTCTCATTAAAGAGTTTGGTGTTAGAATTTCTTCAGCAGAGGTTCACCGTAGGCTTAGGACGCGAATTAAGAAACCAAGCGAGTCACTTCTGGAATTCCTTTACAGTTTACAAGAAGTTGGGAAATTAATTAGGCTGGATGACGAAAGCCTAATCCAATATTTCGCGGACGGCATACCCGACATCAGGCAGAACAAAATCATGCTGTACCAAGCGACAACTATCGAAGAATTGAAATTCCAGATAAAGGCGTACGAAAGAGCAAAGGGAGCCCACTCGCAGTCTTCAAACTCGAGAGGAAACTCATTTGGTGGAAGTGCTAATGTCCGTGCCTACGTCAAAGAAGATAAAGTGTCAAGATCCTGCTACCGTTGCGGAGACCCAAATCACATCGCCAGAGAATGTCAAGTGAAATCAACAATCAAGTGCTTCAGGTGTAACCAACCAGGTCATAGGGCGAAAGATTGCAAAGTCAACCTACAACCGATACAACGGGGTAACGACAGCCGAAACGGACAACCTGCTTCATCGGGTAACCGGAATTCGTGGCCCGAAGCCAGAATGAACTTGGCGATTGGAACAAACCGAGTGTTTAAAGACATATCCGCTGGAGGCATTACAGTAAACGCTTTGGTAGATACTGGAAGTGACCTTTGTCTTTTGAGATACGATTGCCTTGGGTTAATGCAATTTGTAGAACTCGGAACGGAAAGGAGAAATTTATTAGGCATTGGGCAGAATAAGGTAACGACAATAGGCAATGTCTGCTTGCAGGTGGGGATTGATAATATCGTGTTACCAATCAATTTCCACGTCGTTCGTGAAAAAGACATGCATTATTCGGCGGTGATAGGTAACGATATCTTAGAGGTGGCAAATTTAATAATAACAGACACAAGTGTTGAATTTAGGTCCAGGCAGAGTTCGTTTGAGATTTTAGTTGGTAATGAAGTAAGTAAGTAAGTAAGTAATTCATTTATTAACAGTTTTTTAAAATAAATACATAAACATTTGTTTTGAATTTTAAAGCTTTGGCTTTGCCGTCAGCTCGACTAGCAACTTAAATTTTTTCTTACATTGGTTTTCTTTCTTTTAAATTTTAGTTTTAATTATATATTGATTTTTACATACATACATATATACATCTACTAGTTTAATCATATTCACTCATAATCAGTTTTCTAAATCTGCAAATTTCCTTCAGATAGTTGACAAGATTTTTCCAATCTGGTCCATTCAATATTAGGATTGTCTCTTGTAGAGTGAGAGAGAATTTTTTTAAATATGAGAATCTCTTGTATTTGAAAATTGGACATACGCTTATAAAATGGAAGCAGTCTTCTTTGGATTTATTATTGCAGAGCGTACAGAACTGGTTGAAACTCCCATTGTATGGTCTACCGTTGAGACATAAGACTTCGCATCTAGCTTTGAAAATTAAAGAAATATCTTTGTAGCTTAAAGATTCATTGAAGTAGTTATTGTTGCTTAGATTAAATTGTAACTGGCTATATAATATTCGACTTTCTGATTCAATAGCTGTTTTTATAAATTGATTCCGAACCGAGTCTTCATTAAGCTGAATAATTTTATACATTTTTTCCTTAAGATCAAGAATGTTCCTTGTATTAATTTGCATATCTTCACCAAATGAAGTGGCAATTCGTTGCCATTTGTCATACCACCAGTCTTTGTTCCTTATTTCGTAAAGCAGCATCATTTTGCTCAGTCGCTCATCTGGAAAACCTAAGACTTTAATAATATAATCCGCTTGTAGTTTCAAAGTGCTTGTAAATAACTTTGGTAAGCCAGTTTCTAAGTAGATCGCATAGTTCGGGGTGTTGATTGGTAGGTTAAAGATTTTTTTGATGAAACTCCTCTGAAATTTCTCAATTTCCTCGTACTCTTCCATTCCCCAAACTTGAGCTGCATAACATAAAGTGGACTTCACAACTGAATTAAAAATTAGGTATTTGGTAGACAAATATACTAGGTTGTTCGAGAAAATCTTTCTCCATGTTAAGTTTATTAGACTTTGTGATGTTTTGGCTTTAATGTCAAGGTGTTTACTAAAATTCAGTCGTGGGTTGAGGTTCACTCCAAGATATCTATATTCGTTTGTCACTTCCAAACTTCTTCCGTTGTACTTCCAATTACTTCCAGCTTCAGTCCGATTGGATCGCGAAAAGATCATTATTTTTGATTTATCAGTATTGATTTCTAATCCCCATTTATCGCAGTATGCAGACAGTCGGTTTATCATCAATTGAAGATTTTCTTTCGATTCCGATAATATGACCATGTCGTCAGCATAAAGTAAAGCATTTATCCGGATTCCGGCCATTCTAATTCCTCCAGGTAAGTCGTTAACTATGTCATTAATAAATAGTGAAAATAAAAGTGCACTAAGCGGACATCCTTGTTTGACACCAGAATCAGTACTAAACCATTCAGAATAATGCGCTCCATCCCAGACGTTAGCTTCTGTTTTTGTATACATATTCTTGATGACATGTAAAAAAATGGTTGAAACACCCATCTGCGAAAGTTTGTATATTAAAGCATTGCGATTTACCAAATCAAACGCTGCTTTGAAGTCGACAAACATCGAGTAAACCTTTTTATTTCTTGCCTCAAATGCTTTGACTATCGATGTCAGAGTAAAGATTTGGTCAACAGTGGAATAATTTTTCCTAAATCCAGCCTGGAAGTCTGATAATATCTTTTTCTCTTCTACCCACTTTTCCAGACGGTCGACAAGAACTCCGCAAAATACTTTAGCAATAATATTCATTAAAGATAATCCTCTGTAGTTTGAGACGTCATTTAAGGAACCTTTTTTATGTATTGGGAAGATAACCGATTTTTTGTACGAGGAAGGAACTTCCGCTTTCGTAAGAATTTTGTTAAAAAGCACAACAAGTTGGTAATGAGAATGAGGGTACCGGTAATGAGGTGCGAGACAATGAGGGTACCGGTAATGAGGTACGAGACAATGAGGGTACCGGTAATGAGGTACGAGACAATGAGGGTACCGGTAATGAGGTACGAGACAATAAGGGTACCGGTAATAAGGTACGAGAAAACGAGATTACCAATGATGATGATAATGTCAGAGACGATCAGGGATCGAAGGGTTTGGAACTCGAAAAAGTATTTGGTGAAATTTGCTTGGCTGCGGAAGAGGGTATGTTTTCCAGGGAATTAGAGCTTGGTCATCTACACGTTAAAATACGAGAAGTTCTGCTGCCGATGATTGAAGGCTACTTTCCTGTTGGGAATGAACCATCACCTGTGAAAATGAAACTTATTTTAAAAAATGATGTGCCTGTGTTCCAACGACCGAGGCGGATGGCGTACGCTGATCAGATTCTGGTACGAGAACAGATCGAGGTGTGGCTTAAAGATGGGATCATACAAAGAAGTAAATCCGAGTATGCATCACCAATCGTGTTGGTTACGAAGAAGAACGGAACAAAGAGGTTGTGTTGCGACTATCGAAGGCTAAATGAAAAGATTCTAGAAAAGGACGAGTATGAAGATTTCTTCATGAAGGCAAATGTGCTGTGCAAGGATACCATCAAGGAGCTTGTCGAAGTACCGTCGACCATGGAGAATGAGTTAATTGGAATCGCGCACCAGCAAGGACATTTTTCTGTCAAGAAAACCCAGGATCTACTCGAGAAGACCTTTTTTATACCTGAGATAACAAGGAAAGTCACTGAAGTTGTTAGAGGGTGCGTAAAGTGCCTTATCGCTGATTCCAAAGCTGGAAAGAAGGAAGGATTGCTGAGACCGATTGACAAGGAAGACAAGCCGTTGGGGACCTACCACATTGACCACGTTGGGCCAATGGAACAAACACACAAGCAATATAACCACATTCTGGTAGTTGTTGACGCTTTCTCCAAATTCGTCTGGCTTCATCCAACGAAGAGTACGGGAACAGCTGAAGTTTTGGATCGCTTAAAGAAGCAAGCGACTGTGTTCGGTAATCCTAGGCGCATAATCTCTGACAGAGGAACTGCTTTCACCTCTACGGCCTTTGAGAATTATTGTAAAGAGGAAGATATACAACATCTAATGATTGCGACTGGAGTACCGCGTAGTAATGGCCAAGTGGAAAGGATCCACAAAGTGATTGTTCCAATGTTAACAAAGGCGTGCGTCGGGAACCCAACCAACTGGTACAAGCATGTAGATCGAGTGCAGAAAATAATCAACAATTCACCGTCA
Organism: Eupeodes luniger; assembly: GCA_951509635.1. NCBI lineage: Eukaryota > Metazoa > Arthropoda > Insecta > Diptera > Syrphidae > Eupeodes > Eupeodes luniger. The sequence continues at coordinate 172,996,971 of OX608073.1, read as the reverse complement.
AGAAGCACTAAGTTCAGTCCATTCCGAATACTTACTGGCCTAGAGATGCAGAAGAATACAAGCTAGACACGCTAGTCGCCATCAAGCGCACGCAGTTCGGAAGCGGCATGAAACTTCGACCAAAATTCTTAGGACCCTATAAGGTTGTTATGAGACATAACCATGGGAGGTACGATGTTGTGACAGTCGGTGAACATGAAGGCCCAAACAAGACAACAACAGTGGCTGAAAACATGAAATCCTGGAATCCTTCATTCGGGACGAATGAACCGTCAGGATCGCCGATTGTGGGATGAGCAATATAATTAAAGACAGCAAGAACGTACGACCGACACCAGACCTTTTCCAACAACAGTAACATTAAACATAACAGATACAAACACGATACAACCAAACGAATACAAAACCTAGACAACGAGAAAAGAGAAGGAGAACGTTCCCCTCCATCAATTGGGCTAATTTAAGAAGGGAATTATTATTAAAGTGTCTTTTGTGCTGGCCGGTCGAACGCTCAAGCGTTATAGTTAATAAATAAATATTCGATTAATAAAATTAAAATGTTATGTTTTATTTAAAAGGACATATTCTACAATTGGGAGCATCGTCCGGGATAAGTGAAAAGTTATTCAAAACAATTCGAAACAAAAAAGTTGCGTGCGCAATAATAAAACAAAAAGAAAGACTTATACCTACATATATTTGTTCGCAAATGTGAAAAAGAAAAGGGCTTTATCCCTATCATATAAAATATATACAGTAGTAATTGTTCGCGAATGTAAAAAGAAAAGGGCTCTATCCCTACTATTAAATATACAATTTTCGCGAATATTCGAAAAAAGGGCTTCATCCCAAAGAAAAATAAAATCGCACAAAGAAAAATCGCACTAAGAACAATAGCGCAAAGAAAAAAGAAAATTAACGGGCATCAGCCTTAAGCGGTGTTAGTGTGGTGTGGTGTATCGTGTATCGAAAAAGAAGAGACAAGAAAAGACAGTTAATTTAAAGAGAACACACACACACACACACATGAAGATCATCGTGATTGCTTGCTCCAACGAGTAAAAGAAAGAAAGCCGTGTCCAGGCGATTTGATGTTGTATGCTGCTGATGATTTTTTGTTGCTGTTGTGGAGTGGAACCGGTGTTGCTTGCTGTTCTTTAGTTTAAGAAAAAAAAGAGGTAAGCGTATCGACCGAGCCAATTTTTTTATTTTGTTCATTTGTTGTTGTATATGGGTAGTTTTTTTTAAATTGATTTGACTTTATAACATTGTGAGGGGTAAAGTAAATTATTAAAGCAAATAGAGATGGAGAGGGAAGAAATTTTACAGTTGACTGTGGACGGACTAAAAAATAAACTGACGGAATTAAATTTACCGATAACGGGACGTAAACGAATATTACAAGACCGACTTCTCGACCACTTTAATTTTTCGATCGATGATGAGGATTTGTATGAAGAAGCCAGGGGCGATCCGGTGGCAAGACAGGCCGAACTTATTAGGGCGCGGAATTTCACTCTTCGTGACATCGAGGATTCCATGGTGCATTTCGATGGAACTGAATCCATGGACATTAATCTGTGGATTCAAGATTTTGAAGAGAATGCTGTTGCCGTAGACTGGGACGTTATACAAAAGTATATTTATGCGAAACTACTTTTGAGAGGTGCCGCCAAAATGTTTATTCGAAGTCAGACAGGAATTAGGAGCTGGGATACGCTGAAGAATGCTCTCATTAAAGAGTTTGGTGTTAGAATTTCTTCAGCAGAGGTTCACCGTAGGCTTAGGACGCGAATTAAGAAACCAAGCGAGTCACTTCTGGAATTCCTTTACAGTTTACAAGAAGTTGGGAAATTAATTAGGCTGGATGACGAAAGCCTAATCCAATATTTCGCGGACGGCATACCCGACATCAGGCAGAACAAAATCATGCTGTACCAAGCGACAACTATCGAAGAATTGAAATTCCAGATAAAGGCGTACGAAAGAGCAAAGGGAGCCCACTCGCAGTCTTCAAACTCGAGAGGAAACTCATTTGGTGGAAGTGCTAATGTCCGTGCCTACGTCAAAGAAGATAAAGTGTCAAGATCCTGCTACCGTTGTGGAGACCCAAATCACATCGCCAGAGAATGTCAAGTGAAATCAACAATCAAGTGCTTCAGGTGTAACCAACCAGGTCATAGGGCGAAAGATTGCAAAGTCAACCTACAACCGATACAACGGGGTAACGACAGCCGAAACGGACAACCTGCTTCATCGGGTAACCGGAATTCGTGGCCCGAAGCCAGAATGAACTTGGCGATTGGAACAAACCGAGTGTTTAAAGACATATCCGCTGGAGGCATTACAGTAAACGCTTTGGTAGATACTGGAAGTGACCTTTGTCTTTTGAGATACGATTGCCTTGGGTTAATGCAATTTGTAGAACTCGGAACGGAAAGGAGAAATTTATTAGGCATTGGGCAGAATAAGGTAACGACAATAGGCAATGTCTGCTTGCAGGTGGGGATTGATAATATCGTGTTACCAATCAATTTCCACGTCGTTCGTGAAAAAGACATGCATTATTCGGCGGTGATAGGTAACGATATCTTAGAGGTGGCAAATTTAATAATAACAGACACAAGTGTTGAATTTAGGTCCAGGCAGAGTTCGTTTGAGATTTTAGTTGGTAATGAGAATGAGGGTACCGGTAATGAGGTGCGAGACAATGAGGGTACCGGTAATGAGGTACGAGACAATGAGGGTACCGGTAATGAGGTACGAGACAATGAGGGTACCGGTAATGAGGTACGAGACAATAAGGGTACCGGTAATAAGGTACGAGAAAACGAGATTACCAATGATGATGATAATGTCAGAGACGATCAGGGATCGAAGGGTTTGGAACTCGAAAAAGTATTTGGTGAAATTTGCTTGGCTGCGGAAGAGGGTATGTTTTCCAGGGAATTAGAGCTTGGTCATCTACACGTTAAAATACGAGAAGTTCTGCTGCCGATGATTGAAGGCTACTTTCCTGTTGGGAATGAACCATCACCTGTGAAAATGAAACTTATTTTAAAAAATGATGTGCCTGTGTTCCAACGACCGAGACGGATGGCGTACGCTGATCAGATTCTGGTACGAGAACAGATCGAGGTGTGGCTTAAAGATGGGATCATACAAAGAAGTAAATCCGAGTATGCATCACCAATCGTGTTGGTTACGAAGAAGAACGGAACAAAGAGGTTGTGTTGCGACTATCGAAGGCTAAATGAAAAGATTCTAGAAAAGGACGAGTATGAAGATTTCTTCATGAAGGCAAATGTGCTGTGCAAGGATACCATCAAGGAGCTTGTCGAAGTACCGTCGACCATGGAGAATGAGTTAATTGGAATCGCGCACCAGCAAGGACATTTTTCTGTCAAGAAAACCCAGGATCTACTCGAGAAGACCTTTTTTATACCTGAGATAACAAGGAAAGTCACTGAAGTTGTTAGAGGGTGCGTAAAGTGCCTTATCGCTGATTCCAAAGCTGGAAAGAAGGAAGGATTGCTGAGACCGATTGACAAGGAAGACAAGCCGTTGGGGACCTACCACATTGACCACGTTGGGCCAATGGAACAAACACACAAGCAATATAACCACATTCTGGTAGTTGTTGACGCTTTCTCCAAATTCGTCTGGCTTCATCCAACGAAGAGTACGGGAACAGCTGAAGTTTTGGATCGCTTAAAGAAGCAAGCGACTGTGTTCGGTAATCCTAGGCGCATAATCTCTGACAGAGGAACTGCTTTCACCTCTACGGCCTTTGAGAATTATTGTAAAGAGGAAGATATACAACATCTAATGATTGCGACTGGAGTACCGCGTGGTAATGGCCAAGTGGAAAGGATCCACAAAGTGATTGTTCCAATGTTAACAAAGGCGTGCGTCGGGAACCCAACCAACTGGTACAAGCATGTAGATCGAGTGCAGAAAATAATCAACAATTCACCGTCAAGAAGCACTAAGTTCAGTCCATTCCGAATACTTACTGGCCTAGAGATGCGGATTCCTGAAAATCCAAATATTCGTGAGTGGTTGGACGAGACGGCAGTCCAAGAGTTAGACAGTGACAGAGATTTGTTACGAGAAGACGTCCGTCAGAATATCGAATCCATTCAACGGGAAAATAAGAAAACGTTCGACCGAAACCGAGTTCCTGCAGAAGAATACAAGCTAGACACGCTAGTCGCCATCAAGCGCACGCAGTTCGGAAGCGGCATGAAACTTCGACCAAAATTCTTAGGACCCTATAAGGTTGTTATGAGACATAACCATGGGAGGTACGATGTTGTGACAGTCGGTGAACATGAAGGCCCAAACAAGACAACAACAGTGGCTGAAAACATGAAATCCTGGAATCCTTCATTCGGGACGAATGAACCGTCAGGATCGCCGATTGTGGGATGAGCAATATAATTAAAGACAGCAAGAACGTACGACCGACACCAGACCTTTTCCAACAACAGTAACATTAAACATAACAGATACAAACACGATACAACCAAACGAATACAAAACCTAGACAACGAGAAAAGAGAAGGAGAACGTTCCCCTCCATCAATTGGGCTAATTTAAGAAGGGAATTATTATTAAAGTGTCTTTTGTGCTGGCCGGTCGAACGCTCAAGCGTTATAGTTAATAAATAAATATTCGATTAATAAAATTAAAATGTTATGTTTTATTTAAAAGGACATATTCTACATATATATAATTCGATCTTGGACAATCTTTCGTCTAAGGTACATACATATATATTTACGGTGACCATCCGTTCATTATTATAATGAACAGTTCATTATTTGAAGAAAATGTTCATTATGCATTATTGTGTGTCGGAAAACATAAAAATGTTCATTATTTTAGAAATTGCTCATTATTTTATGAATTTTTTCTTTGAGGAAAGCCTAAGCATGAAAACCATTAAATGTTTAATGAAAACGTACCCTTTCATCATAATTCGTTGTCTTTCTTTTTCGGAACACTTCATAATCTCGCAATTACAAAAATCAGATCATATTATACATCCTAACATACAGGGGAAGTTAAACTAATACTCTTACACTTGCGCACAGGATAACTTTGACCACTGGAAATTAATTTTACCATTGAGTTTTACTGAACATGACAATGGTAAAAATAACTTTCAGTGAATGTGAATGAAACTCATCTTTTTTCCATTTGGACTAGTTATGGCATTTTCCATAAGTAATTTTAAGAGTGCACTTCGACTGTTGGAATTATTGCATTGTTGAAAAACTCTTCCCTCCAAAAATAAATGAAGAGTAAGAATTACACTCCTCCTGGGACAAAGTGGAGTTGAGTTTAATGTATATTATGAAAAAGAGAAGCAATATTTCAATTAATGACACTGATGTTTTCGACGAGTTTTCATGTGTACAAAATTATGTTTCTTCAGAAAAAATTTTTGAATGGGAGGAGAGTGCTGGATAGGTGGGTTGAAATTTTCAAGTTTTTCAATGAAAAAATGATACAGTATGAAAACGTTTCAAAAACCGTAGAGTTTTGTTTATGCCTTCCTCGGTCAATGCCCCTATAGAGAGAGTTTTCTCAATTTTAAACAATGTATGGACAAACGAAAAAAAACGATATGAAAATTGAAACAATCAGGAATTTGCAAATGCAATTATAAATTAAATTGCATCGAATTTGTTTTTCCGATAAGTACTTATTTTAACAATATTAATACATATATTGTAATTCAATGTCAAAGTTGTTTTATTATCCAATATGATATTAAAGAGTTTAAGGTTTTGTTTATTTTTTTTTGTAAATAAGTTAGAGACTGAAAAAATCTGTGTTATTTTTATGTTTGTTTTGTTTATTATCAATGAAAGTTCCTTTTTTGTATATTTTATAAATACATATACCTAATCATACTATATTTATTAATTAATTTATATTATATTTATTTACTATTACTCAATGAAATTAAAAAAAAATCTTGAAAACTGGTCAACATTTTTCATTTTTTGGGTACTGTTCATTATTTTGTCTCGGAAAATATGGTCACCGTATATATATTACAGATATTGATAAGGCGAACCCAGCGCTGATGGATTTTTCTTTAGAATTTTTTGTAATTTTTATGTTTTCTCTGGATTTTCTTAATACAAAGTTTATAAATCTCGAACTTGGTTCCTTGGACAGTCGGTCGGTTGTACCTTCTTAAATTTCTTCTAAGCTTCCTTAGTCAAAGGTGGATCTTTTTGAAAAGAAGGTACTTACCGACGGCTTTTACCAAAGAACCCTAGCTCTACCTATCTCACTAATACCACCAAACCAGGATTTTCCAGCCTTTTGTCTACTACCTCTCGTTTCACACCCACTAGATTACGCATTATTAACATTAATATTATAAAAACACAATTAATCTTTTTATGGGAGTGTGAACATTGGTGGGCGTAATTTACGCACTTGTTGCAAACGTCTTCGGATGCGAATCGGATTCATAAATGTCATGACACCGATCGCATCCAAATTGTTTCATGCAACAGAGGTGCGTTTCTCCACCTTCACAACATTCCCTCTGACCATTTTAAAATTGTGGCAAACCGCTGACAATCACTCAATTTATGATTTGGGTGTCAGCTATAATTCTTTTCTTCCTGACCAAAAGGAGAACTTATTGTCATTATGCTTACCCCTATAGAAGGGGAGTGAGGTAGCATTGCTATAACTTGTCACAAAATAAACAACTGCAGTAGCAGTCGTCGGTCTTGTCCTAGTTGGTGGTGTTTTTTTTGTTTGGTTTGTTTTCTTTTATTTTTTATTTCTTTTTTTATTATTTTTATTATTTAAATACAGCCTATTCGGTTACAAAATTCTTGTTAAAGAGCAAAACAAGGGCAGACTTACCAAATAAGTTCTAGATACTCTGATGCCAATGATAATTTGATTGGCTTATTTCAAGATCAACCAAAATCGACTTAACATGATCTCGAATTAAAATTGGATATAGGGATTTAATGAATAAGTCATAGATTCATCGTTTTAGATGTATTAGAATCGAAATCGCAAACTTCAGAAATACACGGATTTCCTTTACCAAGTACACCTACAGAGACTCAGTGGATGTCTTTCAGAGGAAAAAATATTCAAAACCCTTCTTGGATGAAGGATGTGACGGAGATGTTGAGAGCAAGGAATTATGCCGTAGGCAGCACTGCATATGAAATTTTCATCTGTATGTATTCATTAGAAAGAGATGCATTCATCGTTATCCATCTTTTATCTTACATCTATCTCAGATTATGTAGCTTATGCTCATCTCAGATACTTACTTGATGACTTTTGCTAAATGGTTGTCGTTGTCGGCTTAACGGGTTAGAATTTACAAATTGTTTTGAGTTGTTCAATCGTTTATAAGTACTTGTATTGATTGATCTGCTTATTTATTTTCTTGTATGGCCCGAGTTCATAACAATATTCAAATCACTTATAAGAAAAACATTAAAGCTATTTATATACAGTATTCCCCGCTTAATTGCACTGACCATTTTCTCAGATTTTTTGGTCAATTATCCGGGTGGTTCAATAAGCAAAACCCCGCTTAATTTACATATGTGTTCAATTAAGCGAAACCCGTAGAATTGCACGAGTAGGTTAACTAAAAAATAAAATATTCATCCCAGAAATTTACTCTATAAACATTTCAGTGTCAACTTAATTTCGGCGTCTGTCAGTTCACCATAACATGATATGTTATGTCATCACATGCGAAATAAGCATTGAAATCTACATTGTCCTCAAGAACGTTATCTATGACCACGAGATCATTTTGCGGCTGCTCTTCTTCTTGGATGAAGCCTGCCTTTAAAAAAAGAACTTGCAAATGTAGGTTTAGTAGTAAAATATTTCCAATATTAACTTTCTAAAACAATTTCTTATAATAGAAGGTGTTGTAAGCCACAAGCAATGTTTGATTATGTGTATTGCTTGCAAAGATGTGATCGACTTCGAAAATTCTTCGATAGTCTTGCCACGTTCGATGGCTGTAAATGGTTTGCTTATTATATTTTGCTGATGGTAAGCTTTGAAACAATGAAAAATGCCTTGGTCAAGGGGCTGAATGATGGACTTTGTATTTGTGGGTACAAACCTCACGTTTATATTTTTTTAAGTGTCCAACTTCTTATAACAGGCAGCATAGTCGACGAAAATAATTATTTGTCTGCTCTGCTTTATTATTTCTTCGTCAAAATTCTATATAAAACTAGCGACCCGTCCCGGCTTCGCACGGTTAGACATAAATAGGTACAGATAATGTAGCTTTCTAATGAAAAAAGAATTATTAAAATCGGTATAAAAATACAAATCTTTCCTCTTTATAATATTAGTGTAGATGTAGATACTGTCGAACATTTTTTTGTCCTATCTTACTATGTTACTCAGTGATAATGTAGCTTTCTAATGAAAAAAGAATTATTAAAATCGATCCAGTACTTTTTGAGTTTATTCGTTACATACAAAAATACAAATCTTTCCTCTTTATAATATAAGTGTAGATTTGGGCCCATAAATGTTGGGTCATCCATGCCTTTTTGTTCGAGAAATATTGCAAATTTACAACCTTATTTTTAAACCACCTTGACGTTTTGGTTTTTTCAATCACAATCATTTTTTTGTCCTTCCAATTATCCGAAAAATGTCCATGTATTTAGTTTTTCTGCAGCATATTTTTAAGATCAGTTAAGCGAGTAATTCAACTAAGCGGGGTTCAATTAACCATCTAAGAAGCTTTGCTACTAATACGGGAAATGTTCGAAGCCATTTTTTTCGATCAATTAAGCGGGATGTTCAATTAAGCGAGGTGCAACTAAGCGGGGATTACTGTACATACTTTACCGTTTTATGAATAGAAAAGCTGCTATCACAAATGATTGCAATCACAAAAATAGGTTATTGGTTGTTTTGCAAGCATTTTCATTCTTTTTATATGTGTTTCAAGTACGGGCTAACGCTGCAAGATGCCATTTAAAGAAGTTGCATTTATAGTAATTGTTGCTTCCCAACATATTTTTTGTTATTCACACCACATTTGTTTATATTTAATTCAAACAATTTAAAAATTTTGACTGCACATTTCACGAAGGCGGGAAAAACTGGACTGCCTTCTAAGAAATTCAAACACAAGGTTTAAACAATCTCAACAACTAGTCGAGCGAATCTTTACCTTGTTCTTCTATTTAAATTATTTCGATTTCTATGAATTCAATTACAACAAAACAATTTTATCTTAATTTAAAATCATTATTTAACGCGTGAAAAGAAACAAGCCGAAATATAATATTCCAACTGGAAAATATGAACTGTCAAATGTGCAGACTAAATTTGCAGACTAGATTGTAGACTATTTTGCAGACTACAAAGCTAATTATAAAATGATCTCTTTTCTTCTGATTAAATTTTGATTGTCATACTTTTATCACGACTATGTTTTAATAGATTAAATATGTATTAGTTTCACCTTGCAGAAAGAAGTTAAATATGTAGTTGTATATGCTAAATTTAATATTATTCCAGTCTGCAAGAAATTTATGAAATACTTATGTAATTATTTATGTATCCCAGCTGACTTTCATATAACATTCAATAGCGAGGTGTAAAGTTTTCTTACACTTGTAATATTTTCATTCTTCCTTGCAATTTAAAATAAAGAACTCATTACACAACACAAGTACGCATTTTATTATAACTTAAAATAAAATATTAATATTTCGTAGACTATAATCTACGAAAACCGCGAAACAGTAATCTTTAAAATTACTTTTCAAAATCTTTGAAAAAATGCTTAATCTTGTTTACAAAATATGTTACTAAATACTTTTAATTAGCTGTGATAGTTCTAAGAACTCTCTCTTAAACCAACTTAATGTACAGGGTTATCCATTTTGCGGTTTCAAAAGTAAACGTAAAATATTTTTTTTTCATGATATTTCTTTTTTATTATAAAGTGTAAAAGTGGACATTATGTTGAAATACTACATCAATTAAATGACCACCACGCGAATTGTTGCAACATCGATTCTTTTGAGGTAATTTTCGACCACTTTTTGACACAAATTGGGCGGCATCTTAGACATAACTTCACGAATGTTGATCTTTAAATGGTCAAGAGTTAAATGTTTATCTGCATAAACACGGTCTTTTGCGAAGCCTCGCAAAAAAAGGCCAGCTGTGTCAAATCGCATGATCTTGGTAGCCAGTTGATATCGCCACGACGAGAAATTACGCGGCCAGGAAATGTCGATCTTGTTGAAACCACATATTCTCCAAGTCGTAGTCATATGACCTTAACTCTCGACAGTCGTTTTATCGTCGTTTTCGAAGAAGTAAGGGCCAATAATACCTCCGGACAAAAAGCGCACCAAACAGTGACTTTTTGTGGATGTAATGTCCAGGTGTTAATCCTCGCGATCCTAAATCTGCAGGATTCTGTTTTGTGCTAACATGATTGCAGGATTCGATGTTAGTTAAACTTTGAATTTCGCTTATTCGATTAGCAACGAAGGTGGTGCGCGTGGTCGGGCTTCCTTTTATCCATGCTAACGTAATCATAGAGTCGGTCCATGCATATGTTCTAATGTTTTCAAATTGCATGGCTTTAATAATTCTGAATATTTGTTTAGACAAGAGTAATGCTGCACAAAGTTCAAGGCGTGGTTAAGAAATGCATTTGACTGGAGCAACTCTTGTTTTAGATGCTATTAAGTGTATTTTTTCAATGTTATTTTGTACGACACGTGTATAGATGACTGCTGCATAAGCTTTCTCTGAAGCATCGCTAAAGCCATGCAGCTCCACCTCAGACGAGGTTTCATAATCAATCCAACGTGGTATTTTTATTTGTGAAATTTTTGGTAGTGTACTGCGAAGATCTGTCCAAGACTTTTCTATATCTTGTGGTAAAGGTGTATCCCAAGACAAGTTTCTTGTCCAAAGTTGTTGGAGAATAAGTTTTGCCTTAACAATGCAAGGAGAAATCAATCCCAATGGATCGAAAAGGCGAGCGATATCGGCTAGAACTGATCGCTTTGATAAGTTTGAAGTTTCTGGTAAGTTTATTTTAAAGCTAAAGTAGTCCTTACTAGGATGCCATTGAATCCCCAATGTTTTTATGGAATCTGTTGATTTTAAATCAAGAGGAAGAATTTTCAGGAATTCCCTCCATAACTTTTTGTGAGTTGCTCGCCCATTTTCTGAGAGGAAACCCTGCTGCTTGTAAATTTGAAACAATATCCTTTTGCAATCTAATGGCTTCAACTTCATTATCTGATCCATATATAAGATCATCGACAAAAAAAACATCCATGATTGCCTTTGCTACATGACGATAATTATGTTCAATATCTTCAGCTAACCTTTGTAATGTTCGTACAGCTAAGAAGGGAGCAGAAGCAGTTCCAAAAATAACTGTATTTAAACAATAGCTTTTTATGGATTCATTTGGGGATGATCCCCATAAGATCATTTGATATGGTGTGTCTTCTTGAGCCACCCAAATTTGACGATACATCTTGCTTATATTTGCAACTAGAGCAATTTTGAATTTTCTCCATCTTGCTACCAGATCAATTATATCGAGTTGGAGACGTGGGCCTACCATAAGACATTCATTTAATGAAAGTCCATTTGATGATTTGCAAGACCCATCAAATACTACCCGTAGTTTGGTTGTAGTACTAGATTCTTTTATAACCGCATGATGTGGAAGATAATAAAAATAGTTTGGACCTAGTTCATCCTCAACTTTGACTTCCTTCATGTGACCTAAGGTAAGGTACTCATTCATGCAATCTACATAAAGTTTTTTAAAGTTACTATCTGCTTTCATTCGTTTTTTAATTTGTAGAAATTTTGCTACTGCAGCTCGTTTGGAATTCCCTAACACTGGCCTTTTGTTGTTTTTGAATGGAAGGCGTACTTCATATTTACCATCTACTCTTCTCTTAGATGTATCCTTAAAATGTTTTTCGCACATCTTCTCATCTTCAGTAAGTTTTCTATCATCAAGATTTTCTTCAATCTCCCAAAACTTAGTAAGTTGGACATCCAATTGTGTATGATGACTTTGGATAGTTATTGGAATGTTTTGTGTGTGAATGTTTCCAGTTAAGATTCACGCTAATTCAGTCAACTGGGCTACAGGTGTTCCTGTACTTCCCTTGACTACGCCATCCAAAATTATTGTCGAATACACATCGGCACCTATCAAAAGATCAACCTTTCTGGGTGTATTGTAAGTTGGATCAGCAAGTAACAGGTTTGATACATGATTGAAGTTAGATGCATCAAATTTCTGAGTGGGCAATGTAGTCGTTAAGTTATTGAATACTAGAGCCCTAACATCTACAGAGAAATCAGAATCATGTACTGAGAATAACTTAAAATTGACTTCATGTTTTGATGTACCAGTTTCAGTATTTCCTAGTCCTTTAACAATTGCATGCGTTTTATGTTTTTTAAGTTTTAAGATCTGAGCTGCATCTTCGGTTATGAAGGTAGCTTGAGATCCTGGGTCTATAAGAGCCCTTAAAATATGTTGAGTTCCATTTGGTTTGAAGACTTTAACAAGGGCAGTAGCCAATAAGGATTGTGATTGCATTTGATTGAAATGCGTTTTTAGTTAATTGGCTCTGTATTAGAGCAATGTGATTGAGGTTCATTATTTGAGGATTGTACATTTTGTTTCGAATGAGATGCATTTGCTTGGTATGTGTTTAAGGATTTAGTTGGTTGATAGTTATTTTGAGACTCAATATGTAATAAGGTACGATGCTTGAGTCCGCACTTGTAGCATCGATTTGTGCTGCTGCACACTGAAGCATGATGATCATAGCCTAAACAGTTAGAGCAAATTGAATGTTTTTTCATGACATCTGTACGAGTTTTAACATCCAAATTTAAAAACTTCCTGCAATGACGTGTGCTATGAGGTATTTTACAAATGCGACAATTGAAATTTGTTTTTTTTATATCCCGGCTGGGTATGGTGCGATAATTGAACATTTTTTCGAAAAAAATTGGTTGGTGCAAGGTTTTTTTGATTTTCATACATGTCTAAAATATTTTCTAGAGAGTTAAATCGACCTTCTATAAATGCTAAAAATTAAAATGGCATCCCACATATCTACCGCAATTCCTAAGTTGGCAAGAGCATGTACACATTCAACACTTTTATCGTGAAGCGATTTTAAAGAGTCTGCAGATTCGATATTTAGTTTTTTTTGTTCCAAAAGATTTTTGATTTGCGTATTTACAAGTTTTCGTTTATTTTGAAACCTATCAGTAATGATCTGCCAAGCAGAATCATAGCTTTTGGTTTCAATGGGTAGATGTTGTATCAGACGAGCAGCATCACGCGTTAAAGATGTTTTTAAATACTGTAATTTTTGAATATCAGAAAGTTCTTCATTTTTATTTATTAAATTATCGAAAATATTGAAAAATTCTATCCAATCTTCAAATTTACCCGAAAAAGGTTCTATTTTGATGCGTGATAAGCGCACATCTGCATTGTATGATTTTGAGTTATTTAAATTGCTATTAGTACAATTCAATGCACTTGAATCTAAAGAGATTGTTGCTTCGTGAAAAAATGTCCTCAACTTCTTTCATACACGCGTTCACGTACCCCTTTGATTTTCGCGACGCGATTTCTTTTAATAGTTTTCGTAACCACTGGACAATTCAGATAAAGTTAAACTTTATCCTTCTATTAATTTTGTTAATTTAGACATATTTTTTTTTTAATATTAAAGATTCTGATTGTGAGTTAATAAATATGATTTTCGATTTCAGTTCAAAATTCTTGATTTAAATTTTATTTGAAATAAATTTAATTTTAACACATGAGAATTATATTAAGTTCTTAAATATGTTTTAAAATATGTAAATTGTATGGTATTGGAGAAACAGTTTACCTTAATGCCATATACTTAATGTTTTTTGTTAAAGATAGCAGGAAGCAGTTCTCGGGTGAAGATACAGCTATAGTACGGTGATCCTTAACTGTCCTTGATTCACGGTCTGATGAGGTAGCAGTAAGTAGTTCTCGGGTGAAGATACAGCTAGTACGATGCTCCTTAACTGTCCCTTGATTTACGGTCTGATGAGGTAGTTTTGGTAACCAAAGATGCTTCCTTGACGTTCTGATGCTTTTCTGATTCTGACCATAAATCGATGCTTTTCTGATTCTCTTTGATTTTATTGGCAAATTTATTGCAAACTTCCACTCTCGTTGATTAAATTTACTTTTAAGTTATATGTTTTTAATTAATTTGACTTCAATAGTTAAAACTTTAAACTTTAAACTTCTTAAACAAATATTCTTAGGTGCTTTTAAAATATTCGAAGGCTCGAAGGACCATGTTTCGCGGCAAAAGATATAGCTAACGAAATAATGTGATTTTATTTTAAGTTTTAATAAAATGCGTATTTTAGTTTAACGTTATAAAAATGACTTCTTTATTTTAAATTGCAAGGAAGTGTAAGAAAACTTTACACCTCGCTATTGAAAGTTATATGAAAGCCAGCTGTGATTATATAATAATTACATAAGTATTTCAAAGGTTATTGACATTTCATAAATTTCTTGCAGACTGGAATAATATTAAATTTAGCATATGCAAATACATATTTAACTTCTTTCTGCAGTTTGCAACTAATACATATTTAATTTAATACATATTAAAACATAGTAGTGATAAAGTATGACAATTAAACTGTAATTCGAAGAAAAGAGATCATTATATAATTTACTTTGCAGTCTGCAAATATAGTCTGCAACTCTAGTCTGCACATTTAGTCTGCACATTTGACAGTTCGTATTTGACAGTTCGTGTATTACATTTCGGCTTGTTTCTTTTCACGCGTTAATTTAGTGATTTTAAATTTAGATTAAATTGTTTTGTTTTAATTTAATTCATACGAGTATAAATCGAAATAACTTAAATAGAAGAGCAAGGTAAAAATTCGCTTGACTGGTTGATGAGATTGCTAAAGCTTGTGTTTCAATTTCTTAAAAGGCATCTCAGCATCTCAGTCCAACGAATGTTTTTTCCCGCCTTCATCATTGGTGTCAAATGTGCAGATAAAAATTTAAATTGTTTAAATTAAGAAAATATATGATTTTTGAGATACAAATTAAACAAAAGTGGTTTTGAGATATAAATTAAACAACAGTGATGTTAATAACAAAAAAAATATGTTGAGAAGCAACAAATTGAATTGATAAGTGTATGTTTTTTTTTAATTTGAAAGCTGTTCTGCGAACTTTTCAAAAATTCTATACGTTTCTCAACTAAGGAAATGTTGATGAGGTCCAATCCGTCTGTATTTTTAATATAATTATTTTGCTATATTTTTTCAGACAAAATGAATGATCCTATAGATTTTGAAGCTGCCATTGAAGCGACTGGATTTGGTTTCTTTAATTTAATATTACTATTAGTAGCAGTTCCCTCGTGTTTAGCAACAGTGTATGAAACATCGACCATGTCATACATTTTTCCAATTGCAGAATGTGATTTAAAGCTTGATTTATTGGATAAAGGGATTTTAAATGCTATCACTTATGCGGGTTAGATTAATTATATTTAGGTACATATAAGTATGTTATTAACAAAAACGTGTTTCAAGGAATGATAACATCAGCTATTTCATGGGGATTTATAGCTGATACAAGAGGAAGAAAACAAGTTTTAGTTTTTGGTTTTCTCGGTGATGCAATATGTGTTTTAGGAGGAGCCTTCAGTCAGAATTTGATATCATTGATGATTTTTAAGTTCCTTGGAGGATTTTGGTAAGTTTTGGATTGAATATTATTTTCCTAATACAAATTTGCTTTAAGGGTTTGTGGCCCCTTTGCAGTTTTAATGTCTTACATGACTGAGTTCCATGGAACTAAATACCGTGCAAGAGTAATGATGGTTATAGGAATGCTGTTTTCAATAGCAACTTTATTATTACCAGTTCTCGCTTGGTTTATTCTAGGAAAATCGTGGGATTATTCACTGTTTAATGGGATGTTGGGTGAAAAAAGAGCCAATAGCCGAAAAATAAACGATGCCAAAAACATTTTTATATTTAATTACAGTAATTCATTCCTGGAAAGTCTTTCTAGCAATTTGTGCACTACCGAGTATTACCGCTGGCCTATCATACATATTTTTACCTGAGACACCTAAATTTCTTATGTCACAAGGACGTAATGAAGAAGCTTTGGAAGTTTTGCGAATGATTTATTCAATTAATAATAAGAAACAAAAATCAACCTATCCAGTAAGTTAAGCTTGTTATTCATTGGGTTCTTGCTATATCCTAGATGGATATTAAGAACCAATAAAACACACACGCAAACAAAATATCCTTTAATTGTTTAATTTCTCTCAATAAACAGGTATCAAGACTTGTAGAAGAAGTACCTCAAAAAATCGATAACCATCAGGATATTAGGAAAATCGAAAAAAATCAGGATAATTTCAATTCAACAAACTTATCTTTTGATGTTTTAAGAAAAGGACTTATACAACTCAAGCCCATGTTTTCCAAACAATACTTGGGTTATTCATTGATTGTTTATACAATGCAGTTTTGTATTTTGCTTGGGTAAGGATCTAGACCAATTGCATTTACTAATCAGCACATATCAACAATGTTGTTTTTGCAGGGAGTTTTTTTATACGATGAATTCAAATCCAGTCCCGACCTGTGGATTGCTTAATCAGTCAAATAATTTAATTAAAACCTCTAATGCAAGAAAATGTTACAATACCTGAGCTGTGAAAAGCATTTTCGTAGTTGAATTTGAATTCAGAGTATCAAACACTTTCTGAAAAGCTTTGTTTGGTTTTTGTGGCAATATAATTATCGATAAAGAAACTAAGATTCGTTTACATAATTTTAGATTAAATACAATTCGACTATGGCTTCCTCAACTATTTACATCTATAGAAGAATTTAAGGACTTCCAATTAATTCAAGGACTTGAAGGGCCAAGTGACTTGTGTGCTATGATTAATTATAGTGTTAACAAATCTGCAACAATTTCTACTGGATCGAAAGACTGCGAAGTTGTGGTAAGTTTATGCAATAAACCGTATTTTGAATCGGCAACTACTAACACTATTAATTAACGAAAAATTAACGTTGGGATGATTATTTTATAATTTATAAAATGATTCAATCCACAAACTCAAAATAAACTAAATTAAAACAAAACGAAAATACAAAATAAACCACACCGACACGCGTCGCTAAGCAAATATTTAAACATATGTAAATTATATACAGATATATGATACATGAATTTGAAGGGTTGGGGTCAAAATTCTGCCGGGGTCAAAATTCTGTTGTCAAAATTCTGCTTTCAAAATTCTGCTTTTCAAAATTCTGCTTTCAAAACTCTGCTTTTCAGAATTCTGTTTTTCAAAATTCTGCTTTTCAAAATTCTGTTTTTCAAAATTCTGTTTTACAAAATTCTGGAAATAATAAAAATAAGGTTTGGAAAATGTTAAAAAGCGCGCGCTTTTTAACATTTTCCAAACCTTATTTTTATTATTTCCAGAACTTTGTAAAATTATCCTCTCGCTTGCATAAGCGAGATGTTTAGACGCAATTAATTTTTGCTCTCTTAACTTAGTCAGGGTCTTAGACAATGGTTAGTGTCTTTTCTTATCCCTTCGTGATAGTGTGTTATTCTTATTAAAAAGCAAAAATGAACGTTTCACTTGTTAAATCTAATAAAGGAAAAGAAAAGCTGTGCGTAGATGGATATATGTATGTTTTATTTTGAAAAGTTAAATAAATGTAAAAACTATAATTGGGCATGCTCAAATAGAATTAAAGATAAATGCAAAGGACGAGTAGTGACTAAATTAAATTGTGATGTACATGTAATTGTAAGGCAAACTGGTCAACATAACCATGAACCACGTGCTACTGAAAAACAAGTATTAAAAGACGAAATTTTGATTTTTTTGTTGTTAAAATTGAAACAAAAACCACGTTAAATTGACTTTTCCGTTAATAAATATACTATTTAAAAAAAAGCAGAATTAGCAGAATTTTTTTTAATATAAATTTCCAGAATTTTAAAAAGCAGAATTTTGAAAAGCAGAATTTTGAAAAGCAGAATTTTGTAAACCAGAGAAAAAAAAAGCAGAATTTTGAAAAGCAGAATTTTCGTTAAAAAAGCAGAATTCTGAAAAGCAGAATTTTGAAGCCAGAATTTTGACCCGATCCCGAATTTGAATCCCGTCCAATTTTCACCACAGACAGCGAACACATGCTGCCGCCTGATGCCTGATGGCTGAGGTTTGAGGTTGGTTCAATTATTTCTAAAGTGATAAACTTGATTAATTGTTTGATTAATCTTATGTTATCAAATTTAATTTTGATAAAAAAGGGTAAACAAAAAAGGGTGTTGTGATCTGTATCCCACCGTGAGCGCATCATGGCCACCATGGTCTAGCCGTTTACGTACGTAATGATGTACAATCTTCTACCACAGTATGGTCAGTGTATTAATACAAATTTTAATTATAGGTGGTTCAAATTCACTGTTCAAAGGCGCATCATTCATATGTGTTTCATTTATCGCAGCCCAAGTCTGGATAGTAATTCGACTTCCAACAAATTTGATGCACTGTCCAACTCTATCCAGAGAATGTTCATTATGTTCCTCGATAGTGACGTGGATTCCAGTGCAGATATGGTTACAAACTTAATTCTATTTGGAATGACATATAATTATTATTCCGAATAAAGTATAATCTATCAAACCCAAAGAAAACTCGATCCAAGCTATAAAGAAGTTATTACGACCAAAGATGTTAGTTTCCGGATTCATAAAGCCAACCCCAATGAGGAACCCCGGAATAAATCACATCACAAATCATTTCTTGTCTAGTGAGCACATATATATATGAAGTCACCGAAAACGCTACTAAGTGTTTAGGTTTCCTCCACCGATACAAGAAGTTTTTAAACGCTTTTGGCTATAATTTATAAAGTCTGTATTCGTCCGAAACTCGAGTAAAATTCCCATATCTGGGCATGTACTCCATTAACGCCCTTGAGTCTCTTGGACATAGTTAATAACATTAATAAAGAAGCCTATATTCGTCCAAAATTTTAATATAATTGCCATATCTGGGCAGGTACTCCAATAACGCGCTTGAGTCTCTTGAATTTAAAAGAGAGCTTTATTAATGATAACTGACCGTTGCCTAACTGAAAATTTTGTATCTCTCGAACATCGTCGTCGCAAGGTTTCTTGCCCGCCAATGTGCAGACATCCAAAACTAAAGTGCATCGGTATCTCCTTTATAATCCTATCATCCATTACTAATTGATAACACTATCCACTTGAGTGCGTGGGTTATGTCCGACTCAGCATTTCCAAGCGAAACAACAGCGGGAACTCTCACAGGTTAAAGTAATACGATGATACCTAATAACCGAATGCAATTGCAAATAAAGAAAAATTAGCAAATGTACTCGATGGGCATAACTTTCTCCACTCCAACTATAAGTTAAGATATTCAGTTGTAATGAATCAATTGCAAAATAAAGCTTAATTCAGTCATCGCTTTAAAGAAAATATATTTTTCGATACAAAATAACTTTATTGGCGCAGTCGGTAGGATTCCATAGGATTATAGTCTGAAGATTGGAATTTCGTATAGAATCAAAGATCTTAAGATTGGAATTTCGTATAGAAACAAATAGTTAAGAGTGAAAAGTGACTTACCAAAAACGAAATTTAAATCAAGTTTTGGGTCGCCGGAATTAAATTTCAAAATCCGTTTTTTTCACGTAATTAAAATCAAACAAACAAACTTTTAAGAACAAAAAAAAAAAACAAATGAAAAGAAAGAATAAAAGTGCAAAAAAAAACGGAATTGATAAAGTCATCAAAAATAAAAGAGTTCCGAAATAACGTTTTATCGAATTTCGTCTGTACAACGTTGGAACAGTACGTCCTGCAAAGGAACGTGATCGTAAAGGACCAGCGTTACAGGCAATCAGAACTCTTGGACCAAATGCAACGTGGCAAAACATCAAGGCTGAACTCATGCGCAACTTTAAAGTAAGAGACACTTACTACAATCTGCAGCATCAAGCCTTAATTTTAAAAAATAACAACAATGTAAGTGAATATTTTTAAAATCTTAAAAGTATTTTAGATAAGCTTAACACAAAATACGAATTTAATTTGAAAAGCTTTACGAATTTTCGCCTTCTGTGAAGAACAATATGATTCTTAAAATTAGTATAAATGGATTATATCAAAATTTGGCCAGTGTTATCATAAGTAGACAGGCAATCAACTTAAAAGATGCATTTTATAAATAAAAAAAAAAAAACAGGTTTGATTCAAATTCATATAAATAAATTCAACAGACAAAATACAAACATTAAAATTTCTAATAATAACAATTTCAATCGTCAAAATAATAATCACTATGACCAGACTGGAAAACGTTACAATAGCTCAGGTCAATTTAGAAATTACAATAATCACAACGATTACAATAATTTATCTCAGAATCGAAATTATAAATATAATATTAACTCAGGTCAATACAGGAACCAAAATAGAAATAAATCAGGTCAGTTTAGGAATCTTTTCAACCAAAATACAAAATACCAACAACAATACACCCGGGAAGTTTACCATGTTCAACAGGAAAACAATTAGGTACCTTTTTACTCAACGCTTTAACCTCAAGATCTGACTTACCGATAATTAAGCTTACTGTAGGACAAAATAAAATAAAATGTTTAATTTATACAGGTTTAACGGCACGAGTACGATGACTTTGGCGCCAAGATATAATAACGGTTTTTGGTAGAGGGGCTTAATACAAGCATTTTTTACTATGGGAGGCAATTAAAAAAAATTATTATTTAAAATGGAAAAGAATAATTAAAAAATAACGGTGATACTTACAATTAAGTTTTATACATTTTTTTAAAGCCAACATTCTGTTTTATTAGCCAGTTTTTAATTCAAGTCAAAACTATGCGTAGTTTTTGAAAAACTTAATTTTAAACTCAAAATTTGAGTAAAAAAAGGTAAAAAAAAAAGTTTTAAAGTGTAATTTTTCAATACTTCAAGATTATCTTCCATTGTTTTTGTTTCAGAATTTATTGCTCTTATTTGGTTTTGATCAAAAATTGAAAACTAGATGATTTTATGTCTTTTAGTTTTTGAGAAAATTGAAAATAACCACAACTGCTATTTTAATTTAATTCTTTTTTTTTGCTTGAATGGTCTTATTTTGATAGTAACAATGGTAGGTGCGAGTTTGGGTGTATGCAACAGTAAGGTGTGTGCGAGTTTGGGTGTATGCAACAGTGGGATCTGTAACCCCCTGCTTGGGAACACTATAGGATTTGAGGTGGGTGCAAGTTGGAGTGCGTGCAAGGTGGGGAGGGGGCAAGGTTCGGTGGGTGCAAGATGGGGTGCATGCAAAGTTTCTTTTGCATTTAAATAAGCTGGATTTAAGAAAAATTAATTTACCCTAGGTGTATCTTAATCCATATTCGATTATTACTATCAAAATAAGACTACGTTAATACTTAAGCAAGGAAAAAGTAATTTAATTAAAATATTTTTTTTGGTGATTTTCAATTTTCTCAAGAACTAGAAGACATAAAGTCATCTAGTTTTCAGTTTTTGATCAAAAACAAATAAGAGCAATAAATTCTAAAAAAAAATTGAAAGTTTTGAAAAACTATACTTTAAACTTTTTTTTTAAATTTTGTTTGCATTCATTTTGAGTTTAAAACAATTTTTTTCAAAAACTATGCATAGTTTTGACTTGATTTAAAAACAAGCTAATAGACAAAAATGTTGGCTTTAAAAAAAGGTATAATACTTAATTGTAAGTATTATTTTTTTTTCCATTTAATGTACATATTTTTTTAAACTGCCCCTACCGCCTAAACGGGGGGAGATAGACCCCCCCTCCTGTAGTAAATAAAATGCACGACTGGATCGCACGAACTTGCTCCTGTATGCAAAGAGTCTGTTTAAAAATGTACCTATAAAAGATTTAAAAATATACCTGTAAAATAAGTTCGTCTTCAAAGTTATAAATGCCATTTGATTTGTCAAAAAACTTGTGATTCATCCCAAGACACAACTCATCCTAGGACAGCTCATCCCGAAAATGAAAAATACTTGTAAGCATACCTAACGAAAACAATAATTGTTTGTGTATTCAACTAGTTAAAAATATTTAAAATTATTAAAAAAATAAATAATTAAAATAATTAAAAATAAAATAAAATAATTAAAATGATTAAAAAAAAATTTTAAGACTCAAAATTTTACCTGAAAAATAAGTTTGTCTTTAAAAATTTTAATGCCATTTTATAAATCAAAAAATCCTTGATTTTTCAAATTTTCTTTTTGAAAATCGTTAGAGCGGTTTTTTTTTAAATAAATTTTTTATATATAAAATTTTTCAATTTTGTTCTAAAAATATTTTTGGTATGCAGTTGTTTAGTGATTGTAAATATACGCTCTACATTTAAATTTCGTAAAAAAATGTTGACCCATTTTTGAGATATAGAATTTTGAAAAAAAAAAGAATTCAATATTCTTTTAAAAATCCAAACAATAAAAAATTGCACTTTTGATAATCAAATATTGTTAAGGTAATATAAGAGCTTATTCAGAAAAAAAATTATTGAAATCAGTTGATAAGTTGCTGAGAAAATTAAAAAACAAAATAACGGTTCTATGAGCGATACCTTTCCTGAGCAATACAAAAATATGTTTTTCTTATTAAAAGAAGGTAAGTTAAAAAATAAAATTTTAGAGAAAATTTAAAAAAAATCTATCGATTTGTTTTTGAAAAAATTCGAATTATCGTTTTTTGACCTAAAAAATTGTATGGGGGCCACTGTTAGTTTTGATCTTAAAAAAAATGAAAAAAAACGCCTAACGCGAATCTGCTCAAAACCTTAACTTCGAAGTTTTAACTCAATCGACCCAATGGTTTAGGCTGTAGGAGCGTGGACAGACAGACAAAATTTTGCACGAATGCAAAACTTGCCATATAGTTCCTATATGTCGCAAGTAAAAATGTTTGTTTTTAACTGTTCTATACAAATCCGTCATTAAACTTTGTCGCCAAAGTTATCGTACTCTCCCGGTTTAACTACTACGCTTTTAGTAAAAACAAAAAACTGTAAACGAATACCTTTAAAAGAAAACGTTTTTAATGCCCTTAACGGAAAAACATCTACAGATACTGAAAAAATAACAGAAGTTCCAAATGAGTTTGACCAAAAAGCTCAAATGTGTTCTTTTACTTCCGTTAAAGAAAACGAATTTCGTGGCATATAGGACAAAATTTGTTAAAACCTTTACAAGCCAAAATTAATTTAGAAGACAAATATTTAGAAATAATTTAGTATCTACATATCAAATTTATGAGTGCCTGTCCATATAATTATAATCAAGTTTATAATGATGAAGCAACAATCGACGACCTTTTGGACTCAAAAACGACCCTGCAACGTTTCAAAGGCTCGCTGAATGTCGAATACTGACTGACTCGTTGGCATTTTATTATTCAAAATAACAGTTAATGTTTTCTATATAGACATATAAGAAATCATGCCATCATATCTAGCGGCTTGTTATTTAACATATTTACATTGAAGTACAAAAGTTTCGCTGCATCAACAATAAAAAAAATTGAAGCCATTCAAAAAATTAAGCTACCGGAAACTACGAAGCGAATAAAACCATTTTTAGGTGCTACTGGTTATTTTAGAAAATTTATAAAGGACTACGCTAAAATTGCAAAACCAATGACCAGGTATCTTAGAAAGAACTCAAAAATAAATCTAAAAGATTCAATTTAAATAAGCTCTTTTGAAAAATTGAAAATAATCTCACAGATTCAACAGTCTTGAGATATCCAGATTTCAGTAAAAAATGGCAACTTACTACCGACGCAAGTGATTTTGCTATCGGATCTGTACTAACACAAGAAGGACACCCAGTGTGTTACGCTAGCAGAACTTTAAATGACCACGAAGTTTCTACTTCAGAAAAAGAACTATTAGCTATAGTTTGGTCTGTAAGTTATTTTGGACCAGATCAGGCAGATCTTTTGACTTACTAACAGACTATCGACCACTTAAATGGGTGCAAACAAAACATAAAGGTAAAAACATCGACCAACGACTTCAACAATGGTTATTACAACTAAGTGAATATAACATTGACATCGATTATATTAAGGGAAAGAAAATAACGCTGCAGACTTTCTTTGCCGAATTAATACCGAAACACGAAATAAATGCGATCGATACACATTTAGACATACCTAAAGAGTGAGAAGTAGCACTCTAGCCAATTTTAAATTATAAAATTGACAGTAGTGAAGATAATAACATAATTCACTCTCAAGAAGAGGAACAAAATTACCATTTTCCAATATGAGACACAATAATAAATAAATTCTATACCCAAATTATTCTAACAAATAATGAAATCAAAGAGGTAGAAATATTTAATTATAAACGAATTATAAGCATAAATTCTGAGGACATCCAAGAAGGAAGACTTATAGACATATTAAGAAGGTTTATAAAGAGAAAAGGTAAGATACATACATAGGTGTTTATTCAGATCCATCGGAACATAAGAAATACTAAATTTTAAAAAGGCAGGTATGAAGCGAAAAATATGAAAAATGAAGAAGATGCAAGATACCATAAATATGAGACAGGACATGCAGGCATAAACGAAAGTTATGCAGGCCTTAAGAAACTTTTATACCTTAAAAATTTGAAAGAACTTATTCAAAAATATATCAATAATAATTGTTGTACTTGTAACCGAGCCAAGTATGATAGAAAACCTATAAAGCCAAAGCTTCAATACACCGAAACACCAAGTGACATCAATCAAATAGTGCATGCAGACATTTATACTAATTCGAAGAATAACTCCTTCACTTTTATCGACAAATTCTCTAAACACTGTGGAGTGGAATTGACAAACAAAAAATTACAGATGGAAGGCTAGCTGCCGATTTACTCACCTCATTTAAGTAAGGCTAAAACTTTGAACACAGGAAGATTGGGGGCCGACAGTTAATAAATGCCCGTCGTACACTCCAGTACCCTCCATGAGGCCTTAAGTTTAAGGCTTGAAGTTGTACCATCATTTAAGCAAGGCTCATCTTTTAATATATATTGTTCATTGAATCAATATATACTCGCAAATAATAATGTAAGACGTTTTAGCCCTACATGACGAGCTGTAAGACGTTCGTGTATATGTAAACAAAATAACTCCATACACCTCATTTCAGAAAGGCTGGTATTTACACAAATTTAAGATGAAATAAAAAAAAACACGCATTTAAAGCGTTTATTCGGTCAATAATCCTTCGTAAGACGCTGAAAACTGAATTCTATTTAAGTGAAGATAGAAAAATTACATCTGCTTTAATAGGAAACGATTTCGTATAGAGGTTGATGATCGGATTTTGAAAGATTGGTGGTTTTTTTTTTTTTTTTTTTATTTTTTTTTTTTAAATTCATTTTTATTAATTTCTTCTTAAGACTATCTTAAAGCTAGACAAAAATTCATAAAACTAGCCTAATTAACCATAACTTACAACTAACTTACTGGTCCTATACGGACACTCTAAGTTAAACAATAATACTTAATGCTAATGCCTTTCGGCCCTACGATCTATTTAATTTCAATTCCATTTTATTTATTTTTTTTTATTCATTAGAAAATTTCAAAAAAACTAATATCAATATCCTTTTTTTATTTTTACTTAAAAACTACTTAAAATAAGGTCCTTACTATAAAATTTAAAGCTAACTAAAACTACCTATTCTACCTATAAACTACTTAAAACTAGAACAACCACAGCAGCAAATCTAACTATCTAACGTTTTTTGTTTTTCATATTTTGTTGTCTTTTTTTTTATTTTTTTATTTATTATTTTTTTTTTGTGTTGTTTTTTGTTTTTTTTTTGTTTTTGTTTTTTTTTTTTTTTATGTATATTTTTTTTTTGTATTTTTATTTTGCGTTTGTGCCACCATGCCTATTCTGCTTAAAACTAAACCCTAAAACTATAAAACAAGTATGTAAGCCGGCCAAGGCTTAAAACCCCATCCCGACTACTCACTATCAAGTGCCGATTGAAGCCACCAAAACTGGCTCTCCTGCTTCACCCTATCAGTTCGGTCCCTTTCGGACACAGTCCTACTGAACCGAAGGAGCTCTGCTCCGCCTTGTGCCATGACGTCCCGATTGTACAGGAGTCGCCTATCCACGGTTCGTCGTCTGACGTGGTAGATTAACGGAACTGCCAATCTATCCTGTATCAGACCGCATCTATCTAAAAAGAGGAATGCCTCTGGTGGAATGAAGCCGCTCAAGCGTGCACTCTCTAAATACTCGTCGTTCGGATAGAACGCCCCGAAAATGAAATTGTTGGTCGAAGACATAGCTCTTGCAATGTGACCTCGAACGAGTTTTATCACGAAATTGTCAATTCTGTTGATTCGAGCCCCGTTGTATAGGACCTCGTTGGAGTAGTAATGCACGTAAGAAGATTCGGCTGTTCGATATAAGCCGGTACAGCGTCGTAAACACTGCCGCTCGAACACCCGAAACTTCTCCATCTGGGAAGGGGCAACGTTGAACCACACAGGACAACCATAAACGATCATCGGCCGTATGAAGGCCATGTAGAAAATTACCTTCACTCTGGGGTCAAGCCGACTGCTAAAAAACAGCCGTTTCGTCAGAGCGAAGGCTCCTCTGGCCCTGGTCAGAGCAGCATTTATATGTCTGTCGAAATATAAATACTGATCTAACCAGATACCGAGGTACTTCACTACACTTTTGCTCGCTAATGGCTGCCCGTGAAGATCAACGATAACCATCTTGCGCCAATTCTTGCACGTATCCCTCGTGGCCCTAGCCAACGGAGTCCGGAACAAAATTGTCTCCGACTTCTGGACATTTATTTTCAGTTTCCAGTCGTCGCAATATCGCTGAATCTTGTCGAAATCACGCTGCAAGAGAATTCTAATAACCTCAACCTTTCGGGCCGTTCTGTACGCAATAAGATCGTCGGCGTACGCAATTGCCTTTGTAAGACTACCTATCAGATCGCTGGTGTAAATGCTGAAGAGAATCGGCGAATTCACCGCTCCCTGTTGAAGACCATTTTTAATTAAGAATGTTGTGGTAGAAGTCACATTGCCACTTTTGACAACAAACTTTCTACCGTTAAGCATATCATAAAGTATATACAACAATGGCTTGCTTATGCCAAGCCTGCTCAGTTTTAGGTAAAGACCCTCTAACCATACGGTGTCAAAGGCCTTTTCCAAATCAACCAGAACAGCACCTGTGCATTGTTGTTTTGTTTTATTCCATTGGATATCAGAAACGAGTTTAGACGCAGCATGAATTGTGTCATGACCAGCCTTGAACCCGAACTGTTTATCCGGAATTATTTTGTTGTCCGCAGCCCACTTAGTCAGAGCCCTATTGATGATCTTTTCGAAAACTTTGCTGATGCTCGGAAGAAGACTTATCGACCGAAGATTTGACGGGTTGGAGTTGTCCTTTCCCTTTTTCGGGAGAGGATGAACCACAGCGGTCTTCCAATGCACTGGATAATATGCATTATTCAGTGCATTATTGAAGAGTGTGGTGTAAATGTCAATTGCCTCCATCGGTAAATGTCTTAGTACAACGTTGGATATACCATCGACACCTGCTGACTTTTTATTTTGTATTGAGTTGAAGATGAGCTGAAGCTCAACCTTCGTCACTAACAAGGGACTTGGTCCCGTTTGCTCGGCGATTATGGCATTTGCCAAGGAATCGTCATTGAACCGCACGAAACCGCGGTTCTCAGATCGCCATTGTGTTATATCATTTCGAAGGTAAAAGTGATTAAGTAGGGCTCTGTTTTCCAGATCGTGGTTGGGGCGAATGCTAACATTCACCTTATACACTTGCTGGAAAGCAGCTCCCACCGCCTCCACTTTTTCCTTCGGATCTTCAATTATATAAAAGTCATCGTCAAAGATGGCTTCTTCTGGATCTATTTGCGCTGTCATGAGTACGTCTCTGTTCTCTTCAGTTCTTTGGAGTTTCAGACACGGAAGGTCATTGCCGTTCTTTTTCCTGAATATCTTGTTGATTTTAGGGAACATACTAGGGTCACTGGAATTAACTGACCGGATCTTGCGGTCCCAGTACTTGTTAATTGATAACCTGTAGTTCTCCTTAATCAACAGATTGACATTTTTTATTGACGACTTCAGTGTCCTAACCTCCAAGTCGTGTGGGTCTGTGAGTCGTCTGTACAAGTTTTTGAGTCTTGTCAGTAGGCCACTCTTGTGCCTACGTAGTGCGTCGATAGTCGCGTTTCTGTAAGCGTCCATTTGGTCCCGTTCTTTGTACTTTGGTATTGTCCGTTCCATCGTTCGTTTTATTGTTTCGTCCATCTGTTTAAGATGTAGGTCAATTTCTGTATTTGTCAGGTTTCTGTTGTTTGGTGGGGCTATGTCACTCGAACGAAGTTCTCTCGCTAGGGCGTTGGTGAAACGAGGCCAGCGCATCTTACTGTAATTGTAAGAATGCGTTGCAACGTATTCCTCCAACTCCACGCGTTCGTTCGGAATCTGCATTACAGCAGCCAGTCCGCAGTGATCACTGTCGTACTCGACTGTCTGTAAGCAGTTTCGAGGGTGATTACCCACTTTGTCTGTAACTGTCAGTCTTGTGTCGTACAGGAAAGATTGGTGGTTGCATAAGAGCATGTCTCCCGCAGAAGCGAACTCAGAACTCATGTAAATGTATTTGAATGTATTAGTGAAAGAACAATTACTCTCTTCATTATCAAATTCAAAATTCGAATTTCCAATTACTCTATATTTGCCTCTTGATCTTTTTTGTCTCTCAGAGCGAGGGATATATTTCCGCACAAGCACTCAAGCAGCCAATTAAAGAAATAAGAAATAGATATCCACATTCACACAACAAGATATATGGATGAACAACGTTGCATGATAACCCGTTTTTTTTTTTGTATTTCTAGTTAGGTAGATTTGTTGTTGTCTTTTGCATATGGTTCGAATTTTATAAAGCAAATGGGAAGGTATTTCTGCTGTCCATGGAAATGTTTTTTCTTGAATTTGTTTGTAAATAGGTTCTTGCTTTCTACCTAGATATTTTGTCGTTGTGTTTTGCATATATGGTTCGAATCTTAGCAAGTGGGTATTTTGTTATCGATGGAGATGTTTTTTTTCTTGAATTTCTTATTTTGTTTTAATATTTTTAACTTCCCATGGGAAGTTATTGTAATGGGTCCGATTTGTCAAATTGAAAATTTTGACATTTCTCGACGTTTCAAGAACCAGAAGAGATATCGACTTCAAATAAATTTTGTTATATATATAATAAGGCAGAAAGATGCAGAAAGGGCTCTCAAGAAAATTGCGTGAGTGGTTTTTTTTACCATAGCAGTTTAAAAAAAGGTGAAAATGTTGGTTAACACTAAATATCTCACGAACCAATAACGCTAGAGACTTGAATTTTTGACCTAAAAAATTGTATGGGGGCCACTGTTAGTTTTGATCTTAAAAAAAATGAAAAAAAACGCCTAACGCGAATCTGCTCAAAACCTTAACTTCGAAGTTTTAACTCAATCGACCCAATGGTTTAGGCTGTAGGAGCGTGGACAGACAGACAAAATTTTGCACGAATGCAAAACTTGCCATATAGTTCCTATATGTCGCAAGTAAAAATGTTTGTTTTTAACTGTTCTATACAAATCCGTCATTAAACTTTGTCGCCAAAGTTATCGTACTCTCCCGGTTTAACTACTACGCTTTTAGTAAAAACAAAAAACTGTAAACGAATACCTTTAAAAGAAAACGTTTTTAATGCCCTTAACGGAAAAACATCTACAGATACTGAAAAAATAACAGAAGTTCCAAATGAGTTTGACCAAAAAGCTCAAATGTGTTCTTTTACTTCCGTTAAAGAAAACGAATTTCGTGGCATATAGGACAAAATTTGTTAAAACCTTTACAAGCCAAAATTAATTTAGAAGACAAATATTTAGAAATAATTTAGTATCTACATATCAAATTTATGAGTGCCTGTCCATATAATTATAATCAAGTTTATAATGATGAAGCAACAATCGACGACCTTTTGGACTCAAAAACGACCCTGCAACGTTTCAAAGGCTCGCTGAATGTCGAATACTGACTGACTCGTTGGCATTTTATTATTCAAAATAACAGTTAATGTTTTCTATATAGACATATAAGAAATCATGCCATCATATCTAGCGGCTTGTTATTTAACATATTTACATTGAAGTACAAAAGTTTCGCTGCATCAACAATAAAAAAAATTGAAGCCATTCAAAAAATTAAGCTACCGGAAACTACGAAGCGAATAAAACCATTTTTAGGTGCTACTGGTTATTTTAGAAAATTTATAAAGGACTACGCTAAAATTGCAAAACCAATGACCAGGTATCTTAGAAAGAACTCAAAAATAAATCTAAAAGATTCAATTTAAATAAGCTCTTTTGAAAAATTGAAAATAATCTCACAGATTCAACAGTCTTGAGATATCCAGATTTCAGTAAAAAATGGCAACTTACTACCGACGCAAGTGATTTTGCTATCGGATCTGTACTAACACAAGAAGGACACCCAGTGTGTTACGCTAGCAGAACTTTAAATGACCACGAAGTTTCTACTTCAGAAAAAGAACTATTAGCTATAGTTTGGTCTGTAAGTTATTTTGGACCAGATCAGGCAGATCTTTTGACTTACTAACAGACTATCGACCACTTAAATGGGTGCAAACAAAACATAAAGGTAAAAACATCGACCAACGACTTCAACAATGGTTATTACAACTAAGTGAATATAACATTGACATCGATTATATTAAGGGAAAGAAAATAACGCTGCAGACTTTCTTTGCCGAATTAATACCGAAACACGAAATAAATGCGATCGATACACATTTAGACATACCTAAAGAGTGAGAAGTAGCACTCTAGCCAATTTTAAATTATAAAATTGACAGTAGTGAAGATAATAACATAATTCACTCTCAAGAAGAGGAACAAAATTACCATTTTCCAATATGAGACACAATAATAAATAAATTCTATACCCAAATTATTCTAACAAATAATGAAATCAAAGAGGTAGAAATATTTAATTATAAACGAATTATAAGCATAAATTCTGAGGACATCCAAGAAGGAAGACTTATAGACATATTAAGAAGGTTTATAAAGAGAAAAGGTAAGATACATACATAGGTGTTTATTCAGATCCATCGGAACATAAGAAATACTAAATTTTAAAAAGGCAGGTATGAAGCGAAAAATATGAAAAATGAAGAAGATGCAAGATACCATAAATATGAGACAGGACATGCAGGCATAAACGAAAGTTATGCAGGCCTTAAGAAACTTTTATACCTTAAAAATTTGAAAGAACTTATTCAAAAATATATCAATAATAATTGTTGTACTTGTAACCGAGCCAAGTATGATAGAAAACCTATAAAGCCAAAGCTTCAATACACCGAAACACCAAGTGACATCAATCAAATAGTGCATGCAGACATTTATACTAATTCGAAGAATAACTCCTTCACTTTTATCGACAAATTCTCTAAACACTGTGGAGTGGAATTGACAAACAAAAAATTACAGATGGAAGGCTAGCTGCCGATTTACTCACCTCATTTAAGTAAGGCTAAAACTTTGAACACAGGAAGATTGGGGGCCGACAGTTAATAAATGCCCGTCGTACACTCCAGTACCCTCCATGAGGCCTTAAGTTTAAGGCTTGAAGTTGTACCATCATTTAAGCAAGGCTCATCTTTTAATATATATTGTTCATTGAATCAATATATACTCGCAAATAATAATGTAAGACGTTTTAGCCCTACATGACGAGCTGTAAGACGTTCGTGTATATGTAAACAAAATAACTCCATACACCTCATTTCAGAAAGGCTGGTATTTACACAAATTTAAGATGAAATAAAAAAAAACACGCATTTAAAGCGTTTATTCGGTCAATAATCCTTCGTAAGACGCTGAAAACTGAATTCTATTTAAGTGAAGATAGAAAAATTACATCTGCTTTAATAGGAAACGATTTCGTATAGAGGTTGATGATCGGATTTTGAAAGATTGGTGGTTTTTTTTTTTTTTTTTTTATTTTTTTTTTTTAAATTCATTTTTATTAATTTCTTCTTAAGACTATCTTAAAGCTAGACAAAAATTCATAAAACTAGCCTAATTAACCATAACTTACAACTAACTTACTGGTCCTATACGGACACTCTAAGTTAAACAATAATACTTAATGCTAATGCCTTTCGGCCCTACGATCTATTTAATTTCAATTCCATTTTATTTATTTTTTTTTATTCATTAGAAAATTTCAAAAAAACTAATATCAATATCCTTTTTTTATTTTTACTTAAAAACTACTTAAAATAAGGTCCTTACTATAAAATTTAAAGCTAACTAAAACTACCTATTCTACCTATAAACTACTTAAAACTAGAACAACCACAGCAGCAAATCTAACTATCTAACGTTTTTTGTTTTTCATATTTTGTTGTCTTTTTTTTTATTTTTTTATTTATTATTTTTTTTTTGTGTTGTTTTTTGTTTTTTTTTTGTTTTTGTTTTTTTTTTTTTTTATGTATATTTTTTTTTTGTATTTTTATTTTGCGTTTGTGCCACCATGCCTATTCTGCTTAAAACTAAACCCTAAAACTATAAAACAAGTATGTAAGCCGGCCAAGGCTTAAAACCCCATCCCGACTACTCACTATCAAGTGCCGATTGAAGCCACCAAAACTGGCTCTCCTGCTTCACCCTATCAGTTCGGTCCCTTTCGGACACAGTCCTACTGAACCGAAGGAGCTCTGCTCCGCCTTGTGCCATGACGTCCCGATTGTACAGGAGTCGCCTATCCACGGTTCGTCGTCTGACGTGGTAGATTAACGGAACTGCCAATCTATCCTGTATCAGACCGCATCTATCTAAAAAGAGGAATGCCTCTGGTGGAATGAAGCCGCTCAAGCGTGCACTCTCTAAATACTCGTCGTTCGGATAGAACGCCCCGAAAATGAAATTGTTGGTCGAAGACATAGCTCTTGCAATGTGACCTCGAACGAGTTTTATCACGAAATTGTCAATTCTGTTGATTCGAGCCCCGTTGTATAGGACCTCGTTGGAGTAGTAATGCACGTAAGAAGATTCGGCTGTTCGATATAAGCCGGTACAGCGTCGTAAACACTGCCGCTCGAACACCCGAAACTTCTCCATCTGGGAAGGGGCAACGTTGAACCACACAGGACAACCATAAACGATCATCGGCCGTATGAAGGCCATGTAGAAAATTACCTTCACTCTGGGGTCAAGCCGACTGCTAAAAAACAGCCGTTTCGTCAGAGCGAAGGCTCCTCTGGCCCTGGTCAGAGCAGCATTTATATGTCTGTCGAAATATAAATACTGATCTAACCAGATACCGAGGTACTTCACTACACTTTTGCTCGCTAATGGCTGCCCGTGAAGATCAACGATAACCATCTTGCGCCAATTCTTGCACGTATCCCTCGTGGCCCTAGCCAACGGAGTCCGGAACAAAATTGTCTCCGACTTCTGGACATTTATTTTCAGTTTCCAGTCGTCGCAATATCGCTGAATCTTGTCGAAATCACGCTGCAAGAGAATTCTAATAACCTCAACCTTTCGGGCCGTTCTGTACGCAATAAGATCGTCGGCGTACGCAATTGCCTTTGTAAGACTACCTATCAGATCGCTGGTGTAAATGCTGAAGAGAATCGGCGAATTCACCGCTCCCTGTTGAAGACCATTTTTAATTAAGAATGTTGTGGTAGAAGTCACATTGCCACTTTTGACAACAAACTTTCTACCGTTAAGCATATCATAAAGTATATACAACAATGGCTTGCTTATGCCAAGCCTGCTCAGTTTTAGGTAAAGACCCTCTAACCATACGGTGTCAAAGGCCTTTTCCAAATCAACCAGAACAGCACCTGTGCATTGTTGTTTTGTTTTATTCCATTGGATATCAGAAACGAGTTTAGACGCAGCATGAATTGTGTCATGACCAGCCTTGAACCCGAACTGTTTATCCGGAATTATTTTGTTGTCCGCAGCCCACTTAGTCAGAGCCCTATTGATGATCTTTTCGAAAACTTTGCTGATGCTCGGAAGAAGACTTATCGACCGAAGATTTGACGGGTTGGAGTTGTCCTTTCCCTTTTTCGGGAGAGGATGAACCACAGCGGTCTTCCAATGCACTGGATAATATGCATTATTCAGTGCATTATTGAAGAGTGTGGTGTAAATGTCAATTGCCTCCATCGGTAAATGTCTTAGTACAACGTTGGATATACCATCGACACCTGCTGACTTTTTATTTTGTATTGAGTTGAAGATG
This sequence comes from Eupeodes luniger, assembly GCA_951509635.1. Lineage (NCBI taxonomy): Eukaryota > Metazoa > Arthropoda > Insecta > Diptera > Syrphidae > Eupeodes > Eupeodes luniger. Next base: position 172,962,371 of record OX608073.1, on the reverse strand, counting down.
AGCTGAAGCTCAACCTTCGTCACTAACAAGGGACTTGGTCCCGTTTGCTCGGCGATTATGGCATTTGCCAAGGAATCGTCATTGAACCGCACGAAACCGCGGTTCTCAGATCGCCATTGTGTTATATCATTTCGAAGGTAAAAGTGATTAAGTAGGGCTCTGTTTTCCAGATCGTGGTTGGGGCGAATGCTAACATTCACCTTATACACTTGCTGGAAAGCAGCTCCCACCGCCTCCACTTTTTCCTTCGGATCTTCAATTATATAAAAGTCATCGTCAAAGATGGCTTCTTCTGGATCTATTTGCGCTGTCATGAGTACGTCTCTGTTCTCTTCAGTTCTTTGGAGTTTCAGACACGGAAGGTCATTGTCGTTCTTTTTCCTGAATATCTTGTTGATTTTAGGGAACATACTAGGGTCACTGGAATTAACTGACCGGATCTTGCGGTCCCAGTACTTGTTAATTGATAACCTGTAGTTCTCCTTAATCAACAGATTGACATTTTTTATTGACGACTTCAGTGTCCTAACCTCCAAGTCGTGTGGGTCTGTGAGTCGTCTGTACAAGTTTTTGAGTCTTGTCAGTAGGCCACTCTTGTGCCTACGTAGTGCGTCGATAGTCGCGTTTCTGTAAGCGTCCATTTGGTCCCGTTCTTTGTACTTTGGTATTGTCCGTTCCATCGTTCGTTTTATTGTTTCGTCCATCTGTTTAAGATGTAGGTCAATTTCTGTATTTGTCAGGTTTCTGTTGTTTGGTGGGGCTATGTCACTCGAACGAAGTTCTCTCGCTAGGGCGTTGGTGAAACGAGGCCAGCGCATCTTACTGTAATTGTAAGAATGCGTTGCAACGTATTCCTCCAACTCCACGCGTTCGTTCGGAATCTGCATTACAGCAGCCAGTCCGCAGTGATCACTGTCGTACTCGACTGTCTGTAAGCAGTTTCGAGGGTGATTACCCACTTTGTCTGTAACTGTCAGTCTTGTGTCGTACAGGAAAGATTGGTGGTTGCATAAGAGCATGTCTCCCGCAGAAGCGAACTCAGAACTCATGTAAATGTATTTGAATGTATTAGTGAAAGAACAATTACTCTCTTCATTATCAAATTCAAAATTCGAATTTCCAATTACTCTATATTTGCCTCTTGATCTTTTTTGTCTCTCAGAGCGAGGGATATATTTCCGCACAAGCACTCAAGCAGCCAATTAAAGAAATAAGAAATAGATATCCACATTCACACAACAAGATATATGGATGAACAACGTTGCATGATAACCCGTTTTTTTTTTTGTATTTCTAGTTAGGTAGATTTGTTGTTGTCTTTTGCATATGGTTCGAATTTTATAAAGCAAATGGGAAGGTATTTCTGCTGTCCATGGAAATGTTTTTTCTTGAATTTGTTTGTAAATAGGTTCTTGCTTTCTACCTAGATATTTTGTCGTTGTGTTTTGCATATATGGTTCGAATCTTAGCAAGTGGGTATTTTGTTATCGATGGAGATGTTTTTTTTCTTGAATTTCTTATTTTGTTTTAATATTTTTAACTTCCCATGGGAAGTTATTGTAATGGGTCCGATTTGTCAAATTGAAAATTTTGACATTTCTCGACGTTTCAAGAACCAGAAGAGATATCGACTTCAAATAAATTTTGTTATATATATAATAAGGCAGAAAGATGCAGAAAGGGCTCTCAAGAAAATTGCGTGAGTGGTTTTTTTTACCATAGCAGTTTAAAAAAAGGTGAAAATGTTGGTTAACACTAAATATCTCACGAACCAATAACGCTAGAGACTTGAATTAAATTTTATATTATATATTGTAACGTGATACAAAATACGTATATTTTTGGAAAAAAATACCATTAACAGTTTTTTTATAAATCAAAAAAACTGAAAAAAAAATGTGTCACCTCGAAAATTTTACGACTAAAATATGATTTCACCTCCAAAATAATTTTGTGCAACGAAGAATAATGTTTTTGACATCTGATGAAATTTTGAGAAAAATCTAATTGACAGTTTCTTTACAAAAAATAAAAACCTAAAAAAAAAATTAATAAAAGTTGTTAAAAATTGATTTTCGACTCAAATATCTTTTCAAAACTTGGAGATATTGGCTTTAAACTACTTTTATCTTATAAGAAATATTGTTTTCAACATTCGATAAAATTTTGAGAAAAATCGAATTGACAGTTTATTTACAAAAAATTAAAACCTAAAAAAACATTAATACTAAAGCTTCGTAAAAATTTACTTTCGACTCAAATAGCTTTTCAAAAATTAAAAATATTGGCTTCAAACTTATTTTATTACACAGAAAATATTGTTTTCGATATTCAGTAATTTTTTTTATAAAAATCCAACAGTCCGTTTTTTCATAAAAAAAATAGTTCGCAAATTTGGTAAAAATTGATACATATAGACAAACTTTTAAGCAAGACAAATCGACAGACGGTATGGGAAGTTATATTCAATCAAATAACGATCCCACCATGCACTTTGCATGCAAATTCCATCAAGTAGGTAGGTGTATTACATACGCGTTGGAAAAAAAGGACATATGTACATACCTACTTAGCTGCCTTCCTTTTTTATATGACTTCTGCCTTTTTCCTTTATCTAAGGAAAGCAGCTGACCATGAACAAAATCACAAAAAAATGCAATATCGAGGAGTGATAGTACGCAAAAAAATCAAGAAAACAAAATATATGACAGCGAATTCATTTATTTACCTTTTATTTACCCTTTTTTATACCTACACTACAATGTGCAACAACAAAACTTGCCGAAAGTTGAACCAAAAATCAAATTCTGCTTATACGATTGACTACGTAACACCCAAATCACGATTCCATGACCTTACATCATAGCACATACTAGAAATAAAAAAATATGTCTAAGAAAAGTTTTTTTTGATATTTTCTGTTATTGTGTACCGCAAGCCTACAAAACAAAGAATAAAAAACTAAATGAGCCATGAGACCAACAACAACAAAAAAATCTGAGAGAGAATGGGCGGTTCCTAAGCGCTGTATTGCAGCGACATTCTTGGGAACTGGAAACTTCATTGTGTGCGTTTACAAAGAAATTTGTTGTTAAAAAATGCAAAATAGACCTCTTTTATAAAAATTAAATTAAATAAATAGTGGGCGCAAGAACTTTTTACTTTTTTAAATAGAATAAACAAAATGCCAAAAAAGAATAAAAAAAATATTTTTGAATTATATAAGCTCCCAATCCCTCACAATTGCACCACAAATGTTGTTATTTTGAAATGCATTTTTAATTATGTTGCGACAAATATTTTTTTTTTCAAAATCCACACTATGTGTAATATATATGGACCTTTTTTTTAAAAAAAAGTTAAAACTAAAAAAAAAAAAATCAGTTCGCCCCATGAATTACCAAAAAAAATTGGGAAAAAAAGAAAGCATTTTGGATTTTTTGTCTAAAAAAGTTACTATAACTATTTAAAAAAAAAAAAATTAAAAAGCAAAAAAGTTGAATTGACTTAGCTGGCTGTTATACTTTGGAAGTTCTATCAATTATATTGCACCTATGCCACAATGCAAATTTGCCCTATTTTTCATAGTTTTCTAGAATTTTTCTTGGAATAAATAAATAAATTAAAAAAAAAAAAAATCGGTGCTATGTATAAAAATGTATTGTTTTTTGGAAAAAAATATAAAAAAAAAATTATATTTACCTAACACACTGCCCCATTGATTTTCCCAAGTAAATACCTGAATTTAATGATTTTTTAGTGATTCTAGTGCTGTTAAGGAACAAAAAATTTTTTAAATTTTGGATTCCTTTATAAATATTTAGCCCAATATATTTTCAATCAAAACCCGTTTATTTCGTTTAAATATTTAAAAAAATGTGAACGCTACAAAGCTAAGTGCAAAGCACCAATCAATTTTTTTACATGACACATACCCATAAACCATGTTGACAAAAAAAATTCAAAGAATGCGATGAAAAAGGAATGCAAAAAAAATTAAATTTTGAAGAGAATGGCGAAGGCTTACGAAAAAGACTTTATATCCGAATGCGCAAAATCAGTTGAAAGATTTGAAAAACCTGTCAAAAAAATACCCAGTCATGATTTCTCATCTGAGCTTAAGAAAAAGGAGTTTAAAGTATGGAATAAAGCACAGAAATTCGTATGCAGCACTAAATTTTTAGCAAAATGTTAGGAATTTCAATAAAACATAATGTTGATATTTAAAAAGTCTTATCATTTCCTGTAACACCTGTGCCATTATCATTATGTCATCTCGAGGGATCTATATGTAAAACAGACAGATCTGCTTTTACAAGATTCTTTTAGAAGCAGATAGGTAGTCAACCGCCAAGCCATGCTGATGTTTTTTTTACTACACACATTTACTACAAGACATCTCGGTTATATTTGGTAAAATTTCAAACACAATTTTGTCAATAATTACTAAATATGAATGATGCAAAAAGAATTTATTTAGTGTTTGATCAATATCTATCCCTATCGATGAAAAACTATATGCACGATGAATCAGACACGAAACTCAAGGAATGGGATATGATTTGTGTGGGCCCGCACAAAAAAGACCCTCCGATTTCATTAAAGAACTTCGTAACATTAATTTTAAAGCAGCTCTCGTAAATTGTTTGATAACAGATTGGACAAATGTTAGCATGATCCCCTTCATTGACAAAAAGATTATTAATCTAAGTTTTAAAAAGTGTGACACATTTAAAACCGACCGTGACAAGTTAATCAGAACTGAAAAAAAGAACTGACTTGCGAAAATCACGAAGAAGTCGATACTAAAATAGTTTTTCATGCTTGCAGCATCGAATACAGCGCTAAGGTTATTATAAGATGCTCTGATGCAGATGTCTCAATAATACTGCTTGGTAATATGAACAAAATAAAATGTGAACAACTGAAAATTTGCATGGATATTGGTGTGAGCAACAATCAACAATATGTTGATATTTCAAAACTACGATATTTCAACCCAAATACTAATCATTCCCCTGGTAAACATTTTAAAATTCAAATTGTTTCGAAAAAATAATAATGCAATATAACAATTCGTTGTTTTCAGACGATGATCAAGAAACTTCTTCATTAATACTTAGGTACATACACCTCTTTTCTTAAAAATTTTATTTAAATATTTATTTATTTCAAAACAAAAATATACGCAATTTATTTCGTTGTAAAATGGTTCTAATTGTTTCTATGTTAATCTAGTTTTCAGCGCCATACGGAGGGTTTTTGTTTTGGAGGGTTTGTGTTTATGTCACCTTAATTATGTGTAAATACCAGCCTTGCTGAACTGAGGTGAATGGAGTAATTTTCTTTACATATACACGAGTGCCTTACAGCATTACTCTAGGAACCTTGAAACGTCGAGAAATGTCAAAATTTTTAATTCGACAAATCGGACCCATTACAATAGCTTCCTATGGGAAGTTAAAAATAAAATTATATTTACGATGATGGGCAGGTCATTCATATTTTGCCTTTCTAATTGAGCAGAAATACTGTGTATCTTTTCGTTTGTCGCAGACTTTGAATTATGATAAAGTTAATGGAAAATATTGATCTCTATGACGATATATGACCAGAATTTTTATAGCTGGGTTAATGGTCAAAAGCGTGTTGTTTATTAATGGGGCTGATATTATCTGTAATGACTCAAATACTTCTTGTTTAACAAGCTTACACAAATAAGTGATTTTCTGCGTTGCCTCCTTTCGTTTTTGATATTTTGTAGAATTGGAACAAAACTTCTTGTTCAAATGTAAGTTTCTGTGATAATGACAAGTGATTTCTTACGTTTTTTATTTTAGCCTTAAGTTGGGCAGGTAAAAGTATTAGAGTTCATGTTGGCATAGTGTAGATTTGTTAGTGTATCAAGAATTGTTCCTTCTGCCCGATGAACATCATCATTTGATGCATTGCAAGTGTAGTGAGAATTTGAAATACTCTTGCCTGGTCCGTTGCATTTCCAACTCTCGCAATGATCTCGTTTTTGTTTGATGGTTGTATCGATAACAGAGGTCTGATTTTTCAACATTGATAATAGAATAGAATCCTCGTTATTTATAGGGTTGATCGTTTTGGACAACTCTTCTGTAGTTGGAATATAGTAGCTCAAATAAGGAGTAAGCTATGTTTCCGACAATATTTACTGCTGTTATAACACGCCGATATCTTGAAATAAAGTTGCAGTGATATCTTCGTAACAAGATATGATTTTTTAACATTGACAAATAGAATAGAATCTTTGTTATTTATATGGTTGATTGTTTTTGACAATTCTTCTGCAGTCGGAATCTAGTAGCCTAAATAAGGAGTATGCTATGTTTCCTGCAAAATTTAATGCTGTTAAAACACACCGATGTTGTCTTAAAACGTGCAGTGGACAGCGGTGATTGCTGTCTACAGTGATTATGCTCGTCATATTTGTCATCGTTGTATAGAACTAGCATTGGACGTATTGCATCAAATGATATCGATGCAGCCTCTTGACGCCCTCTAACGCGGGCTTGGCTCGTGTGATGAAACGAAGAATACAACCGATGGTACGTTGCAGGAACTTAAAAGTATTTCGATGTTGTATATTATAGATCGCTTGAAGAATTATCTTTTAGTGCTATAGCAACATTATCTTCTCTCTTTCGTTCTCGATCAAGATGAGTGATAAAGTTCCAGTAAACCAGATGTGACAGAAAATGAATTTGCGTGCAAAAATTGCTCGAGAGAGTAGTGGGATTTTCCTTTAATGGCACTTGACGTCATTTGGCTCTTTATGATTGTTCTTGTATTTCTGCTATTCGATTCGCCATAAAGATGATGTTGAGGTTATCAAGGAGCAGACAATTTGGGAGCCAGTCCAGAGATCCATACTGATGCTTCTGGAAGTCGTATGTCTTCTCTGACTCTACGGGTAAGTTCAGATCTCAGGACTCTAGCACATAGTTCTAGTTGGGAAGTGTCTGCGGTATTATAACGGTTATACGTGATTTCGTACAATGTAGGCCATTCGACGTATCTACGACGTTGTGAATACTCAGCTGGCTTTAGTTGTTGCAGGTGTAGGTGTAGATCCAAATGCAAAATACGCCATAATGTGCCGTAAGACAGTCCTAATTCCTGAGAACGACGAGGAATCGACACATTCGGGTCTTCGGCAGCACCCTTACAGCAGATATAATTTTAGTGGTACGAGTGAAACGATGATGCACGGCCTTACAATATCTGTAACCAATCCAGTCTCTTCAAATTTCTTCACAATTTTTTCAAATTGCTTGCGTAGTTAGACGATTATGTTAACCATAATCTCCTCTTATAGCACGATATGTGGCTATGGCAGTATCACCATTTTTGTAGTAGGGTTTAAGAATTTGTATGCCTTGTGCGATAGTTAAGCGATTCATTTTTGTAAATTTCAAACTTTCAACTGAAAAAAAAGTTGGTTTAACAACTTAGTTTGATAGATGTCGAATTCCAGCCCTATACTTGAAACCGCAAAATGGATGACCCATTATATTTAAATACAGTAAGTTTTACTTTTTCAATATTGTAATACAACGTTATTTTTTCAATTTTTCTTTATTAATTTATATCTTTAGTCACCGAATCAGTCTTTCTCTTCTTCGTATCCAAACTTCATTCCTTCCCAAAAATTACAAGATGGCTTCATTTCCTGCCTTCCACGTGTTTTTCCTCTGTTTCTTGTCCGGCATTGCCAGATTATCATCTTTTGAAGGCCGAGAGGTGGCGCTTGGAACACAGGAAAGAAACCATTTTCATTAAATATAACAATATAAATATAACAGCAAAAAAAACTATTACAATATGTAACATAAAAAAGAATAGTGGAATAGCTGCAGTGTTGCTGAAGAGTTCAATTATAATTTGGGATGAGTGCACAATGGTTAACAAATATTCACTCGAAGCATTGCATAGAACTATGCAAGATTTAATGATAAACTTTTTGGTGGTGCTCCCTTACTTTTGTCTATTAATTTCTGCCAGATCTTACCGTTACCAGTTATACCTTGCTCTACTTTCGCGGATGAGATTAATGCACGTTTAAAATAATCATTCTTATGGTTAAGTGTTAAAACACTTCGATTAACCATAAACATGTGCGTACGATTTTAAAATGATCCATCAGCACAAATATTTTCATTTTGAACGAGGTCAATAAAGTGTGATTAGAATTTCTAAAATTGTGTTGTGGTTTTCTTTTTTGCTTTATTAAATTATTTAACTAAAAAAAATAAACTGATCTTAAAACACAAACAAATATATTTTTATAATTGTTTTACATTTGTATCTATACATATATTTTTTTCAGAATATAAGTGATAAGACGTACGTCAATACAATAATAGTAGGATTTTCGGGCCTAATTGGATATTTTGTAGCTGGAGGACTGATAAACGCTCTCGGGAACAAATGGATATTGAGTAAGAACAATTTTTATACTATAGCGAAAAAAAGCATTGTACTTTTTCTTAAACCAAGTTTCAAAATACAACACAGACTGCTTTATTACTTGAGCCTCCTAACACGTATCCGTTCAATACTTTTCATTTTAAATATCTCTCTATACATTCTTTCTGATTGCAAGTTCATGCATTAGTGATATCCTATTAAATCTATTTATTTGATACTTTATATAATATCACTCTGGTATAATCAGAGCTGCAGGTTTAGTGGGCAATACCAAAGGGATATAGCATATACGAGGTGTGTTCAAAAAGTACGCGGAATTTTTTAATTTCGCGGGTCTGGAGAATTCGAAGGTCAACATTTTTTTTATTGTGTTGGTATACATGCCCCTAAAGTATGATGCAATTTTCAGCTATATTCACTGTTTACTTTGTCTGTGGTAGTTGCTAAGGTTCGACGTGTTTTTATGAGCTCGGTGATTTTTGCTGAAACTGGTGAATTTTGACCAAAAAAACAATCGCATGAACATCGCTCAAGAGCTGTTAAATGACGTCAACGACGATCCAAGTTTGCTTGAAAGGGACATAACTGGTTATGAAACATGGGTGTACGGTTATGATGTCGAAACCAAAGCACAATCGTCCACCTGGAAGCAACCAACGTCAAGAGCGAAAAAAGCACGACAAGTTCGATTAAATGTGAAGGTTTTGCGTACTGTTTTCTTCGATTATAATGGCATAGTGCATCAAGAGTTCTTACCACAAGGTCGTACGGTTAATAAGGAGTATTACCTTGAAGTAATGCGACGTTTGCGTGAAGCAATCCGAAAAAAACGCTCAGATTTATGGAAAAACAAACTTTAAATGGTACCTGCTCACTCGTCGTTGCTTGTTCGTAATTTTTTGGCCAAAAACAATACCGTAGTCATGAAGAGACCCATGAAAGGACGGCGTTTTTCCTCGATTGAAGAAATTAAGGCCGAATCGCTGAGAATGCTCAAGGGCATTTCAAAAAGTGAATATCAAGAGTGCTTCGAAGATTGGAAAAAACGCTGGCATAAGTGTATTATATCTGGGGGGGACTACTTTGAAGGGGACCACATCGATGTAAACGAATAAATAAATATTTTTTTGAAAAAAAGAAAATTCCGGGTACTTTTTGAACACACCTCGTATGTGGGAAAATGTCTGATTAAATGAAAAGGCAGGTTTTTCGCCTTAGTTTCTTAAGTTTTTTGAGCTTTAATTGTTTTGAAGAGTTTAAACTTTCTGTTATATTGTGAATATTGGGGGAGGACCATTCAAGTGCGCCAGAGTGCATACTAAATAACAGGCAACTAACAAACTTTAAAAGGTATTCTCATCATTTTTATTTTGTTCTTAATATAATAAATTATCAAAAAAGTAACGGATTTTGGTGTTTGAAATTTTCCAATATCATTGAACGTTTTCGGAGCCTACAATTCTAAAATACCTCTGATGCAGCGATTTTCAGCTTCATCTTTGTTTTTATTGTTTTCATATTTTGTGTTGAAAAAATGTTATATACATTGAAGAAAGTGAATTGAGCAACCATATTGTTAATAAAATATTAAAGTTGTAGGCAGTCTGAGTAAAGCTAATAATAGAAATGCTCGCCCGCATATCTCAAAAACGTGCATCAGATATACAAATGTCCCGTAATTAGAACCAATGAAAATTCATTGCATCATAAGACTGTCTAATTTCACATTTTGTTACGACTGAAGTCTTCGAATTGCAAGCATCCAGAAGCTCTTGACTTTTTAAGTGCGAATATTTAAATAAGACGCGTCTAGATAGCCGCATTCCCCCAGTAGTTGTTACTATGCTATTTTGTACCCTTGGGAAACCACTTTTAGTCGCAATCGAAAGCCCTTGACTTTCTGAGCGAGATTATGTACATGACAGGTAAGCTACCGAGAGACGATACAGTAAAAACTCTAAAACATAAAAGGTTTTACAACATCATCAGTTTGGAAAGATGAAAGTCTTTTTTCTAACCTTTGCATCGCAGTATTCAAAAATACGAATGGATTGAAATTTGGTAACTCCAAAAGATGAACGCATTATTTGAATCTCGCTTGGCTCTGGACGGTACGAAAATTTGGTCGACAGAATTGCCACACTATTGTAAGGAAAGTAAAAATAAATCCGAAAATAAGTGCCCAAAAGATAAAAAGAAAAATATCCAATGAAATATGTAAGTCTTTCAACGTAAAAAGCTTTTCCGAAAAAAAAAACCCAGAGTTTAATCCAGCGAATATGTCAGGAGTTGTAAAACACGGAGCTGGAAACGGTATGGTGCGGATTTCTATGGCAGCATCAGGCGTCGGTAAATTAGTGTTTGTAAATTCTTTGATGAATAGGTTCAACTATTTAAATATCTTTAAGAACAACCTTCACGAAAGTGCCGGAAAATTGGTTAGGTCATTGGTCTTCTAGCATTGACAATAATCTTAAGCATACATCAACTCTAGTTAAAGAGTGACTGCCTCATAACGTTCAAACCACCTCAGCCCCTAATTTGAACGTCATATAGCATTTATAGGAGCATCGCGATCAAAAAGTAAGAAAACACGAGATTATAACTAAAGGTGATCTAAAGATTGTCAATAAAGGGAGCGATTAAGTCCAACGGGTACCCAACGAGGTACTAAAGTGATGTTAGCGGTGCAACATAATTTTTGAAGTGCTTACTTACTTGTATGACACTATTTCGTTATACTTTTTAATTTAATTTGAATACTTCCGAAGTTAAGTTAATTTTTTAATTTGAAATGTTTTTGGTTTGAAATACATGTAGTATGTACGTCGATCCTAGCTACAGAGTAGATGAGTTTTCTTTCAGTTTCAATATTTTTTGAAGTAATAAAGTTTGTACTAAGTTTGTACTCTCCTTACGCAGACGGCAGCGAAGAAATTCCCGAGATGAAATCAACGGTGGCGTCTACAGTTCCAGTTCTACGATAGCAAACGAAATAAGGACAACGAACTTCAAATTTGTACGCAGAATTTTAAGTCCCTTAATAGACCACGTGCAGCCAAACCAATTAGTGGAAGCCCTAAACTGCTGCAAGGCAGATATTACTGCGATCTAAGAAGTGCGATGGGTTGGACCGAACTATTTAAGTGTGGATTTGTTGTTGGAACTAAACTCAAGCAAAAAGTCTGAGTTTCGACAGTGTGAGCGAGCACATCACAACAATTCGCATCAAGGTTTAATTCACCAACATAAACCTCGTATGCACGCATGCACGCATTCCCGAAAAGAGGAAATGAAGACACCAAACCCATATTCTTCTAGTTCTTGGACAAGGCACATGAGCAGTGCCCTGGCTATGACATTAAAATTGTCCTTGCTTAGCAGAGAAGACATCTTTGGTGGCACAATCGGGGGATGCATTCTGCACGACACTACCTCTGGCAACGGATTCAGGGTGATCGTTTTCCCTGCGGGGCAAGACTTTTTGCCAAAACAAGGAAGTACTGAGAGAAGATTCGATGTTAAACGGCTACAGTCGCAATAAAATGCCATGTCCTTTTCTGATCAAGTCTCTAACAACCTCTTATGGAGTCCAATGCTGCTGCATTATTATTTATTACTATTATAAGCTTTTATTGTCAGTTTGATGGCTAAATTTATTTATTTACAATATTATGAACTAAATGTTTTAAAGCGCTTAAAGAAAATTATTTTTTGTTAAAATTTATAATATACAAACTATGCAATTATAAACTTAAAATTTGTATATTGGATTTAAAAATAATTTATTGGCACAAGGCTCTTGTAAGGCTATCCGTTTTTGGTTTCCTTGTACAAATGTATGCTTAGGTTAGGTTAGGTTGGAGTGGCTGTCCAGATGTCATTGACTCACCTAGACCTCAAGGGTCCATTGTGATACAACTAATGAGGTTACTCATGGGAGAGTAATGAACTTAAACAAACCATTTTGTGCTTTTAATGAAGTTAGAGAGACATTTTGTGTCAATCGTTGCCACTGGTATTATCGAAGAAGGGATTACCGAGAAAGTTATTCCTTCTAATGGAGAGTGCTGGACATGTACATAGAAGGTGTTGGACTGTTTCCTCTTCCTCCTCATCCATGCAGCTTCTACAGAAGTCATTTGTGTAGACCCCTAGCCTCAGAGCATGTCTTCCTATGAGGCAGTGTCCTGTTATTACTCCAATTGTAGAGCTTATATTTTGTCTGCTCAGGGATATCAAGCCTTTTGACCGTTTTAAGTCCATGCTTGGCCATATTTGCTTGGTTGCTAGGCAGGTGATACTCAGTGACCATCTAGCATTAGTTGATTCTAGAGCATATTGTTTGACAAGATATTTGCATGTAGCAAGTGGTGCTCCTATGTTATGTTTTTGTCTAACATTAGGCAGAAGTGTTCCGTTTTTGGCGAGCTCATTGGCTTTGCAATTTCCCTGAATGTCTCTGTGGCCCGGCACCCAAATGAGGTGAAAATTAAACTGTTCCGTCATCTCATTCAGAGATGATTGACAATCGTGGACTATTTGAGAGTTTGTGGAGACAGACGCGATTTGATGAACTTATTTAGATTTAGCATCTTGTCCAGTGCGGTCCACCATACGACAACTCCATAAATGAGTATCGGTCTGATTACCGAAGTGTATAGCCAGTGGGTTATTTTTGGGGAGAAGCACCATTTTGGTCCTGTGGCCTTTTTACAAGTAAAAAGCGCTACAGTAGCTTTTTTTACTCTTTCATCAATATTTGCCTTCCAATTTAGTTTTTTGTCTAAAATGAGGCCTAAATATTTAGCTTATTCGGAAAACCTTAACGGTATTCCTTTAATCTTGGGTGGGCTGATCTGAGGAATTTTGTACCTTCTCGAAAAGAGTACTAGTTCTGTTTTATGTGGATTGACGTCCAAGCCACATTGCTTAGCCCATTTTGTTAGCCTATTCAAGGCATATTGTAGGAGTTCCGAGATAACTTGGGGGTGTTTCCCAGATACAGATATTGCAACGTCGTCAGCATAGGCAATCACCCTGAAACCCTCTGCTTCCAATGATGTTAGTAGGTCGATTACTACCATGTTCCATAAGAGAGGCGGAAGGACCCCACCTTGGGGGGTACCTCGACCGATCTGGTGGTAGTAAAACTTCTCATGCTAGAAGTTATTCTCCTGCTTTTGAGCATGAGACTTATAAGATCTATGAGTGATTTCTCCAATTTCAGCTTATCCATTGCTGTTGGGATCGCCTGGTAGCTGACGTTGTTGAAAGCTCCTTTAATATCTAGGAAAGCTACTAGGTTATATTCTTTGTATTCGAGGAAACATTCAATACTACGTACCAGCGAATGAAGTGCCGTTTCTACTGATTTTCCCTTAGAGTAAGCATGTTGAGCTCTGGAAATGAGATATGGTTTTAAGTTATGTCTGATGTAAATTTCAATCAATCTTTCCAAGTTTTTAGGAAGGAAGGATGATAGGCTGATTGGTCGTAGATCTTTGGGGTTAACGTGGGAGGGTTTCCCTGCTTTTGGAATGAAGACATAAACCATAAATGAGTGATACTAAGTAGACGTGCGTGAGTTAGCAGCCAGTAAAGTTTTTTTTTTCTTAGCCTCTAAATTACTTGCCAAGACTTAAAAATTAGTACAAAACAATTATTTTGCTTTTCTTCAAATTGGACTGTGAAAATAAATCCAAAAAAAAACATATTTTATGTTCTTTTTATTTAATTTTTGTGTGGCTCATTCTTGTAATTCCAAGTTCATAATTTCTTTGTTGTTCAGTGCTCAAATACATTCATATAACTTGAGTGAATCTTGAAACATACACTATAAACTTTTACATAAACAATCATAAACTCTAACATGTCTACAAGTCGCAAAGTTAAAGTGACAAGCAAAATCGTAAATACACCACCGAAAGGTACGCCGTTATCATCACCAGCACTGAAACAAAAAACTATTGACAACACAGGGGAAATATGGACCAAACTGGAGGAGGCTCTTCTCAAACAAAATGAGTCTATCACATCTTCTCTTACCTTAAGAATTGCTGAATCTGAAGAGCGATTATCAAAAAAAATTGATTCCGACATAGCCACACTCAAATCAACTTTTGAAGAAATGAACAAACGAATAAATATTATTGAAACACAATTAAACGATCTACGCAATATTAAACACGAAAATGATAAACTTAAAGAACAACTTAAACAACAAAATGAAGCCATAATTAATATGATGGAACGTATGGAGCAAACTGAGGAAAAATTCATCTTGTCTAAAATTTAGTATTCATTCATTTCATGTAAACCAATTGTTAAACTAAAGCTTGTACTACCTTAAAAGATATTGTATCTTACTGTGCAAGACTAAATAATATGTAATAAATACAAATACAAATAGACTACTTTTGCCATTCTCCAGGCTTTGGGAATATATCTCAACCTTAAACAGTTTGTCAGAATGATTTCCAATGGTGGAATGATCATGTCTGAGCATTTTTGTAGTTCGGCCGGAATGATTCCATCTGGTCCTGGAGATTTATATGGATCAAAGCTATTTATGGCCCATTGCAGTTTTTCCCGCGTTATTAGATCAACTAAATCGCTTGTAGAAGCTTGAGACTCTGATGTTAAGTCGTTAAGTATGTTAGAGCTACCTGGAAAGTGGGTGTCTAATAACAGATTAAGAGATTCTTCATCTGTGATAGTCCACGTGCCTGCTTCTGTCTTTAAAGCACTTTTTGAGAGAATTTTCCTGATGCTTGAGGCTTCTGAAGTATTTTCTATTTTACCACAAAAGTTTCTCCAAGAAGACTTCTTACTCTTCCTTAATTCTTTTTTATATTGCTTTAGAGCTTGTTTGTATAAGTCCCAGTCAGAAGGAGATCTAGTGTACTTAGATCTATTGAAGAGTTTGCGACAGCTCTTTCTGAATGGTTCTAGTTCTTTACGCCACCAATGAGGTTTCTTTTTACCCTTTAAAATGGTTACAGGGCATGAAGTTCTCATTGATTCATTGAAGACTTCGGTGAGATGATTCACAGAAAGGTCTAGTTCATCTTTACTGGAGGAGCTTTTATGAAGGTTGTGATCAAGCAGTTGTGCTAGTACCTCCCTATATCGATCCCAGTTTGTATTACGGTGATTGCGAAAACCCGTAGATATATTTGCCACATCTTTGAGCTCACCCTGAATGTATCTGTGGTCAGAGAAGGAATTCTCTTTTGAGACATGCCAGTTTGAAATCAGATTGTGGATCGAGTCAGAGGTAAATGTAATATCAAGTACCTCTTTCCTATTCTTGGTTACAAAAGTGGGTTCATTACCAATATTACTTATGAGTAGGTTAGTGCTTAAGTAATCAAATAAGGACTCACCTCTTTCATTTATATCAGAGCGTCCGAACCAATTAGAACACCAACTTTTTTCGATTGCGCGTCCGCAATTGCCTTCCTCAAGGTGTCTCCTGGAATTGGGCTGTCGTGGCCAAGATAAGAGGATATGAGCCAGTAGGTGGCTTTATCCGTTGTTAAGACAGCGATGGTGGTGTCCTTGTCGCTGTAATTGGGGAGTAAAAATACATTGAAGTCATTTTTTACTAACATGCATGGCCTTGGTTCACCTTTCTCCGATGCATACAATAGTTTAAAGCCAGGAGTCCTGAGGCCTCTGATGATGGAGTTTGAGACACACGGCTCCTGTATCAAGACGATGTCTTCCTTGTTCCTATGCAATCGGAGTACCAGGTTGTTTGCGGCCATGATGGCGATATTGCGATTAATCTGTACCAATCGCAGCATTGCTACTTTTAGTCAGATCAACCTCCACCACTGTTTTATCGGCGTTGCCGCCCTTGGGACAGCCGAGCGTCACAGCTGTTCCACTGACGGGTAATTCCTTTAAGGCAAGGTTGCGGCTAGTAGAGGGAGAAAGTCTCCCGCTACTAGTGGCAACCACATGGTTGACAACCCGTTCACACCTCTGAGTTGGCTCGACAGCCTTTTCAGGAGATGTGACTGCATTGGCAGCCATGACGCTATTTTTTTGTTTTATTATTTTCCTATTTGATTTTTTCATTTTGTTCCCACAAGTAATGCGGAAAGACGGTCGGCCCTGGCAGAGCCGCTTGCCGGGGTAAGGCAGAAATATGACGGACTTTGCCACAGCGTCCGAAAGAGCTCGTTAGTGGCTGGTTTATCCCCCAGCCTTTCATTCTTCGGCACGGTTTTCATACAAATTACGCTCACACCACCACTGAAATTAGGAACCTCTAAATTTGTGCTTACTTGTGATAGATTGGCCCTCCATCTTTTATTGAGTTGTCCTGCTGGTCTAACGTTCTCTGGTCTCCATTTCGTCGATATATATGTCCATCTTTGGTCCTGAAGTCTTGATACATGACCTGCCCAGCTCCATTTCAGCCTTCTTGTTCTATTTATGACGTCTGTAATTCCGGTTGTATTGCAAATATCTTCATTTCGTACCCTTTGACTCAGTCTTATGTTCGTAATTTTTTTTCCATTTTGGTCTTATATATCCTTAGCTGATCAAGTATTTTTTCAGTCAAGCTCATCGTTTGTAGTCCGTTAGTAAGGATCGATAAAATAGCAGAGTCGAAAATATGTTTTTTTGAAGTCCATAATTTTGTACACAAGGTAGTTAGTTCCGTCAACATGTCTTGAATGTGTGTAGCTTTTGTAGAAATAAGAACAATATCGTCTGTAAATCATTGTTAAGAACTTGTGCACATATCCTTATTCCATATTTTGTCTTCCAGTAATTTTTTTGGAAAATGTCTTCCGAAACTGAACTAAATAAAGGTGTTGAAAGTGGATCTCCTAGTCTAACTCCTCTTGTTATATTAAACTTGCGTCATATATTTTCTGTTTTTATTCGTGCTGTGTTATGTTTGTTTATATTTTTAATCGTCTCTACTATATTTGGGTTTATGTTTTGGTTTTTCAGGGAGGACCATATCATTTCGTGTTTAACGGAGTCAAAAGCTTTACTAATGTCAATAAATAAAAAATAAAGCGGTAGTCTAAATTCATTGTATTTATCTATTAGCTGATTCAGTGTCTGCAAGTAGTTTGTTGTTTGAGAATCCTTTCTCTAAATCCAACTTGTTCTTTTGGTTGATTGTTATTAAAGTCTTCTTTGATGGTCCTGTAAAGCGTTTTGGAGAAGAGCATTTAAATTTTTGAAATGTTACTTATGGGTTGTATAGTTACTGATATTTTCCTTTTTTCCTTTTTTGTTTATTGATGTTATCGTTGTTTCTTTTCGTTGTTCAGGGATTTGTTTTGTTTGTACGATTGCGTTCAATGTTTGTAAAAATTTTGGAAAGGGAGTGTTCCCCATAAATAAACATTTCTGATATTTTAAGTCGAGGTGAACAGTTTCACAAACAATTTAGTTGCGTTTTCTTTGATGTCTTTTCGGTTTATTTTGTGTTTTGGTCCTTCATACTTGTAATCCATTCTTGTATATTAATCAATAATTTTATAATGCTTTCATTAAATTTAAGAATATCTTTCGTTATTTTATATCTTATAGTTTTTCTGAGGTCGCTTAGTTCTATTTTTTCTTGGTTAAGTAGTTGTAGTTTTGTTCTTAAGGTTTCACTTCTAAAAATAAGAGATTTGGTTTCGTTGGATATTTTTTCTTTGGAAGTCTTTGCGTTCATTATTGAAATTTTTGCTGTAGTCTTTATATTATTTTCTAGATTGTCATATTTATTTTGAAGGTCATAATTCGTTTTTGATTGTTCTAAAAGCTGATTGATCTTTGTCTTTATATTTCTTAATGTTTTATGTAAGATCGCCTTCAAAGTGTATATTATTAAGGACAGTTATGCGAATTCCGAATTTCAAATTCATTTCTCCTAGTCACTCGACGAGTCTCTCCCCTCTTTCATTTCTTGATCCATATCCATGAGGTCCTATAGATAAGTTTTGTTCTACAATCAATCTTTTTCCCAAGTTTTGCATTGAAATCACTATAACGTACATTAACTCTGTTTTGTTGATATTCAATGTTTCTTCTAGAATGTCGTACAATTTTTTCATCATCAACTTTTTCTGTCGTTGCATATACTTGAATTATAGTATATGCATGTTCTCTCATTATGGAAACGGATGTTAATTATTTTATCATTGAATTCTTTCTTGATCAGAAATCCTACTCTACGTATATAGAGTTCTTTAGTTTCTCCTCTGTAGCAGAAGATAACGTTGTCGTTATTTATTATTCTTTGTCCAAGTAGTCTAATTTCGGGTAGTCCTATTATATCCCAATTTAAGTTTTTTCAAAGCTAGTCTTAATTCTTCCTGTTTTTCGTCTGAAGAAAGTGTCCTGACATTAAAAGTAAAAATTCTTAGTGTATTTTGTTCTTTTTGATTATTATGTTCTCTGTTTGGTGGTACCCGTGGCATGATGGTAAGTGCGTTGGACTTACTTGTTTAACTTAGAGTGTCCGTATGGGACCAGTAAGTTAGTTGTAAGTTATGGTTAATTAGGCTAGTTTTATGAATTTTTGTCTAGCTTTAAGATAGTCTTAAGAATGAATTAATAAAAAATGAATTTGAAAAAAAAAAAAAAGTGCGTTGGACTCGGGTTCGATCCCTGCCTTTTCCATCTAAAGTTTTTTTCACGGGTACTGCCTCTGGCGAGCAATTGACAAATTCTCCAAGAGTAATTCTTGTCATGAAAAGTACTTTCTCAAATTAGCCGTTCGGATTCGGCTTCAAACTGTAGGTCCCCTTAGTAATGGTTGAGAGTTGTAAGTCACTAAGCCTTAGTTCTCAACGGACTGTTGCGTCACCCAATTTATTTATTTAATGTTCTCTGTTTGCTTAATTTTGTAGATCAAACTCTTTCCACGGTGATCTATTGGCTTGGGAAGGATTTTTGTCTTGATATATTTGCATTGATGTTTGAGTCTTATTGAGCGTTCACTGTTTGAATTGGCAGATGGTTGTAAAGTTGATGGTTGCTTTATTTAAATTGCTATTTGTTGTTGTTTTATTTCATTATAGTTGGAACTGCGTTGTTTGTAACATCTTAGGCAATTTCCTTTTTCTATCAATTCATTCGTATTTTGTTGAGTCAAAATATTCATCATCGGGTTAATAGTTTTTCTCCTGGTGTTAATGTCAGTTGTCAAAAGTTGTCACCTTGCTTGTAATTATTTCTTTATTTTTTGGTTGTCCTAATGGTGAATTTCCGTGAGAACGGGATCACTTCCTTCAGTTTTCAAGTTAATTTTCTTTCTAAACTTTGCCTTTGACCACGAGTTCATCTAATTTATTTCATACTGATGCAATGAAATAAAAGCAATATTAAGATGTCTTCTCCGTTCCAACTTTTTATAGTTTACCTTAAATATATATTTTGTATATTATGTTATGTGTTATAAAATAAATTTAATATTCTTTTAAGTTATTACACTGACCACATCTGGAATCTGCGGAATGTCTTTGTACTTGGCCACTAGTTCTTTGTCTACATTGGTTGTTTCATCGCTTTATGTTACAGTAGGAAGTATTGGATCCACTTCCTTATTGGGAATAATTGTCAATTTATTTCCAACATCTTTGAGGTACCAAAGTTAATAGCCAAATATAATAGTTAAATCTAAGTTTTTCTATGCAGAACGATGCTTGTTTCAATTACAATGATGTTCGGACGGTTAGGAGCTCTAATAGGAAACATTTTGTTTCCATATTGTATGTCACTGGGTTGCCTTCCACCATTTCTAATGGTCGGGACTGTTATGATAAGTAAGTTGATGTTGTAACTGGCTTCAAGTTAATTTATTAATTGATCTAATTTGAAGTTGCCGCAACACTAGGATGTATTCTACCAGCACGGAACAAAATGTCATTTAAATGATAAACAAAAAGGTTTTACGTTTAAATTTTATTGGTTAAAGTTTTAGCCCAACCTAAAAAGGCTTTCAATACATTTGTATATTAGTATGTATGTACAAAAATAAACAGGAAAACATTCATTTTTTTTTAAATTACCTAAGATACTGTTACGGTATATTATACCGCAACAAAAACCAGCCTTGGGCTGTTTTCTTTTCCCTAGTTGTGGCTGCAAAATATCGGCAAAGTTGAGGGCAACCATGGTCTCATCAGCCACAGGTGTACCTAGCCTTTATTTTGCAAAAGCAACAAAAGCAGGTGATGGAGATCGAGAACGAGTTCTTTCGACAAGGTCGAAAATGTCGGCAGATGAGCCAAAGAAGTATGAGGTCAGGCGGACCCTTACTTAAACAACAACAACAACAACAACATATTTCTATTTTAACGTTTAACTAGTAACGTAGATTTTTTTAATCGTTTTTGTAAAAAATGGGTTTTTAACGCCGCATTTTTAATTTAATTTAACGTAATGGTCGGTACAAAATTCACACCTCGAACCTCGCGCGTAATTAGTAGTAATAGGAAAATTATGATTTGTTGTATTGACCAATTTTAGTTTTATATTAAGGGTGGAAAATTTAGTTTTCCGTCGGCTATTTGGTCACTTTATTTTGGTAAAGAAAACAAATTCTTTAACTTGTCCCGACGTTTCGGCAAGGATTGTTGCCTTCTTCAGGGGAACTTTATTTTATGAAAACAGAAATAAATAAACTTATAAGTATGCACAACAATTATAACAAACAGTATATTAAACTTACTATTTAGATTTAATGACATAACTTCAAACTTGAAAGTAAGTTTAATATACTGTTTGTTATAATTGTTGTGCATACTTATAAGTTTATTTATTTCTGTTTTCATAAAATAAAGTTCCCCTGAAGAAGGCAACAATCCTTGCCGAAACGTCGGGACAAGTTAAAGAATTTGTTTTCTTTACCAAAATAAAGTGACCAAATAGCCGACGGAAAACTAAATTTTCCACCCTTAATGTAATAGGAAAATGCCTAGAAGAGACTTCTTCTCGATTTCTGTTTTTCTTTAAACTTTCTCGAAAAATAGTTGGGAAGTGGTCTTAACTCGTCCATTATGTTTCGGCAAGTTTTGGAAACTCATCCAACAACTTGTCGAAACCATGTCTGTGTGTGTGAAAGTGAAGTTTCGATGAGAGTCAACAACGGCGGCTTTCCTGATGAGCGTAAAGCTTCCAGGAAGCCGTGATGCCGTGACCGACAATCACGAAAACGAATACTTGCGTTGTATGAATGTGTGTGTGACTGCCTGTGACGAGGGAGGCAGGATAAAGATGGGAATAAGCTTGGAACAGACTCTTGAAAGAGCCCTACAAGCGACAAGATAAATAGAAGAAAAGTTCGAGGAATTTTAAAAGGAGAAAGAAAAAGATTGAGAAGAAGGATAGGAAATCGGAAAGTCGAGGGAATCCACAGAAAGAAAGAAAGAAAAAGGAAAATTCGAGGATCGAGGTGTGAGGATGGGGAATAAAAAGAAAAATAGGAAGGAGGAAAAAAAAGAGGAAAGATAAATAGATTGTTTCTTTTGCTCTTGGTTCTTTTGTTTTTTTTGCATATACCTACATATATAGGTATATATCGGGACGCGTCCGGTGTTAATTAAAAACCCATTTTCTTTTGCTATTTTCGTTTACTATTTGCTTTTCTTCATTATTTCAATTCATTGTAATTTTAACTTATATTTCGAAAACATTTTGGGTTTTAGTCCAGGGATCTTCAACCCACGGTTTCCCAAAAATAAATTTTAAATTCAAAAACAAACACTCGTTGTGTTATTTTTTTAATCGCTTCACTTATCAAAAGGAGTTTTGGAATTTTCTTTTTCGGTGTGTAAAAAAAATTCCTGGCGCCCATTTTCATTGCAACGTACCCCACTGTAGGTACTTGCAATAACATATTCCCAAATTCTAGCAATTTGATTGATTTCATAAATCGATCAACATTGTTACAATTTATACAAAATTCTTCCAAAAGAACCCAGCCCAGTTGAGCAGCCGCGGTTACAGCTTCTTTAACGAGCTGTATTGTTGCATTTTTTTTTGTTCCCTCCTTTGTGTCGCATTCGTACTCGGTTGAGTGCGAGTTGCTGGTTTCGTTGCGTGCGTCGTCGTCGCTGCGGCCAAAACTTCTGCTCGTGCTACAAAAACTTATGTACCTGCTGTTATTGCAACCGATGCTAACCAAACTTCTGCTTACAAATATTCTGATGTCACTCTAATCGATGATTCTCGTGCCACCCAGATGAATGCTGCATTGTTCACTTATGTTTCTCCACCATCAGAGTTTGTGCCCACTGCAGCAGCTCCTGCTAATACAAGCATTGAACACGAGATTTGTTTGCTACACAAAAAGAAAGAATTGTTGCTACTGCAACGAGAGGTAGGCCTTCTTCAGGGTCAGATCCAACATAATTTACCTATCGACTCTTCCGTCATCGACTCGGTGGTTAATCGTTTCACTGGAGACGATTCATGCGACATAAAAAAATGGTTTCACGACTTATAAGATGCCTTTGAAATGCTGTAGTGCAGCAAATTTGTGTGTGCGCGTCGCTTATTGGATCGTACGGCAAAGCTGTTTGTCAGAACTATTGGTACTTATGAGTACAGTGACTTAAAACGTGTCCTACTTGAGGAATTTAGACGAACACATTCGCTGCTTGAAGTCTATGAAGAACTGAGGGCCCGGAAGCTGAAGCCCAGTGAAACAATTCAAAGGTACGTCATTGAAATGAGAAACATAGCAGAGAAGGCAGACATACCAGAATGCGACTTAGTTGATATCATTATTGGGGGTTTGAATGATAAATCGTCTTTGACAACAATGCCTTACCAAGCCACAACTCTTCGTCAACTTCGGACGCAGCTTGATCGGTATGAAAAATTACGTTCAAAGATAACCGGACATACTTCGCAATAGGCTGGTTTTGTTTCAACCCAGAAACATGAAAGTGCAACTTCTGTTAACAAGGCAAATATACCAGCTAAGGTTCTGGCTACCACTGATAATCCACGATGCTATAATTGTTCGCAGTACGGACACTATCAGTCACAGTGTACGAAACCAAAACGTGCTCCAGGTTCCTGCTTTAATTGTGGTGAAGTAGGCCACTTTCACCAAGAATGTCCGAGGAAAAGAAACATCATTGCAGCTATTGAAGATTCAACAGAAGCTGAAACCCATTTGTCCAAGGAGGAAACAAGAATAGTAAGGCGTCAGTTATAGCTATCATTGGTTTTCATCATTGAAAAGGAACATTGGAATTTTTTTGACAGGTCGTTTATAGCCATCATAGAAAATTTCTGTCATTGGAAATTTCTGTCATTGAAAATTTCTGTCACTGTCAGTGAAATAAATCAATTGAATTGTATTTGTTTGTTTATTTCTAGTGTTCTCAATAAATAGATTCCAACAAATATTAGAAAATAAGAAAAGTGTTTGTAAAAAATTATGAATGTACAAAAAAGAAGGAAATTATTGTTGCTTTTGGCAATATACCCATGCATTAAAAAATAGAAAAAGTTGCAGTTTCCGAAGACGAATTTACCAAGTACATCCTTTATGTCGTGCCCGAAAACTTCACGGTGAATATTTTACATTATTTCATCGTTTAGAAAAATACCCAATGAAATTTTACGAATATTTTCGCATGGCTAAAGAACAATTTTACTTTATTTTAAATGAAATCCAAGATGATATTGCACCAAAGAATAATCTTTTCCGAAAAACGATGGACTTTATAAGCTCAAAGGAAAAACTTTGCCTCACACTACGGTAAAACAAATTGTATGCATATTTTATTTAAGAATATTTAATTGCTTGATTTACTAACAGATTCCTCGCTACTGGACCCAGTTTTGCTGATTTGTCATTCCGATTTTTGATGGGAAAAACAACTGTTCGAAATTGCATCATTCAAACAATTTCTGCTATAAATAATCGTCTCAAGAAAATCTATATGCCTATGTGTCAGAATCCGAAGGAATGGCAAAATATCGCGGATGGCTTTTTAAAAACCTGGAACTTTCCACATTGCTTAGGAGCAGTTGATGGCAAGCATATAAGAATGTTCGCTCCACGAAACTCAGGAAGCTTCAATTTTAACTACAAAAAGTGTTTTTCGACAATCCTCATGGCTTTAGTGGACGCAAATTACAGATTTGTAATGGTTAGCATTGGAGCTCATGGGTCAAATTCAGATTCAACAGTATTTTCTTCTTGCTATTTTGGAAATCACTGGATAAATAACCCAGTTGAACTGAAAGTACCAGCTGATACTCCATTACCGGGCACAACTGAGCCACAACCAAATGTACTAGTTGGTGATGAAGCTTTTGGTTTAAGATATAACATGCTTACACCGTATCCGGGGATACGGTGTAACATGCTTTGAGCCAAAAACAGCTGATTTATAATTATAGGTATTCATTTATTAGAAAAAAATACATTTGCAGATACAAATTAATTACGTTGTTGTTTTCAGTCATTCCAGGGCTAGAAGAATAGTAGAGAGCACATTTGGAATCCTTGCCCATACTTGGAGAATTCTCTTAAAACCCCTCGAGGTACAACCATCAGTTGCGAAGCTTTTGATATTGTGCTGTTGCATTTTGCACAATTATTTGCAAGCCGAACCCACAGCCCACGAACATTGCGACTTGCCACTTGTTGATCATGAAACAAAGATGCAACAACCAGCTTCAAATCCTGTTAACATTAGAAATAAATTTGCCAACTGGATGGTTAATGAAGAAAACGTAGAGTTTCAATACCACAAAATTTTCTAAAAACGAAAAATTCAATTCTTTGCATATATGTATGTATGTATGAAAATAATAAAAAATACCTTTTTAACTTCATTACTTTCTTCTTTTATTTTTTTTTTCTTTATATCTTATAGCTAGTGACATACATAAATAATAGGAACATAATTTTTTTCAAGCCTAACTTACATTTTAAAAAAATAATTGCTTTCGTCTTAAAACTAGTAGCACAAAATTAGGAACTTCATTTTCTATAAAGTATTTATATATTCAAATAAAAAAAAACAAAAAAAATCACTTGAGACAAACACAAAAATATCACAGGGCTTTCAGCTATTGCTCATTTTCCAGAAACTCTTCAGCCAACAAGTCCAAAATTTTTCTCTGGAAATTAATTTGTCGTCGTTGGCTGAAATGTTCCACTTGCTGAGCAATGCTCTGGAAAAATATCTCCATCGGCTTCTTCTTTTCGATGTTCTCGATCGCTGTTAAGGACCCGCTCAATCGGTTCATCCACGGCCACATCAGAATATCGCTTCCTCAGTTTTCTCCTTTTAGAGGTCGAAACTTCGTAATTCGAAGGACCTGGCATATTCAATGGTGCTTGGGAACACAGGGTTTCATCATTGCCGCCAACAAGGTCTATGATTTCCTCGAGTGCGTTCCCCTCAACCTGACTAGTATCCTCGCTGTAGTTCCCACAGTCACTTTAAAACAAAAAACAATTAATAATATGAAAACATCAAAGAAGTGAATAAACAAAACATACTCAGCTGGAACCTTTACGTAAGGAATAAGGAACCGCAGGCTTTGAAAATGGACCCATTTTATACTGCCCGAGTAGCCTGAACCACTCGGAACATTGCTCTCTAGCTTGAAGTAGCTTCGGAACGAATCCCTCAGAGAACTCCATTTTTTTGACATTCTTCCACTACAAATATATTTTAAATATATATATTGAGTATTTATATTCAAGTATTAGTCAAATTTACTAACCTGATCTGCCCAGAATACTGAATATGTCCTCCCATGCAGCCTGCCTTCGATATTTATTGCTGTAATGAGGGTCATTTTTCGCATAAAGGCAAATATGGTTCTTCACTTCAATTATTAGTTTTGCCTCGAACTCCTTGTTTTCCTGCTTTCTGATAGTTTTCTCTATTTGGTTCATTTTTCTGAAAAATAAGATTTAAATGTTAAATTTTTTAACAATACACTGTATCAAATCAAATCGTACTCACGCTCTATATATTTTGTTTTTTAATAAATTATCTCTAACAAAGAAAAAATAATTATCTCCAACAAAGAAAAAATAAAATAAACAAACCGGCAAAGTTTTTCCTAATTGAAATGCAGCCGAAAAACTTTTTCTGACAGAAATCTGTCATTGGAATTGAGTGAAATTGAAACACAAATCATTGGAACGATTCGTTCCATTTTTGGACATAAAAGAATCAGCTGTTCAGGAAAATGAATTTCCGTCCGGAAAATAGAAAAATACATTTTTAGAAAAAAATAAATGTGTAACTAAACTTTTTTTTCTCAAAAAAAATTCTGGGAGTGATTTCCGATCGATCGGTATATAATTTTCATTTCTAATCAAAGGGAAACACCGTCAAATATCGATTCAAAAATTTTTCCGGATCGATTTCAATAATAGCTATAACTGGCGCCTAAAAGCCATAAGCGCTTTACAGATGGTGAGTGTCGCTTTTTTGGATAAATCGAGCAAATACACTAAAAGCAATAATTTATTGGCTCTTTTTGATTCCGGCAGCCCGAAGAGTTTTCTTAAGGCGTCTGTTGTCAGAATCAGCTCAACATTAAAGCCAACTAAGTAGCGTGGCATTGGTAATATGAAGTTGAGCATCTTTGATGAAATTGCTTGCGAAGTAACCATTGAAAACCAAACTGAATTACATTTATTTTCTGTTTTGCCGGATTCCGATCTATCAGTACCAATGCTTATAGGTCGGGATCTTTTAACCTCGGTCTGACCCCTGGGTCTGGCCAGGCATTTTTCGTTTTCAAATGTAAATTTAATCCATTTCTAGTTTAGCTAGCAACTTGTGCTTTCAGGTAGCTTCCTAAAATTTTATTGGCTATCGATTTATAAGAATATTGGATTTGAAAAGTCCTTACAAAGGATCTTATAAGGACTTTAAAAAAGTACACCTTCGGACCGACACATGGGCCTAGCCAGACCCCTATTGATTTTGTACAAAAATCAATGGAATATGTATTTTAAAAGTTTACAGACTGCATTTTGTTTTTACCAAGCACATACAAAATGTGCTTTTATTTACATGAACACATCATGTCTATATTTTGTGGGTGTATTCGTCATATTGGGTGCAGCTACTCTTTGGCGGATGGCGGATGACGGATGACGTGCATAATTTTGCGTTGTCTATTGTTTCTATTTTATGGTTGATTGACAGGTGATAGTGAATCTATTTGTATTCATATTTTGTATGAGTTACATTTTGCCAAAACAATATATATTTTGTGGTAGATTTCTTGTGATTAATTTTTTTTGGATTGCATTTTTATCATAATGGGTGATGAAGTAAATTTTTTCTATAACACGCGATTACGCAGTCGTTCCAATGGTGCGGATTTTTATTCGCGATTGTCAACGGCTTTGGTCAACGACATGCTAAATGAAAATGCCGATTGGAACGAAGAAGGAGATCCATTCCATGTCGAAGACACTGAAAATGATTTGGATTATGTTCCTGAGGACAACGCATCCGATATCGAGGACGATTTGGTGATTGAACCAAATGAACTGCTGGATAGTGATGAAGAGGAAGAAGAATTGGGTGACATGCAAAGTGAAGCCCAGCAAAATAATAATTGCTTCTACGGTAAGGACGGCACAAAATGGAAGAAAGATGAGCCAGATGCTGCTGTTCGTTTGCGCCAACACAATGTAATGAGATTTAGAGCTGGACCAAAAGAACAAAACTCGATTCCTATTGAGGTATTCAAAAAATTTTTTACACCTAACATTTCTTTTATCATAATAACTGAAACAAATCGATATGCCAAAAATGCGACAAACAAGTGGAATCACGAAAACCCAACTTCAAAACCAAGAGTTTGGAGCGATTTGACCAGCACTGAGCTTGATGCATTTATTGGGATTCTTTTAGCTGGTGGTGTTTCGCACAATAATATGCAAGATTCATCAGTGTTGTGGCGTTCTGATGCCTTACCTATATTCCGAGCAGCTATGTCTTATAAGCGTTTCCTTGCCTTATCACGATATATACGTTTTGATGATGGTCGCACGCGTGAGTTCCGTCAAAGATCAGATAAAGCTGCCCCTATTCGCGATATATGGAATTTCTTGAACGAGAACCTCGCAAAAAACTATGAACCACATGAGACGATAACTGTAGACGAACAACTCTTTCCTTATCGGGGTAAGACTAAATTTACTCAGTTTATACCGTCAAAACCAGCAAAATATGGAATTAAAATTTGGTGGGCATGTGATTCAAAAACAAAATATCCTTTGGAAGGAAAACTTTACACTGGCAGAGGCGAAGGAGAGGAGCGTGAATCAAATCAAGGGCAGAATGTTTTGCTACAACTTGCAAATCGGTACAGTAATACCGGTCGAACTCTAGTAGCTGACAATTTTTTTACCACTTTGGAAGGCACGAAGCGACTTGCTGGTATTGGGCTTGCATTTGTTGGCACAGTTCGATCAAATAAAAGATTTTTACCAGAAGAAATGAAGAAGAATTCTTCGCGTCCTTTACTTTCTTCTCTTTTTGGGTTTCATGAAAACTTGGTATCAGTGTGTAGCTATGTGCCAAAAAAGAACAAGGCTGTAAATTTACTTTCAACAGTTCATTACTCAAAAGATTGTAGAGGCGAAGCGATGAAACCGGAAGCGATTCTTTTTTATAATTCAAACAAGGCAGGCGTCGATTGCATGGATCAAATGGTTACCCATTTCACTTCAAAACGACCAACCAGACGATGGACATATGCTTTTTTTTGCAACATGTTAGATGTCATGGCATTAGCTGCTTATTGCATCTGCAAAGAACTGGATGGACTAAACAAAAAGGACGCTAGGCGCACTTTTCTGTCTACACTTTCCAAATCATTGGTTCTTGGAAACGTGGAGAATCGAATGAACAATGTTCATATTATATCGCAGTTTAGTCCTCGTTCGGCAATTGAAGCATTTTTTGGTAAGCCAATTAAACCTCCAGCTATTAACGTTATGGATGCCCATACCAGCGGGGCTGATACTCTAAAAGGGCGGCGAGATTGTAGACTTTGTTTACAAGAGGAAAAACAACGCCGAAAAACTCGTTTTTTTTGTTCAGTCTGCAAAAATCCAGTGTGTCAACAACATTCGAAAATCAAATATATTTGCTTTTGTTGCATTACTGATGAAAATGCATAAAAATGCATTTTCATCAGTAATCAATCTTATATTCCTCAAAAATGTAATATTTTTCGAAATAAAATACAAAAAAAAAAATAAAACATAAAACTTTTTTTTCTCAAATCTATTTGTCTTACTAATCATTTTATCTTTACGGTAAGTTCAAAATTATATGCAGAATATATTAACATAAGTAACTATTAAAAAAGAGTAAACGTTTGGGAGAAAAATAAGTTTGAATGCATCACATATTTTCATATAAATGCATGTAAATCTATAGGGGTCCAGCCAGGCACATGTGTCGGTCCGAAGGTTTTGAAATAGGTGTCAGACGGAGGGAAAGAAATTTTCTATTTTCTTATGTCAATTAAAAAATAAAAGGTACTCTAAAGAGGAACATTTCTTTTGAACGACAAAAATACTAACAAAAATTCGTTCTCTGAACTTTTGAGTCATGGTGTGTTTGATCGATTTAATTTAAGGAAAATTGATAAGTTTTATGTTGGACGTCCGGATTTGTTGCCTTCATCTGGTAGTGACGAGTTGATTCAACCACAGTGTAGTTTAACTGTTGATACCGAACAATTAATTGATAGAACTCCTTTCCCAGGGTGTTCGCTGGTGCCTGCTGGAAATAAATATAGGTTACACATTCATGCAGTTGAGTTGGTCGATCGTAAAAGAACGACCTATGATAGTTGTTACGAACAGTTAGAGCGAATCTCTGCCATTGTGGAGTCTGATGCAGAGGTTATAGTAGACATTGACGTTCAATTAGATGATAATCAAAGAGATGTTTTGCGATCCACAATTTATGATAACTACTGTATCTGTAACCCAGGACCTGACGTTGAAATAGAACCTTATGATAGTAAAATGACAATAAATTTGACTGATGACACCCCTTTTCATAGTGCACCTCGTAGGCTCTCGTATTCTGAAAAGGTTGAGGTACATTTTATTATTGATGAATTATTAGATAGGGGAATAATCAGACATAGTAATTCTCTTTATGCTTCGGCGATAGTTTTGGTTCGGAAGAAAAATGTTGAAGGTAGACTTTGTATAGACTATAGGTTTCTAAATCAGAAAACTGTTCGAGATAACTTTCCTATGCCCATAATTGATGACTGCATAGAATATTTAGAGAGAAAAAAATATTTCTCCGCACTAGATTTAAAGAATGGCTTCCATCAAGTGGAAATGCATAGTGATTCAATTAAATACACATCATTTGTGACCCCTGCAGACCAATAAGAATATGTTAAGATGCCGTTTGGACTGAAAAATGCTCCAGCATTCTTTCAAAGATTTATTAATGAGATATTAAGGGACCTAGTAAAATCGAGAAAAATAGTAATATTTATGGATGACATTGTAATTGCCACTGTAGATTTTGATGACCATATATTAATTCTAGCTGAAGTTTTAAGTAGGTTATATAGAAGGGGATTGGAATTAAAAATGAGCAAATGCAAGTTTGGATATAGGGAAATAAATTTTTTGGGATATATTGTCAATTCAAAGGGATTGCGTCCAAGCGAGGGTCACATCGAAGCAATTAGAAATTTTCCGGTACCTCAGAATTATAAACAATTGCAACAGTGTTTAGAATTGTTTTCTTATTTTCGAAGATTTGTGCCTTCATTTGACAAGGAATGTTTTGAAGCCTTCCATATACTTAAGAATAAGTTAACTTCTGCCCCTATTTTAGCTATTTACAGCCCTCGGAGGGAAACTGAGTTACATACTGATGCAAGTAAGTTAGGTTTTGGCGCTGTCCTGATGCAAAAACAAGATGATGGTAAATTCCATCCAATCGCATACTTTTCAAAAACTGCTTCTGAAAATGAATCGAAATTACACAGTTTCGAATTAGAAACCTTGGCTATTGTTTACGCATTGGAACGTTTTAAGACCCAGTTAAAAGGAATTATGTTTACAATGATAACAGATTGTAATGCTTTGGCGCAAGCTATAAAGAAGAAAGAGGTAAATCAGCGCATTGCAAAGTGGGTTTTTAGCTTTGAAAACTACAATTACAAGGTTAAGCATCGTAGTGGGATTTCTATGGGGCATGCAGATACACTTAGTAGATGTCACCTTGTTACTAGTGATGATATTCATGAGTTGGATTTAAATATTCAAATAACGCAGAGTCGTGATGTTAGAATCAGAGGTCTAAAGGAAAAACTTGAAATTGAATTTGTTCAGCATTTTGAACTTAAGGATGGATTAGTTTTCAAGACAGGTAAAAATTCAAACGATCTTCAGCTCTATGTACCTTGTGAGATGGAGAATAATATCATAAGATATATTCATGAAAAAATTGGTCACTTAGGCGTCGATAAAACAACTGACCAAATTAAGAAAAATTATTGGTTTCCAAAATTAAGAAAAAAGGTTAATGAATACATTAGGAATTGTATAAAATGTATAATTTATTCACCAGCAGCGAGGAACAATGAGCATAACCTATATAATATTCCGAAGTCCCCTATTCCATTTGACACGATTCATATC
Organism: Eupeodes luniger; assembly: GCA_951509635.1. Lineage (NCBI taxonomy): Eukaryota > Metazoa > Arthropoda > Insecta > Diptera > Syrphidae > Eupeodes > Eupeodes luniger. The sequence goes on along the minus strand of OX608073.1, from coordinate 172,930,243 downwards.
GACCACTTCGGCCCTTTGCCTTTCGTACGTTCGGTGATAAAGCATGTGTTAGTTGTTGTGGATGGTTTCACAAAGCATGTAAAGCTGTATGCAGTTAACACTACTAGTGCCAAAGAAGTGTGCGCTTCCTTACAAAAATATTTTTATTATTTTAGTCGACCACGCCGAAAAGTCAGTGATAGAGGAACTTGCTTCACATCTAATGGATTCATGGAATTCATGGAAAGGAACAATATAAAACATGTGAAGGTTGCTGTAGCTTCTCCTCAGGCTAATGGACAGGTGGAGAGGGTGAACCGAGTGTTAAAATCAATGTTGACAAAACTCACTGAACCTCTTGACCACTCTGATTGGGTAGAAAAATTAACTAATATGGAGTTTGCTATTAACAATACGGTTCATTCCTCGACACGAACATCACCCAGCAAATTATTATTTGGTATAGAACAAAGAGGTAGGATTGTAGATGAACTAACTGAGTACCTAGATGAGAAGACAGAAAGTCATAGCTGTGACATAGAAAGAGAGCGATTAGTTGCTTTGGGATTCATCGAGAAATCACAAGAATATAACCTTATATAGACTTTGTGGTTATGAAAAATGTAGATACTACAGTCGGCTCAAATAAAAAATGTATTGCTAAGTATAAAGGCCCTTATGTTATAAAAAAAGAAGTTACCTAATGACAGATATGTCCTTAAGGACATTGAAAGTTTTCAAGTTAGCCAAATACCATATGACGGAGTCGTTGAATCAAATCGTTTACGCGGGTGGCTAACTCCGGTGACAAGTTCGGACCCCACAGACCATCGAAGCGACACTTAAAGATCCATTTAATTAAATTAAAATTTTCGATCGGGGCGATCGAATAGTCAGGAAGGCCGAGTTGTAAGAAGCTAAATATTAATTATGTATAAACCTTAATATTTTCATTATGTTTCCACCTTGGATAATGGACTTTCGCATGAAAAGAAACAACTTTTTCTAGAATAAGTATTTTGAACCGCATCTAACTTAACTCAGCGGATATAGATAGGACATTGTGTTTTAGGAATCAAAAGAAGGACACGTTTTCCGAAAAACACTTTGAGTAAATTTGTATAGTAATAAAAGATACACTTTTCTGAAAAAATTTGCATTATTTCAATATCATATATTAATAAATTTAGGAAAACAAATTTATTCGTCGCGAAAAATATAATAGTTGATACGAACTGTCAAACTTTATTCGCGTTCCACATTATCGCGCGTACTTAACCTAAAAAAATCATTCTTGTTTTGGTTTCGGTGGTGAATGTCAAACTTCATTCGCGACGAATTAAAAACTCATGTGAAAGAAATGTCAAAATCGAGGAATATTCGTCAATTCGTTGGTCGTTGGTCGTGCTCATGTCAATAGTGCCTTAAGTAGCATTCACATGAGCGCGACCAACGAACGACGAATAAATTACAAAATGTGAGTTTATATACGTTTGAAGACAAATTCTTAACAAAACGATAGCAATATAGTTTCTATTTGATTTATGATGCATACTTTTACTTTTCAATATCATATACATATTAATAAATTTAAGAAAACAAATTTATTCGTCGCGAAAAAAATTTTAGTTGATACGAACTGTCAAACTTTATTCGCGTTCCACATTATCCACACTCGCAACGAATAAAAAAATCGCGCGTACTTAACCTAAAAAAATCATTCTTGTTTTGGTTTCGGTGGTGAATGTCAAACTTCATTCGCGACGAATTAAAAACTCTCATGTGAAAGAAATGTCAAAATCGACGAATATTCGTCCATTCGTTGGTCGTTGGTCGTGCTCATGTGAATATTGCTTTAGGGGCGCTGTTGTCGGTACAGTGAGTTGCTTTCCACACCATCTGGAAGTCAATGCGTGTACTGACATGTACAGATAGATTTCTTTTTGGTTTGTGTCAAAAAGTGTTTTTGGTTTGTGTTATCAACGGGTATCCAATATTTTGATTAAAAAAGAATAGTACTATGTGTTTATTTCTTATCAAGTAATTTGTTTTAAAAAAGAAAAGTAAAACGCAAGACGAACAAATACATAAAACAAGAGAGAAAGTTGTTTTTGTTTTCTTACGATTTGCTTACCTTTTTGAAAACAAATTACACCGATTGAATTACGTTTTTTAGTGTTTTTGATAGCCAAGCATGCAACCGCTTTGGTATTTATTTTCTTTTTCTGTTCTATTCTGCATATATTTTATAACTAAAAAAGAAGAATACGCTAAGCCAGAAAAGAAAAACCGATTTTGAATTATATTCTAATCCTATTCACTTTCCTTCAGTCTTGTTTTGTTAGTTTCGGCTGTTCTGCTGTAATGTATCATTGTTTTGATGAGATGAGAAAAAAGAATCGATTTTAATTGTATGCTTTAAGTCAGCCAATACAAATTAAATGCCAATTTTTAAAAATAAATTTGTGAAAACTCCTTTATTTTTGAAGTGATTTGATGAACTCGTGAAGTTTTATCCTTTTTTTTAAACTAACCCATTCAACTTAATTAGTAAAGCTTGCATTTCGATATTTGCTACTCCTTTGTACCAAAAAACATTGCAATACAAAAATACAAAGGGGGGTAATGTATCCGCGGAGAAATAGTATTGTCTCATTTTTTACATATCATAAACCTGTTTCTACCAAACAAAAAGAACAAAACGAGTACATCGATTCAGCGAAGAATTAATTCATTTAACGCAGCTGCGGAAGAAAATTAATCTAGTCTTTTACACTCGGGTTATATGCTTCAAGATCATATTTTGAAATTGAAACCAATCATATAAAACAATAAAATCATAACAAATGAAAGCATTATATAATTTAAAGGTTTGTGTCTACATACGCTTGTGTATATAGAGCGTTTAAAAGAGCCTAGTTATAAATGTTTCTCTTGTTTGACTTATTCCTTTGGAAAATAATGCATAGAATTGTAAACCTTCAAGCTGCCAAGATACGAAGTAGAAAACAACCAGAAACAAAACAGCGTTAACGAAGGGAGCTACTAATTTTGTTCAACCTTGTTTTTGTTGTGGGAGTTTCTTTAACAAAGATTTTTATATAAGCTTAGCTTTTCTTAATGGGGAGCATTTATTTTGTTGACTAAACACAATAAGAAATGTCAATAGGTACAAATCTACAATACAATGAATTCATAATTTAAGAAAAGTGAGTTATAAAAGAGTATTTTTTGAAAACAAGGCTTCTTCTGGGTTCCTTTCGAGCAGTGTCATAATTCAAATATTAATGAAACATAAAAGCAGATGAAATAATTAAAAACGGAAATATTTAGTTTTAGTTAAATTGGAATAAACAAAAATAAAAGCAAACCAAACGAATCATATTGATTAACCCATCAATATCTATTTTGCAAAATGTTGTTCGAGAATCCAGCTATAGCTGCAAAACTTCCGTTTCCGTACAATGTGCCGCCACCAATTCAGGCAGCAGCTGCTGTTCCCAATTTAAGGTAGGTTTTTACAAAAATTTTACGATTTTAAAGGAAAATAAGATTAGTGTAAACCGAAAATATATTTTCGTACGAGTGTGTTCTTATCTATCCTATTTTTAGGTATCATATTGTGCAACAAAGTTTAAGTAACAGTAGTTCTTAGTAACTTGTTTAAAAAATATTTGTACGTTCCAAGTATTTTGTAGTTTATTGTTTATTCAATAATAGAATATTATACAAAGAATTCGGAAACATATGTATGTAAATGAAGGTATAATAAATTGTAATCCTGTGCAATTCGTTAATAAAAATATGCTGGTATGCGGCCCACAGTGTCCGTTTGCCGATTTTTCTAATACTTTAACAAAATATAAACAACAATATTTTTTGTGAGATACCAAAATTTGAAGTCACTATATTTCTTTGTTCTAATAACATTTGAGTCAAAAAAATTTCTTATCAATTTTGTGTTGTTTCTGTAGGTTTTCATGTATTGAGAAAAGTTGTAAATCGAATTTTTCTAAAAAATGAATTAAAAATTAGCAACAATGTTTTGAATTATTATAAAATAAGTTTGATTTTAATATCTGTTTTTGTTAACCATTTAAACAGCATTTTCTGAAAGTTTTTATTTCTTATAAAAAGCCGATTAGACTTTTCTAGGATAATTATTTTGCGTTAACAACAAAATTTTGCATAGAATGAAATAATTTTGAAGTCAATAGCTTCATCTATTCTCAAAACATTCGAATCGAACATGAGTTTTCTTCAATTTTGGGTAATATTTTTTTTTTATTATTTTCTTATTACTAGCGACGTATAGGAACTGTAAACTCGATCAATAATCAAAAATGACATACAGATGGTAGAGAAGTCGAAAAAGTGGGTCCCTTATTTCCGGCCGTCGTCGAATGAGTTCAAATTTGTAAGTTTATAAGCAGATTCGCGTAAGGCGTTTTTTTCATTCCCCATTTAAATTTGTTGGTAAGAAATCGAAAATTCGAATTTTCTCAAAAACGAACGGATAGATTTTTATTAAATTTTCTCTAATTTCTTTTTTCTTAACTTGGCTTCTTGCAGTAGAAACAAAATATTTTTGCATTTCTCCAGAAGTTAAGTTTTTTTTTGAGAAATCAAATTAAATTTTCAAAGACAAACTTATTTTGCAGGTATAATTGTAAATCTTAAATTATACCCACTTTTTTAAACACGTCTACCGGAGCAAATTCAAGCGATCCAGTCGTTCATTTTATTTTTTTATAAAAAAACTGAGTGTTGTATTTTTCTAAAAATTTCAATAAATTCAAATAATAAAATTATTTTAAAGGCATTATCTTAAATTTTTGCCAAGATATTCGAGTCGAAAATCAATTTTTAACAACTTTTAGTAATTTTGTTTATGGTTTGTAAAAAACCGTTACTTTGATTTTTCTGAAATCTTACCAGATGTTAAAAAAATTATTCTTCGTTGCAAAAATTTATCTTGGGGAAGTTTTTGTTCGTAAAATATTTGAGGACGTAAGAACATAGGTACATAAGTTTTTTATTTAAACACAAAAATACGCTGCCAAACAGACATCCACATAAAATTGTTTAAGATATGTTTTATTTACAATAGAACTATATTTACTACATCCACGTATTGCACGCATAGCTACATTTTGAAGTTTTGTAAATTGTACATAGAAGCTCTATCTAAAACAGTAGTTTAATTATTACGTTATAGATATATGTTTATATGTTATATTTGTTTATGATGTGTATATGATTGTTTCAAGCAAGCAAGCTTACAATCAATGGTTTTATTCATATCGTTGATGTAGCAGCTAAAAAGGATTAAGCCAATTATGGATTCTTGCAGAACTCCCAGATAAATGGGTTCATTATCAGACAAAACTTCATTGATTTTGGTTCATTGAGAACGTCCCAATAAATATCTTCGAAACCAACGAGAAAAAAGCACCACTAATTTGCATACTTGCATAACTTCTCCATCATAATGTTAGAATCAATTGTCGAAAAAGGTCAAGAAAAACACAAACAACTTTTAAGATAGATTCTTTCCACCTTATCAATACCATGTTTACTGCAGATTCAAGTGCGTGTGATTGACGGAACCCTGATTGATTTTCAAATAAAACTCTGTTATTTGGCAGATATTTTGATAGCTGTTTATACACAACCTTTTCGACAACTTTTTTGTAGATATTCAGTTAATAGTCCTAAGTTTTTTACAATTTGGAGATAGAAGATCACTGTTTTTTTTTTATTAAAGTCTTTAAATTAGATCAAATTTAAATGGATTATCAACAAAATTTTCTCTTTGGTTAACAAATGGCACATTGTCGATTGCATTAGTAAATGTTTTCACTCTATTTATAAAGAATGTATCAAATCGTTTAGTTCTTTTCTAATCTGTATATGTTTACATACGAAATAAGAAATGCGACTAAAATTGATAAAAATTGGTTTTCGAATAAAAATCTCGTTAGCAAAAATACATTTTGAAATCAAATCATATTCAAAATATTGTTGGTAAGTTATTTTTTTAGAAAAATTTGACTTACAAATTTTTTAACAAACGACAAAAACAATAAAAAAAAATAGATAAGAAATGGGTGGCGACTCAAGTATTAGGAGAACAAAGAAAGATATTACCTTCAAATTATTTGTATCACACAAAATATTGTAATGTATATTTTGTTAGAGTTTTAATCAAGACAAATCGAAAGACGGGATGGGAAGTTATCAGCGTGGGTCGCATCCTAGACTCTTTTTTAAACTGATTTACAACGGTATGAAGTTTTTTCAAAATTACGTGACTTGGTTGACATCAGTAAGTCCAATTAGAGGTAGATGTATATCATTTTGTTCAAAATGCCAATAGTAAATTTTGCTTGGAATATCTCAACTTTGTTCAGTTTTGGTTGAGGCTATGATTTTTTTCTAAGGCGTAGTTTTACACTATTAAATATTGACTTGAGTTATTATGCGCAAACAATTTGACACAACTTAATCTTTTAAAATTCTAGATGTATTCGCTATTTTCGTTGGATCACTTATCATCTGATTACATCCATTTTATACAACATAATTCTCGTTGGTTACATCTGCTTACGTTGTAGTTTTGAATATCAATTACATTATCTGAAATATTTTCAGTTAAACATTTAGCAACTTCTGTTATTGGTGAGTTGAATGAAGTTTTAACTTTATGTAAAAGTTGAACAGTAATAAAGGCATATCTTTGTTCAATGGATAGTAGTCTGGATTCAATCAATGTTTATAACTGGAGTTCTGAAAGCTCTTACTGCAGTATTGTATCCAGGTTTGATAAATTGAAGATTAGATATTATGGTCATCAACTCAGGCCATAATTCCATAAAAGTTCTCAGTTCGGTGAATATCAGGAGAACAGGCTGGCCACTCCATAAAATTGACGTTTTTAGAGTACAACCACTCCAAACTTTGAAGACTAATGTGAACTGAGGAATTGTCTTATTCAAAGACACGTAGAATTTGACGAAATCGTCTCAAATAGGGCACAAAATTTTGTTGTAGCACCTCAGTGTAATCCTTCCATGTAGTGCTAAAGGCAAGTGCTAACTTATCATGTTTGGTGAAACTTCCCCAAACCATACAACTCCAACCGTCGAAGTACTCCTTGGAAAAAAAATGTCCTTTCTTATATCGTGTCAATAATCATTAAAACTGTCTAGGTTAAACTGTTTTTCATCTGTGAAAATTGTAAAAAAGAAAGATTATGATATTAAATTAGTTTGGTTTCGGAAGAGTTAATTTATAAAAAGTTACTTACAGTGGCAAATTGTAATCTTTATTGTTTCTAAGCTATTGTCAGATTTGGAGCTGGCGTCATTTTGCTACGCGACGTGTTAGCATTTGCGGACGTCCGGGTCTTTTTCTTGTTCCATAAGATTCCGTAACTTGTAGAAATTATGCACAACACGATTCGATCTAGAAATTTTCTAGTAAAAGTCCTAAAGCTCAGGCCACTTGTCCAAAAGTTTGTCAGTGTTTTGTTTTTTATTTCTTAACAAATCCATTTACTTGTTTATGGTGCGAATAAATTTTGTATTCATTTTTCGTTGATTCTTATTTTCTATTGAAAAAATAGTATGTTTCATTGGATAAAATAAGTTTGAAGGCAATACCTTTAATTTTTGCCAAGATATTCCAGTCGAAAATGAAATTTTATCAATTTCAATCAATCAATTTTAGTGCTTTTTGTAGGTTTTTATTTTTGTATAAATAACCGTTACTTCTATTTTTCTAAAAAAAATTGACAAGATGTCAATGAATGGATGTAGACTTTGTGAATATTTCGATAACATTATCTGTAAATTAAAATACATTAAAAGGCTACCGGTTTTTGAGATATTGACAACGAAAAATGGTATGGAGGAACACACAGACATCTCTCAAAAAATCTTTGATTTAGATTTCGAGGCCAGGTCCCCGGGAAATGTCAAAATGTTTACGTATAGTCACTTCCTATGGGAAGCTTAAAAGAGTAAAATGTTTGTTTTGTTGATTTCATCTAATAAACATTTCAAATCAAGCTTTGTTGTATTTACGGACTTAATTATGATTAACAGTGTGTCCGGCCACTATCATAACTGTTATAAAAGAAACATTTTACCCTTTCTCAAAAAAATTTAAAATTCAGGATTTGAAAGATTCATCGAGAGAAAAATTTGAAACTATTCATATTGAACTATAACTGTAATAAAATTTTAAATTTCAGTCTTTCTTGGAATGAGAATATTCAAAACCAAAGTTTTGCGTTAAATTCGGTAGTTCTGATTTGTTGGTTACTCAATCCAAAAATGTGTAGTTCATCTACGGATCATTTTTTCGAGTGTTGATTTTAGAAATAGTGCGTTTATTTGATTGTCTTTAATTCTATTTTTTGTTCTTGTCATATATAATTTGTATTTCCCTGCCGACAATTCAGTTTCGTGGTTTTAGAAATATAAAAGAAATAATTGGGCAATATTGATTTTTTTTAGGTTTTCGGATATTAAAATTATTTCTTTTTTGAAACAAGTGTGTTGTTATGGCGCATCTTTAAAACGCACATTAACTTTAATACATATCAATTGAAAATTTAGAATGAAACAACAACAACTTGTGTGTGCTACCACCAAGTTTGGCTGGAGTTATAGCTATTTCACGGGGGCCAACCCGATCATCAGACTCCTTTAGTGGTGCTTAATCGCTTTTTGTTCAATTTAATTTTTGAAGAACTTTTGCCCGAGCTGGGCTTGAACAAGCGACCTAGCGTGTGAGGAGCTAGTGCACTACGCACTACGCCACCGCACCCACATGAAAGTTGTAAGCCAATTACAGGTTTTTTCGTTCTATCGAACTATACTGAACCGATTAGCATTTTTCTAAGTACACACAAGTAATTGTTGTTGTTTTATTCAGGTTCTTTCTATTATATATTGTTCAAATGTGACTTCTGAATTTGATGAAAAATAAGATTTGTTATAAGATAGGATAAATTGAGAGAGTACTTCCAACCCGAAAATTAAAAGGTGCTTTCTATTTATTTATGCAATCAATGTAGGTATATCCTTGCTTTTTGCAGAAACTGGACAAATAGAATTTTGTTAATGTTTGTTGCTTAAAAACAATTTAAGGATAGATATTTAAATGTTTAATGTCGGGAGTCAAAAAGTTATTACTTAGAGTCAGATTTCAGTCAAGGGCATTTTACCTGGGGTTCGCAAAATAATTACCGGGGAACAGTTTCTTTGTAACGGATTAAAACTTTGCATTTTTATATGAATTATATTGTAACGCATTGGCCATCCGTAAATTCTCAAAACCAATAATCAATAGACAATTATTTTTTAAACGCGTCCCATTTTTGCCAGCAGTCTAGACACTTTCGATATATCTACCGTCATATGTTTTATTTTATTATTTATTTAACAAAAACATTCTAAAAGTCTAGACACTTTCGATATGTCTACAGTCATATCTTTTATTTTATTATTTATTAAAGAAAAACATTATTTTTCGAAGTCTGTTAGTGAAATACCTTACCAGATCTCTAATGTTTCCTCGTCTTTACTTCTAAAACAGTTTATATAGATTTCTAATGGCTTATATGTATATTATTTGAATAGAAGGCGAAACATAATGAAGTTTTTTAATTCTTCTTTATATTCCATGATCTGTTGAAGAGCTTTTGCATTTTTAAACTATCACGTTTTGCCTCTTTAATTGTACCTAGATCGTCGATGAAATTTTCTTCAAGCTATGTAAGTTTGGATTTTTTAAGTCCGGTGGTATCTTTGGGTGTTGTTGCTGTTGTTATTGTTATTGAAAAACTTGATGCTGTTCTTGAAGCTTTTGATCCAGTTTTAGCAGATGTTATCGTAGACATACAAATTATCGTTCATTATGTTGTTTTTCGGAATTCGTTGTAATATTCAATATAGTTTTGTATTAATTTTTTTAACATTTTTATCTTCACTTATTCTTTGAAAACAAACTGTTTCTATTTTAGAAATTAACACTATAAAAATTCTATGAGCCAGTTATGCATGTACTGCATGTAAACATTTTGTTTAATTTTTGTGTATTATTTTGTTGCAAATGTTTCACTTTATGTTTAGCTTATGCTTTGAAGATATTCTGGCAGTATGCAGGGTTAAATAAAAATTATTATTATTATAATTTATTACAATGTAATAAACTTCAAAATAATACAATTAAAGCAGTAGCTACCAGGACTATCAGCTTAAATTAAAAAGAAAAATGGATTTAGAAGGTTTACATTAAATAGGTTTATCTATTTTCAAAGTTTTTAAGATTTTGTAGATTATTTTTATATTTTTTTCTGATGGATATTTTAATATATCCAGCAAAGATTTATTTTTGATAAATTAATAAATAATAGTTTTTGTTGAATTGCAATTATATAATAGATGGGAAATGGTAAATACTTCTCGATTACAAATGTGACATCTTGGTGGGTCTTTTCGTTCCAGCAGGTGATTGTGGGTGATATTTGAGTGGCCCATTTGGAGTCCTAGAAAACACCGAATCATGGTTGTTGAGCAATTTGTCGGATAAAGAATCGATTGGCCTTCTGGATTTATATTTGTGTAGTGGTGTTGGTAATTGCTCCATTGGATTTGTCTTGTCTTAAAAAAATGGGTTTTCACCATTTTTGTTATGTTAATTTTGTTTGGTACATAAGACATTAAAAGAGGTTCTCTAGCTTCTTGTTTTGCAATTACATCAGCAAATTCGTTGCCTTTAATACCTTAATGCCCAGGTACCCATAATAGCTTCAATCTGTCCTTATTTGCAATGAGTTTATCCCTTATCTGTTGTATAAAAAATAAATTGGGTGGCACAACAGTCCGTTTGAGAACTAGGGCCTAGTGACTGACAACTCTCAACCAATCCTGTGTGAGAGTACTGTTGTCATGGATGGAGGGGACCTACAGTTTTAAGCCGAATCCGAACGGCAAATTTGAGAAAGCACTTTTCATGACAAGAATTAATCTTGGAGAATTTGTCAATTCCTCGCAAGAGGCAGTACCCATGAAAAAAACTTTAGGTGGCATAGGCAGGGATCGAACCCAAGACGTCTCGCATGACAGTCCAACGCACTAACCATCATGCCACGGGTACTACTTATCTGTTGTATAATTGGTGATTTTTTGTTTATGTTTTTACGGCGTTCGGCGTAGAGAGGCTGTCTGTACATATAATTATTGCAGCCTTATAGATTTCCTTGCTAGTGTTGCCTTTCTGTAGCTTTGTGAAAGAAACCATGGTGGATATGACGGTTCTTTCGCTGTGTTGAAGGTGATTTGAAAGTCGAGGATCTTTGTAGACGAAATGATGTTGTGAATTGTTGAAGTTTTTCACGTTTGCTAGTTTGTTTTAATATTGGAGTTATCGGTGAATTGGTTGATGTTGTTATTTTGTTTATTAGATGAGCTGTAACATAGGCTTGTTTATGTTCGATGTACGGGAGGCCATATTCGGTCAACATATTCATGATCGGTGTAGTTCTAAAAGCCCTGAGTGCCAGTCGTATTGCCGCATGGTATTCTGGTTTAATAAGCTGAATACAAGATTTTGAGCATTTACCGTAAATAGCTAGACCATAATCGATTTTTGATAATGTAATACATTTTATAATTCTTATAACAGTATTGATGTGAGAGCAACTATATTTACTTCTAAGGTATTTTATTATATTTGTCCTGGTAGCAAGATTTTTTTTAAGATATGGTACTTAAACTAAATTTACTGTCAAAAATGACACCAAGTATATTTAAATATTCAACGTTACAAATGTCAATGTTTTTAAAATGTAGGTTAATAATTTTTTGACAACTTGTCTTTCGACATACATATATGTATGTAGAATGTTAGTTTTTGTCACTGATATAGTTGATCCTGAATATTTGGACCAATCATCTATTTCATAAAGAATATTTGAAAAAATTTCGACAACTTTTGGTATTTCTTTGCATTTAAGAAGAATAATTAAATCGTCTGCATACAAGGAATGTGGGACCGTTTGATATTTGGACATTATGTCACTAATTTTATTAAAAGCTATAATGAAAATAACCACTGGGAGTGACAAACCTTGGGATATACCATTCTTAAGTTCATAAACATTGTTTACTCCAGTACGAAATTTCACTGAATAACCTTCAAACCGATAAGATCGATCTCAAGTGACAGTGCCTTGATTTTCTGACTTATGCATTCAAACCTAACCGGTTTTACCGTTTGTTTTCATTCTATATTTCTTTTCACTTATGCATATATTCATTATGGTGTGACTGTGCGGCTCTTGTTTAACTAAAAATGAGGCCGAAAAGAAATGGAAATCAATTTTCGCTTCTTGCGAAAATGATTATCCATACGAACAAAACCCATCAAAAAACAAAAATCAGCATCAAGGCTAAGGTAACGGAATATATTCCAAACCCTATGCGTTGCAAAAATTGACAACTCCTCGGTCACACATCGAATCGTTGCACTAGTGATCCCACATGTGTTAACTGTCCCCTTCCAACACATTCACCAGAGATCTGCACACGCACCATGTGCGCTAACTGTAAAGCCCCAACACCCCTCCTCATCCAAAGATTGCACGGAATATAAAACGCCAAAGAAATTAGTACAATAAAAAAATCTTCCATGTCTGAGGCTAAACGCCTTTATAAACAGCAAAATCCAAAACCACAAACCACAATCTCAACAACTGACTCATTTGCCACAAGAACCATACACCAAAAAAGCCCTGATATTCTATCAACAAATTATTCACACAACCAAAAAAACAAATAGCTTATCAGCTAATAAACCCAACCACTCAACACAATCTTTCGAAAAAACAACATCAATCAATCAAATTCTCTGCTCATGTCGCACGTTCGGAAGTGCGACTCCAGAATAGACACCAGCTCCACATAAACCAAATCATTCAACACAAAACTTATTCCCTTTGCACAATATATATATACAAAAAAAAAACAAAGTATATTTGGTATAAGGTTTTCTTTACTCAGATATGGTAAAAATAATGCAATGGAATTTAAATGTTTTTTTAAAATAAATTCCATGAACTGCAATTAAAAATCAACACCCATCAATTATTTCACTTCAAGAAACTCTAATACCAAACAACTCAGATCCAACAGAATTTATAAATTAATATTTCCACATTTGCAATTGAATTAGAATTGAAAATCAAAGTAACAACTATCAATGTATATATACCACCAGACCAAACATTTTCTTCTTCGGATTTAGAAAACATTGTCAATATAATCCAAACCCCTGTTTTGATAACAGGCGATTTTAATTGCTGGAGCCCTCTTTGGGGTTCTTCTTGTAGCAACACGAGAGGTAAAATATTTGAAAATTTTTTTACAAACACCAACTTTATACTTCTGAATAACGGAAGTCCGACCCACTTTTCAACCCACAAAACTTTAACTCATATCGACTTAACCTTAATTTCACCACAAATATACCCATCTACAACCTGGTCAGTTCTCTCCGATTTATATGGTAGTACCCATTTCCCAATCGTGACAAATATAACCCGTGATTCAGAGCGTACGAATGCTAAACATCGCCCAAAATACCAAGTCGACAAAGCAAACTTGAACCTTTTCAAAACAAACGCTACAAACTTAACGTCTACATATCAAATATCCCCAAACAAAAACCAGGAAGCAGCCTGAATACTGAAAACAATCAAAGTTGCAGCTAATAATTAAATTCCACAGTCGCAAAATAAAAACACAAGAAAGCATGTCCCTTGGTGGAACAATGATATAAGTGACTTAAGAAACACAAAACAAAACGCTTGGAAGTATTAAAAAGACTTCCAACTGATGCTAACCTTGTCTGCTACCGCAAAGCCAACACGTATTTTCGTAAAGCTGCCAAATTGGCTAAGCAAAATGGTTTCGAAACGTTTACTAACAATATAAACCCCCAATCTTCACCTAAAAAACTATGGTCGGACATTAAGACCCTCACTGGGAATTATAGTCCATATACAATAAATATAATTAAAACAGATTCAAATACACTTTCTGCATCCTCAGCCAACTGTTTCGCGAGTTGTTGGGCTAAACATTCAGATGATAGCAGATTCCCTCCAGAATTCTTGCAAGCCAAATACACCTCTCTACAAATCATTCCATCTTCTACAAATATCTCGAACTTCGCCAAGTTTATTGAATCGCGAATTAAATTAATTGAATTGGAAAACTGTCTACATCTAGTCAAGGGCAAAACACCGGGTTTCGATCGCGTATCGTACCCTCTTCTTAAAAATTGTCCGCTTCCACTGCAGCTTCGCATTTTATCCCTATATAACAAAATTTTTGATAATGGTACTATCCCACAAGTATGGAAAATAGCAACTATCATACCACTGCCCAAACCGAAAAAGAACCTTCTCCAACTTAGTGGGTATAGACCAATATCCCTGCTTCCTTGTATGGGAAAAATATAATTTCTAAAAGATTACAGTGGTTTATTGATAACAAGAATTTAATAAGTAACAATCAAGTGGCTTTTAGACATGATTGTAGCACAACAGATGCCCACTTATGCATTGACGAATATATAGCGTCATTATCAACAAAAAACCACATTTCAATTTTATCAATTGACTTTGAAAATGCATTTGATAAAATTGGAATACACGTTGTTTTAAATAAATTAATGAATTGGAAAATAGGGCCGAAGATTTTCGGATACATCCGATCGTTTTTAACTAACAGGAAATACAAATCAATTTCGGAACAAACATCTATTCCATTTGAATATAATTTTAAGAAAAATTTATTTTATAGGACATTAAAAAATTAGAATATTATTTTTACTTAAAAACTAAATGATCGAAAATAAAAAGTAGAATATTATACAGGGTGTCCCATAAGTAATGGTCCAAACTGTATATCATGAATGGTCAAGTCATGACCTACCAGAATTTAGTAACTTGTCTATACCACATCCCAACGGTTTGCGAGTAACGGTTGTTTTAATGAAATTTTCAAATACACCTACTTTTAGTCGGTTTTTCAATCACCCTGTCCACAAATGTTTTTACTATATGTTAATATTTTACAATTTTGAATAAACATTCAATATTTTTGCATTTAAAAAATTTCAATTTTCGGCACTATTTTGCAAAATATTAATATTTAAAATCATATTCTTATCAAACTTAATATTTTACATCGAACTTTAAAACAGTTGCATTAAAAAAAAGTCATATTACACAATACTGGTTATCATTTTTAAAAACTTGCTTGATTTTTCAGCTTTTCAAAAAAGTATAAAACATCACAGAGCTAGCTTTGGTTCAAAAGTTATAAGCATTTCAATTTAATAAGTCACGATTTAAAAAAAAAAAAACAAATATAAAAAGAAAAAAATGTGTTTCTGTTAGAATTTTGTATTACATCACCAGAGACATCTTGTTTCCAATTCATTGAAGGCTCATCATGTGAGTACCCCCAAACTAATTTGTTGTTAAATTTAGTACAAGCAGCAATGGCGATCTTTTTCCCTATCAAGCAGCGCTTCTTAACGACTACTACTACGTATAGTACTTGTACTAACGCTTTTATTATTTTAACCGGCAATAATATGGATGTTTGTATTATCGCCGTTTTTAAACCAATGAAGTTGTTAAGCTATAATAAGGCGGTACTTTATTTAATGTGGCGGAAATGCAAGAGCAGCAGTAAGAAAGTATGCAGAAAGATATCCAAATGCTTCAAGTCCTGACCATCGGGTATTTATAGTTCATAATTCTTAATGGAAGGTACCTATAATCCCTGGCAGTGGAAGGATTGGAAGGCCCCAATACCATCTCAATGACGAATTTGTGTTGAGGGAAATTGAAAACAATCCAAGTACTTCTACTAGAGCCATTGAGAGAACAACTGAGATACCCATATCTACTGTTCAGAGGATTCTGAAGCAGAACAACCTGCACCCTTTTCACCAGCAGCGTGTCCAGGTCTTATTACTAAGGGATTATCCTAAGAGTTGAGTTCTGCCAAATTATGATCGATAAACGCCTAGAAGATCCTGATTTTGTTGACAAAATTTTATGGAGTGATGAATCATACTTTAAACGAGATGGATATGTGAATATGCACAATATTCACAATTGGCAGGAAGAAAATCCACATTTAATACGAGAAAGAAGATCTCAATACCATATTAAAATTGATTTGTGGTGTGGAATTTTAAATGGGCAAATCCTAGGACCCGGCACAATAAATAGTTAAAATTATTTAGAATTTTTAGAAAACAGAATCTGTGTATTATTAGATGATATTCCTCTCGCCCTGCTCCAGACCATGTGGTTTCAGCAATATGGTTGTTGAGCATGTTTAAATGCAGGAGGAGGGCATTTCGAACAATTGCTATAAACAAATATGCGTAGAGATATACCTTTTTTTTTAACTTCCGAACAAAATTAAGCTATAATAGTACGGTACTTTATTTATTTCATAAAAAAGAAATAATTTAAGAAAATAGCTAAAAAGGTATTACACGTCACGAAGGAGCGTATGTAAAAGATTCGGATTTCTATTTGGTATTTACAAAAGTAATACTTACTAAGCGGAGATATTTAACCAAGTTCTTTCTTTAGGGCTCACCCAAAAATTTATCAATATCAGTTTTGCAATCAAAACTATTGTAGTACCCGTGGTCTGGGTTCAAACCCTTACCTAGGTCACCTATTGACAAATCCTCAAAGAGTACCTAATTCTAGACATGAAAAGTGCTTTTTCAAACTAGCTATTCGAATTCGGCTTAAAACTGAAGGTTGCCTCCATCCCTGACAACATTACTCGCACACACACACTCGAATGCAATTTATGAAACAATTTATTTCATTTTGAAAACAGGGATTTGAATTTTCTAAGCGGCCAGAATTTTGGAATAGCATGATCATAAAAGGTAGGAAGGTGTTTAATTTTGTTCGGAAGTTAAAAAAAAGGTATATCTCTACGCATATTTGTTTATAGCAATTGTTCGAAATGCCCTCCTCCTGCATTTAAATATGCTCAACAACCATATTGCTGAAACCACATGGTCTGGAGCAGGGCGAGAGGAAGGTTAGGTTAGGTTAGGTTATAAGGGGTGTGCAGTGCACAGCATGAGGCTGTTGCGTACACGGCGGCCTACTGGTCCATTGTGATCCCCTGTAAAAAGTAAAAGTTAGCATCGATGCTTCTCAATTTTACCGATTAACGTAGACTGGCTCGTTAACGAACCAGCCTGTGTTATCTATGAATTGCCTCATGTTTGCCATTGAGACCTGTGCTAGATCATCCAGTTCTCCAACAAACCTGTTTCCGAAGTGACGGAGTCGGCTGGTTTGGAGGTTCGGACAGTCCCAGAGCAGGTGTTTAATGGTTTCTATTTCCTCCTCATCTTGACAGCTCCTACAAAAATCGGGTGCAAATGCCCCTATCCTGTTAGCCATTGTGCCAATGGCGCAATGACCTGTTAGTACACCTATCAAGATTTTAATGTTCTTTTTACTCAGCGATAGAATATACCGAGTTTCCTTTTCATTTGTGTTAGGCCATAAACTTCTAGAGATTACACAATCGTTCCTGGATTTCCAGGAGATATTGGTTTTCTCTTTTAGTTTAAGGTCTATCTTCCTCTTGAGTACCCCAATCGGGACGAGTGGTCCCCTAACTGAATGGTCGCTACTACTTGTGTCTGCTTCTGACCTTTTCCTGGCTAGTTCATCTACTATATCATTCCCTTCTATATTGCTATGTCCGGGAACCCAGCAGAGCTTTACCTGGTTAGTGTGGCAGATTTTGTTTAATTCTTTCCTACAGTTTAAAACTGTTTTTGATCTTATGGTCTCACTTGCTAAGGCTTTGATAGCAGCCTGGCTGTCCACGAAAAAAGTAATCTCCGAAGAGCTTAGCTTTTCGTAATGTGCCAATTCAGCTGCTTTTCCAATGGCAAAGATCTCGGCCTGAAAGACACTACAGTCAGCTGGGAGTTTATACGACGCTCTGATGTTGAGAGATTGGCAAAACACTCCAGCACCTGTTCCTGATTCCATTTTTGAACCGTCAGTGTAGAAAGGGATACCCTGTTCACTTATAAGTGAACTAGGATCCCAACCCTGCCTTTCTGGTATGAGAATAGAAAATTTCCTATCGAAATCTAGTAAAGGGGGGATGTAATCGGTGGTCTCCATCATTCCTGGAATCGTGTCATATCTTTGTAAGATTGACCCGTGGCCATAAGTGCTGTGCCTCCAAAAACTCAGTTCTCTTAAACGAATTGCAGTTTTGGCTGCCGTGCACTTTATGAACTCATATCCAGAGCCGGGAGGTCCAAGATCATTTCCAATTCAGCTTGTGTTGTGGATCTTTGAGCCCCTGTTATTCCTATACAGGCTAGTCTCTGTACCTTATTCAGGTTCTTGAGATAGCATGATTTTTCCACCGCCTTCCACCATACAATAGAGCCATAGGTAAGAATGGCTGTGTACATCCATTGGATGACTTGCGGTCGCATACCCCAACGTACACCGAAGGAGGTCTTTTTGCATGTATAGAATGCACATAGTGCTATTTTCATTCTTTCCTCAGTATTACGCTTCCATGTAAGCTTGGAGTCAAGGATTACTCCTAGGAATTTAGCTTCCTTAGAAAGTATTAGAGGAATACCATTTAGTTTGGGAGGGTTGAAGCCCTCCAGTTTCCGTTTCTTCGTGAACAAAACTAGCTCTGTCTTGGTGGGGTTGACCCCGAGACCGTTCTTAGTTGCCCAAGAAGATAAATCCTTTAATGCATTTTCCATAATGTCATCTGCATATGCTACTATTTTAATGCCCTGATCTTTGAACTTTGTGAGAATTTTGTTGACTACGAGGATCCAGAGCAGGGGTGAGATGACTCCTCCCTGTGGTGTGCCTATAGTAACTGTTTTCTCGATAGTGTTAACTCCTATTTGAGAGTTGATGATTCTGCCATTTAACATGGTGAAGATCCAATCGACAATGACAGATTCAACCCCAACTTCAACTAAGGCAGTCTTTATCGATTCCGTTTTAACGTTATTAAACGCACCCTCGATATCAAGAAATGCTGCCAGGGTATATTCTTTATGTTCAAGACTTTTCTCAATATGTGAAATTGATAGAATGCAGATTAGTCTGATCTCGGATCCGAAACGTTTTTATCAATTCATTAATATTAAGAAAAAATCTGATGGCTTCCCTTCTACTTTGAAATATTTAAATACTTCTTCTGCAGACCCTAAAATAATCAGTAACCTTTTTGCCTCCTTCTTCAGCCAATCATATAGTGATAACACATACGAACCCGACCGCGAATTTTTTAGTTACTTGAAGAATTGCCCTCAAACCTCTCTAGTCTCTATCGACATTAAGACTGATATTGTCACCAAAAAAATAAGTGTGCTAAAAAATGACTTCTCTCCCGGTCCCGATGGCTTACCCACCATATTACTTAAAAAATGTGTTAGTTCACTTTGTAAGCCCCTAACAGCTTTATTTCGTCTTTCACTTTCTCAAGCTACCTTTCCGAAATTATGGAAGGACTCCTTTATCTTCCCTATTCACAAAAAAGGTGCTAAGAACGACATATCTAACTACCGGCCTATAGCCAAACTATCTTCTATCCCCAAGCTCTTCGAAAGCATTGTTTATGACTGCCTTTACTTTCACTGTAAGTCTATATTTTCTCCCCTGCAGCATGGTTTTCTTAAGGGTAGATCAACCACAACTAACCTAACTGAATTTGTATCTAGGTCACTTAATGCATTAGAGAAAGGTAAAGAAGTTGATGTCATAACCACAGATTTTAGTAAAGCTTTTGATAAAATCTGTCATCAAACTATATACCTTAAACTTAATGCCCTTGGATTTCCTCCCTTTTTCATTTCATGGTTAAGATCGTACCTAGAACAACGTCAATACAGGGTTCTCTTCAGGTTCTCAATCTCTGATCCCATCAACGCCACCCACCATAGAATAAGTTTAGTTTTAAGTTTCGCTTGTATTAAGCTAAATAAATAAATAAACTACTTCATGCAGAGCAGTCTCCACTGATTTACCTTTAAGGTAAGCGTGTTGGTAGTTGCGCAACTTGTTTTCGTTAAGAAGTTCTCTAACATGTAGATCAATTATCCTTTCCAGTGTCTTAAGGAGAAACGAGGAGAGACTTATTGGTCTATAATCCTGAGCGGTCGAGTGAGTCGGTTTCCCTGCTTTTGGGATAAAGACTATCTTGACCTTTTTCCAGCTATTAGAGACGTATCTAAGTTTAATACAACTTATGAAGATTACCCTAAGCCACGGAGTTATTACTTTGAGAGCATTTTGAAGAAGAGCTGGAAAAATCTCGTCTTGTCCCGCTGATTTGTAGGGTTTGAACGAGTTTATTGCCCAGATAATCTTTTGCTCAGTAATAATCTGATTTAGTTCTAAATTTGATTCCGTGTGAGTAAAATCCAGCGTGTTCGATTGCAATCAATCAGAACTTTCTGGGTTTTACAACCGGGGAAATGAGTTTCCATGAAGAGCTCAAGCGTTTCTAGGCTCGAGTTCGACCATGATCCATCAGGGTGTTTTATGTACCCCGGGATCGTGGGATTAATGGCCAGGGTTCTACGGAGTCTTGCCGCCTCGCTTGTTTTTTCAATGGATTCACAATGTTTAGCCCACGAATCCTTTTTGGCCTTCCTTAACTCTTTGGTGTAAATGTTAAGTGCGGCTCTATAAGACTTTAAGTCCTCTTCTAATTTACTCAGTCTTTAGTACACCATTCCACCAGGATGGGTTAGTGGAATTATTGGAACGAGATAAAGGGCAGTGTTTTTCAAAAGACATTTTCATTTTGCTAGACAAGTTTTGGACAACAGTGTCAATGGTTGAAGTACTTAGACTTGTATTGTCCTCTGGTGGATCAATACAGTCTTTCAACCATTTTTCGTACTCTGTCCAATTCGTTCTAGTTGGGTTTCTGTAAGGTTTCTTTTCAGTAAAGTTCCTATCTTTAGAGAAGAGTATCCTAAAGTGATCCGAAAAAGATTCTTTAGGTGAGACTCTCCAGTCTTCAACTGAAATTTTACTATTATTGCTACTAAGAGTCAAATCTATGATTTCCTCCCTGTTTTTGTTTCGAAAGATAGGGTGATTGCCCCTATTGCATAACGATAAATTAGAACAGAGAATATATTCAAAAATTGACTCACCCCTTTTATTGATGTCCTTAGAGCCCCATTGAGTGTGGTGAGCGTTGGCATCACATCCTACCACCAAAGGTGTATCGCTTGCTGTGGCATGGACCACCAGATCGCGGACTGTTCTTGATGGTGGGCTCTCCTCCTCGTACGGCATGTACGTCGACGCTGGAATGAAGCTTCCTTCATTCGATTCGACGCTAATACAAACATCCATATTATTGCCGGTTAAAATAATAAAAGCGTTAGTACAAGTACTATGCGTAGTAGTAGTCGTTAAGAAGCGCTGCTTGATAGGGAAAAAGATCGCCATTGCTGCTTGTACTAAACTAAACAAAAAATTAGTTTGGGGGTACTCACATGATGAGCTTAATTCAATGAATTGGAAACAAGATGTATCTGGTGATGTAATACAAAATTCTAACAGAAACACATTTTTTTCTTTTTATATTTGTTTTTTTTTTTTTAAATCGTGACATATTAAATTGAAATGCTTATAACTTTTGAACCAAAGCTAGCTTTGTGATGTTTTATACTTTTTTGAAAAGCTAAAAAATCAAGCAAGTTTTTAAAAATGATAACCAGTATTGTGTAATATGACTTTTTTTAATACAACTGTTTTAAAGTTCGATGTAAAAAATTAAGTTTGATAAGAATATGATTTTAAATATTAATATTTTGCAAAATAGTGCCAAAAATTGAAATTTTTTAAATGCACAAATATTGAATGTTTATTCAAAATTGTAAAATGTTAACATATAGTAAAAACAAAAATCATTTGTGGACAGGGTGATTGAAAAACCGACTAAAAGTAGGTGTTTTTGAAAATTTCATTAAAACAACCGTTACTCGCAAACGGTTGGGATGCGGTATAGACAAGTTACCAAATTCTGGTAGGTCGTGAATTGACCATTCATGATATACAGTTTGGACCACGGAGGGACACCCTGTATATGATAAACAAGTAAACTATAACAATTTGTCCATCATTGACAATCAATCGACCATCGAAAATTAAAAAAAATACATAGAATCATAAACATACATACATTTATGATGATCATGTTCTCCAGGTGATTTTAAAGTAGTTATTTTAGACTTGCGTACACCATGTACATTTATTTAAGTCTGTGTATCTCTCTAAGTTGAGCATATCTATAAGCCAACTGGTTTAGTTGTGAAAGAACGATCTTAAAAGCCATAAATAATAAATTCCACTGTCTGGATCTTACTTATATTTTTTCGTGCAGCCAGCTCTTGCATCTTGAGAATATAACTCATCACACTTGTATTGGAGGAAGAAAATGTTGTTTTCTTCATTTGATCAGTGATTTCAAAATACGTAAAGTTGTGGCCAAAATTTGCAAGAAAATTTGTACGGAACTCTTGATACTTGGTTAAATTATCAATTCGCAGAAATAAGGCAACTTCAGTCTCAGATTTCATCGAAAAATGAATTTTAATTGAAAAGTTTGATCAGACTCAACGGAATCAAACACAAGTTTAAAATCAAGTATCCATTTGATGGCATCATACGAGTAGTCTTCGGTTTTCGGATTTCATTAAAATCTGGCTTTGTTTTGTATTGCCGATAACATTTTCTTCTACTAGTTCTTTCCGTAATTCAACCAATTTCTTGAGGTTTAAGGACAGACTCCTCTTCTTCATAGTTGCTTGCATTATTAGACAACGTAGAAGGAATTTCTGTATTTATACTGGAACGTAAACAATCTGCGTATAATTTTCGTAATTATTGATTCGTTGCAGTTGTTGAAAATTCAACTCCAGCATTCGTTAGGGCGTTATTTTTTATTCATCATTAATCAATAATAATAACAACAAAGCAACCTTCGTCAAGTGCAGTCGCATTTTCTTTTCGCTCCGCAGTTGCCTTTTGCCACCTTTTCACCGACCCCAAATATCATACAAACAAAAAAAAAACCTATCAATATACTCGCAGCGTGTGATATACGTACCCGACCCACTTTACTGCCCATCGCCGTTTCCCATTACACCAGCATTTTTTTCTTTTTTTCTTGTGTATTAACAAGTATAGAAAAAATTAAAAACAACTGACAAAAAAATCAAATCAAAAACCCTAAACAAAACATATCTTTTTCTATTTTTTTTCTGATTCAATTAATTATGTCGTGCGCGAATAAAATGTGTGTCATCGTTGACTCAAACTCGGAACTGTTGAAGTGCAGTGGCCTTTGTGGGAAATACCTTCACCCCTCTTGTGCTGGCTTGGCCAGAAAGGCAAGTGTATACCTGAAAGACTATCTACGCAATTTTGCGTTTTATTGCGATGAATGCAATAAAATATCCGTGTCGGATATTATGATTGCAATTCAATGTCTAAAGGAATCCCTGTCTAGTGAACATTCCGTGTGCCAAAATCAAATTTCTAATCTCTCTAAGAAATTTGATCACGTCTGTAATAGTGTTGAAGACTCAAACATCCAATGTCAACAATCGTCCACCCAGTGCCTTTCCACGATACGTTCCCTGGAAAAACAATATTGTGACGTAATCGGTGGATTGAATTCTCTTCGTTTAGACATTGACGATAAATTAAAGGTGTTGACTTGTTCGGCAAACGATCTAAAGAAAAACTTGTCTGACCAGTTAAACCTACTGAAATCGGATATTGATTGCTGTTTTCAAAGTTCGTCATCCCGGCTCTCCCCCTCTTCCAATCATTTGAGTGATGTTACAAATGTTAGACTCGTTAACGAATTTGAAAACATTAATTGTATGCTTTCGCGGGTTTCAACTGCACTCATATCTATTGCAACGCTCCAGCCAAGAAAGTCTTCTCATTCCAGCCCCCAGGTTCAAGACGACAAGGAAGACCGAACCTACGGTACAAGGACCAAGTGACCGCGGATGCCAAAGCGCTTGGTCTCGGTGACTGGAGAGTGCATGCGAGGGATCGTTCACGATGGAAGACTGCAGTATCTCAGGCTGAGACCCTTCATGGATTGTGATAACAAACAACAAACAAATATCTATTGCTTACGATGTAAGTAATCAAGAACAAAAATATATGAGTGTGCAACGTGAACTTGAAAGCCTTAATGTCCAATCGTAGAAAATTGAATCGCTTCTCTACGACGTCATTAAACAACCCGGCATACCGTCGTGTGATATCGGGAACGTATCCATTCGTGATGAAATCCATGCGGCAAACCTGGGTGCTGACCCTCTGCAACAATCCACCTCAGTAAATACCATTGCGGAAGAAGAAGTAATCAACAAATTTGGTCATTCCTGGAAGTTATCCGATTGGAATTTGAGACTTAGCAGGCTGGAATCCGCCAACAACACATGGTTCGTGCTGAACAATTGTCCCGGATATGCTGATGCTACATCGATTCGCTCCTATTTTAAACGAGAATTGGCACGAGTACGATAACTTTGGCGACAAGATATAATAACGGTTTTTGGTAGAGGGGCTTAAAACAAGCATTTTTTACTATGGGAGGGGGGGTCTATCTCCCCCCGTTTAGGCGGTAGGGGCAATTTAAAAAAATTGTTAATTAAAATGAAAAAATTTAATTAAAAAATAACGGTAATACTTACAATTAAGTATCATCCCTTTTTTTAAAGCCAACATTCTGTTTTATTAGTTTTTAATTCAAGTCAAAACTATGCGTAGTTTTTGAAAAATTTAATTTTAAACTCAAAATTTGAGTAAAAAAAGTTAAAAAAAAGGTTTAAAGTGTAATTTTTCAATACTTCAAAAATATCTACCATTGTTTTTATTTCAAAATTTATTGCTCTTATATGTTTTTGATCAAAAACTGAAAACTAGATGATTGTATGTCTTTTAGTTTTTGAGAAAATTGAAAATAACCACGACTACTATTTTAATTTAATTATTTTTTTTTGCTTGAGTGGTCTTATTTTGATAGCAATAATGGTATTTGCGTATGCGTAATGCGTGTTTGGGTGTATGCAACAGTAAGGTGTGCGCGAGTTTGGGTGTATGCAACAGTGGCATCTGCAACCCCCCTGCTTGGGCGCACTATAAGATTTGGGGTGGGTGCGAGGTGGAGTGGGTGCAAGGTGGGGAGGGTGAAAGGTGAGGTGGGTGCAAGATGGGGTGCATGCAAAGTTTCTTTTGCATTTAAATAAGCTGGGTTTAAGAAAAATTAATTTATCCTTGGTATATCTTAATCCATATTCGATTATTACTATCAAAATAAGACTACGTTAATACTTAAGCAAGGAAAAAGTAATTTAATTAAAATATTTTTTTTGGTAATTTTAAATTTTCTCAAGAACTAGAAGACATAAAGTCATCTAGTTTTCAGTTTTTGATCAAAAACAAATAAGAGCAATGAATTCTAAAAAAAAAAATAGTAGATAATCTAAAAATTTTGAAAAATTACACTCTAAACCATATTTTTAACTTTTTTGTTGACCAAATTTTGAGTTCAAAACAATTTTTTTCAAAAACTATGCATAGTTTTGACTTGATTTAAAAACAAGCTAATAGACAAAAGTGTTGGCTTTAAAAAAGGTATAATACTTAACTGTAAGTATTACCGTTATTTTGTAATTATTTTTTTTCCATTTAATGTACATGTTTTTTTAAATTGCCCCTACCGCCTAAACGGGGGGAGATAGACCCCCCCTCCCATAGTAAAAAATGTTTATTTTTAACTGTTCTATACAAATCCGTCATTAAACTTTGTCGCCAAAGTTATCGTACTCGCCCCCGAGAATTCTGTGTCAATATCTGCGAATGTCTTCAATTGTCTAAAAGAAGATTCAAGTTCCTGATTCCCTCCAAATATAACTGGATGTTTCATCACCAAAGAGGATATATACAACTTGTTCGAAAGCAGCTTTCCAGAATGAGTAGCAATAATAAGTCTAACAACACCAAACCTAATCCCAAACCTATTAACAAACCTAATCTAAACCTAATCCCAAACAAAATATTGAAACAAACTGGACTCTTAAAACACAAATATTTCCAAACTTTTCTCTCTCTAACCAACTTTCGTCCCTTAAACAGAAAACTTCTCCTACCTCTATAAAGCCTCCATCCAAACGAGTTTCTTTTAACCCTTCTCATCTGGGTCTTGGTTTTCGCCTTCCGATGGTTGATCCTCCTGCCAAAACACCCCCGTATCCAAATTTCATCCATTCTCACACCCTTAACCCTGCTTCTTCTTCATCAGTTTCCCAAGAACCACAAGGATTCCTTAACCCAATGATCCCTCCAAATGTTAAATTAACTAAACATTTATCTGAGGCCAATATTAATGATCGGTATGTTATGTCCCGTCTTAGAGACCACAAAATATACAATAATGTTCGTCTTTACCTAGCTTTTCTGCACGACAAACCAGATTCTGTTTGCTTTGAAGGTAAAACAAATACGAACATAAAGGTTTTGATCTCCCAAGAAGGCCTCCCTACCAAACGTGATGCACTTATGGAAATATTCTTGAAATTCCATGATGGTCTTGAAATTTCTCCTCAAAAAGTTAGAGAAGACTTAACCTCTTTTGCGTCCTTTATCTCTTCAAAACGATTATCTCATATCCAAAAATCCCGTGCAGATATGAAGAAATACTATCGCTCCTAACCTGAAGACCACCAAACCTAAATGTCTTAGCCTTTACTATCAAAATGTAAGTGTTGTAAAGTGCGTACTTCACAACATTCCCTTATCATCCTTTCTTATCCCGTTACAATTCAACCCATTGCCACTTCAAATTCCCACAGTCATCATTTCCTTTGATTGACCAATTCAACCCATTGCCACTTCAAATTCCCACAGTCATCATTTCCTTTTGATTTGATTGACCAATATCCGACCCACTTATAATTCCCATATTCATCATTTCCTTTTAATTACCTACAAAAATTCCATTCAACTCCAATGTTGTCAACCACGCGATCAACGATCGCTCCACTTAAACCAAACCCATTCACTTTTTCAATCCATTAAACTTCTCCAATTTCTTTGCCTGCTACACTGAAACCAAACCCAAAATTCCCAGTTCATCATTTTCCATTTTCCTATATTCAACAATCAATGCACTCCCTTTTCAAACCCATTAAACGTGCATTGAACCCTATAGCAACTACAAACAAGCACACTTGTGCTCATGTTGCATTTTTGCTGTTTCGTCGTGTCGGGTGACGAGCCATCGACGTTGCACTCTGTAACTTGAATTCGGACGGTTCGGTCGACTGCTATATCATCTTTTCGACAATATACTAATTCTTGTTTCGTCTTCTATATCTTTTTCGATAATCATATAATATTCTAATTCTTGTGTATAAATAAACTTAGACTTAAGTAAATTTAAGTAAATATTATAAAAAAGTGAAAATAAAGAAAAAACAAAAGGGTACACTTCTGTTACCGAAAACAATACGTCTTTTTTATTTTAAGAAACTTGGAACTAGAAAAACATAACACAAATTTACAGGAAAAAACCCAACTGAGAATCGTACAGCTCAGTTAAAATAAATATAGCACAACAAAAAAATTGGTGTCAGATGTGGGGTTTGCCACATCTGACACCAAAGTGAAAGTGTTTAGTGCCAAGTGATACTCCTTACAAACAAACAAAAAAAAATATAACAATCGAAACAGTTAAAAAAAAAAAAAAAAAAATCATTGAAGCAGTGAACCAAAAAAAAAAAAACGTCTGATTATCTAAAAAAAAAAAATTAATACAAACAAAATAAAAACAAGTGAAACCTACAAACTACAGAAACAATAATAAAAGACTATTAATCATCTTTAAACCAACTACCACCTCTTTCATTCATCTTTAACCTACTAGATCTTCAGCAGCATCAACATTCATCTTTAACCAACCATCATCCACACTATAAGATATAATTTTTAATATTCAATTAAATAAGAGGCAAGAAAAAATTATATATTATTTACTACTTACTTTTACTTACTTATTATTACTCATTATCATTACCTTTTTTTTTACCTATTTTCTTGTTTTGCAATTGCATAAATTTTTTTTTATAATTTAATTAAATTTTGCTCATTATAATAATTAGAAGTTTATGTCTAAACATAAGACTATAGACTGCGAAGAATCCGATTCAAGTACTGTCGAAAACTCCTCTTCCTCTGAGACCTCTAATTCTATTCTTGAAACCGAAACAGAAATGGCTCGAAAACAACCAAACTACTTCATATAACCCGTTTCAATCAAAACTTAAAAATCCAATCTCTTGTAATTTTTGTAAGAAAACTGGTCATAGCGTCGAACAGTGCTATCTAAAGAAAAATAAGGAACAGCTTCCTTCATTCAAAAGTGAGGTAAGGAAAGTAACTATTACTTGTAGTTACTGTAAGAATCTCGGGCATCATATAAGCGAATGTCGAAAAAGGGAATATAATAATAATAAAAAAAATAATAATAATACTAATTCTAATTCTAATTCCTCCTCAACTGTAAACAAACATTCGGAAAACCGTTCAGAGGCCGAAACCAGTGGCAGGCTTCGGACCCAAACTTAATCTCCTCTCGCCACATCCTACACATAAATTTAAAAAATAATATAAGTAGAGTAGATTCAATTAAACTTTCTTCTGAAACCTTGCTAAATCCTAAACCTTCTAAATTTCTAATCGATGGCGGTAGTGAAATTTGTCTGATTAAAATAGATAAAATAAAACCAGAATTACCCATCGACTCTAATATAATTCATTCCCTATCTGGTATAACTGATTCTGTTATCCGTACCAAAGGAGTTATACAACTTCTTATTAATCTCCCTAAAAACGTTACAATTTCTTACCCTTTCCATGTAGTAGATAAAAACTTTCCCATCAGTACCGATGGAATAATAGGTAACAATTTCTTGGATGACCATAAAGCTCAAATAAATTATGGTACCAAAATACTTACCTTCTCATGGGAAAACTACCTAATCGACTATGATCTTATTCCTTCTAATCTAGTTAATATTCCTCCTAGATCCGAAATCATTGTTCCAGTCCTCAAGGAAATTAATGTGGATAGTATATGCCTCTCCCAGCAATTCCCCAATGGATTATATATTGGCAATAGCATTACTCCTGCCAATAGTTCTATCTCATACATATCCGTCGTTAACTCCTCTGAATCCCCCATTGAGTTTAATACTGATGATATAGTATTTGACGAAGTCTCTAATTACAATATTTTGCAAATTCAACACTATCCTGCTTCTTATGAAAGAATTAAAACTATACAAGACCTAGTCGTGACTGATCACAGGACCAAAAATGAAAAGGACTCTATTTTAGATTTATGCTGCTTGTACAGTGACTTATTTTTTATAAAAGGAGATAAATTAACCCATACCTCCTCTGTACAACATCCTATCATAACACAAGATGCTACACCTACATATATAAAACCCTACAGGTTGCCGGAAGCACAACGACAAGAAGTAAATAAACAAATCCATGAGATGATGGACGATAATATTATCCAACCATCGAATAGTCCGTGGAATTTCTCACTAATTGTCGTTCCGAAAAAACCTGATAAAGATGGTAACAAGAAATGGAGAATCGTTGTCGATTTTCGCAAACTCAACGACAAAACTGTCGGTGACGCATTTCCATTACCTAACATTACTGATATTCTGGATCAGTTAGGGAGTTCAAAGTTCTTCTCAACTTTAGATCTAGCCAGTGGCTTCCATCAAATCGAAGTTCGCCCGGAAGATAGAGAAAAGACCGCTTTCTCTTCTCCTTTTGGTCATTACGAATTCATTAGAATGCCTTATGGATTAAAAGGTGCTCCAGCCACCTTCCAAAGGTTAATGAATAATGTTTTGACTGGACTTCAAGGTATAAAAACTTTCGTTTATATGGATGACATTGTGGTATATGGTAAGACTTTAGAAGAACACAATTCAAAATTTAGAGAAATCTTCGAACGTCTTAAAATACGTAACTTAAAATTGCAACCTGATAAATGTCAATTTTTGCGAACTGAGCTCACATATTTAGGACCTGATCCACAAAAAATCGAATGTGTGAAAAATTTCGCACAACCCAAGAACGCAAAAGAAATAAAAAGCTTCCTGGGTCTTGCAGGTTATTATCGGCGCTTCATAAAAGATTTTGCAAAAATTTCTAAACCTCTTACTAATCTTTTACGAAAGGATGTTCGCTTCGACTGGACTCCTCTTTGTTCAAATTCTTTTCATGGATTAAAAGAAAAACTTATTAATCCACCACTCCTCCAATATCCCGATTTTACTAAAAACTTCATTCTTACAACGGATGCTAGTGACTTTGCTATTGGTAGTGTCCTTTCACAAGGTGAAGTTGGTAATGACCTTCCTATCTCTTATGCATCACGAACTCTTAATAAAAGTGAAAAAAAATATTCTACTACAGATAAAGAACTTTTGGCTATCGTTTGGTCAGTTAAACATTTCCGACCATATCTGTATGGAAGAAAATTTCAACTTTACACTGATCATAAACCGCTAGTTTATATACACAATTGTAAAAACATAAATTCTAGAATGATGAGATATCGCCTACAGCTCGAGGAGTTTGAATATGAAATCATCCACAAAAAAGGTGAACAAAATACAAATGCAGATTGCCTAATAGTCCAGTCAAAATAGAGATTTGACTTAGCCAAAATTCGCATAGAGCTGAAAATTGGCAGAGACGTTAAATACCTCATTATAATTGAAATGTCAAAAATCCCCTTCGATCCTCCTTGTGCAAAAAATTCTATTCAAGGTCAAACATACAAAATTACGGTTTTTTCCATTTTTCTTGGAAACGGTAAATTTTATCGTGAAAATAGATCAGGCAAAACTTGTTGATCACACAATTCTCTACAAAAATGGTCCAGAAACTTTTTCTCATAAGACTCACCATTCGTGAGATATCGCGGTTTTAAAAATTACAAAATTCAGATTTTACATAATATGCACTTAAATGCAGTCTGTATACGTCATCGGACGTTCAATATGAATACAAATAAGTCTCGCTTTATTTCAATGTTATGTGAAGAATTTACAGCTGCTGGTGTTTCAATAAAACATGCTGATAATGATGCTGATGTCCTTATAATTGAAACGTATTTTTTTTTTGATTATTGAAATTATAGTTTTCCGTCGGCTTTTTTGGTCAAATCAACTCAATATAATTGAAACAGCAATAGAACAATGGACAAGTTCAAACATCAAGTTGTTGGGGAAGATGTTGCTTTGTTGATATTACTGACTGCACGGACTCCAAATGATAAAATTATTTACTTTTTGAAACCTTGGAAAGCTTAAGTACAATCAGCAATATATTCATCACAAAGTCTGACTGCATATCCGAAATGTCAAGCTCAAATTTTATTTTTACATGCAATAACAGGTTGCGATACTACATCAGCAATGTTTAAAAGAGGTAATATAGCAGTATTTAAATTGTTCGAAAAACGTAATGATTTAATTGATTGCGCAGAAGTATTTACAAAGATTGACTCTTCTCCATACGACATCGTTACAAATGGAATTCGTTTTCTCCTTACAATGTATGGTGCTCCAAAAAAAATTGATTCCATAGACAAATATAGATATTTAAGGTTTGTAAAATCTGCATGGAACACTAAAACAGTACAGTTGTCTTGTCTGCCTCCAACATCTGCTTCTGCATTTCAACACTTGTATCGTGTTTATTATCAAGTTTAAGTGTGGCTAGGCAATGAGTTGGACCCAGAAGAATGGGGTTGGAAATTAACGGATAATTATTTGGAGCCAATTCAAACTCTACTACCACCTGCTCCAGAAGAACTGCTTAACACTATTTTTTGTAACTGCAAGACGGATTGCAGTAAGAATTGTGGCTGTCAAAAAGTGGGTTTATTTTGTTCACCAGTATACATTAGTTGTCAGGGTCAGACTTGCTCCAATATTGAATTAAATACAACAGATGAAGATATTTATGATGTTGATAAAGAGACTATGCATCCCTTTTCTTAGAACAGAGAACAGAAATTCTGAAGGAAGAAGAAAATGAAGATGAAGAAATAATTGTCGACGTAGAATTAGACAATTATCTATCATAATAACATTTAAAAGGAAACAACCTATTCATCTTCGATCATTTGTGATGAAGATATTGCTGATTGTACTTGAGCTTTCCCAGGTTTCAAAAAGTAAATAATTTTATCATTTGGAGTCCGTGCAGTCAGTAATATCAACAAAGCAACATCTTCCCCAACAACTTGATGTTTGAACTTGTCCATTGTTCTATTGCTGTTTCAATTATAAGGACATCAGCATCATTATCAGCTTGTTTTATTGAAGCACCAGCAGCTGTAAATTCTTCACATAACATTGAAATGAAGCGAGACTTATTTTTATTCATATTGAACGTCCGATGACGTATACAGACTGCATTTAAGTGCATATTATGTAAAATCTGAATTTTGTAATTTTTAAAACCGCGATATCTCACGAATGGTGAGTCTTATGAGAAAAAGTTTCTGGACCATTTTTGTAGAGAATTGTGTGATCAACAAGTTTTGCCTGATCTATTTTCACGATAAAATTTACCGTTTCCAAGAAAAATGGAAAAAACCGTAATTTTGTATGTTTGACCTTGAATAGAATTTTTTGCACAAGGATGATCGAAGGGGATTTTTGACATTTCAATTGTAATAAGGTATTTAACGTCTCTGCCAATTTTCAGCTCTATGCGAATTTTGGCTAAGTTATGACTTATTTTTGTCTATTTTGACTGGACTATAAGCAGAATTGCAAAAATGACTCTTCGTTCAGATACAAAACCGTCTTCTAATTCTTCTCAAGATTCGTCTTCTGCAACATCTTCTAATTCGTCTCCTAACCCATTTACTATATCGTCTATTACCTCGTCCGAAAATACTAACTCCTTTTCTACATCGTCAAATCCTAAATCTTGTTCTTCACCAGCAAATACAAATTCGTCTTCTTCAATGTCAATTACTAATTCTTGTCCCCCATCCATAAATTCAAGTTCGTCTTCAAAATCTTCAATTCCTAATTCTTGTTCAAAGTCTTCAAATAAAAATAAAAATTCTAATTCTTGTTCAAAATCAATTCCTAATTCTTGTTCAAATTCTTCAAATAAAAATAAAAATTCTAATTCTTGTTCAAAATCAATTCCTAATTCTTGTTCAAATTCTTCAAAAAATACGAATTCTAATTCTTATACAACGCCTTTGGTCATAACTACTAATTCTTCGAATATTCCTTCATCAAAACCAGATCTGACAGAAAATGAAATCAAAACTATTCTTAAGGAATTTCATTCAAATCCCATTGGAGGACACTGTGGTGTCAACAGAACCTTTAAACGTATAAAATTATATCATAGTTGGAAAAATATGTTTCAAGATATAAAAAACTCTATTAAAAATTGCGAACTCTGTCAGAAAAACAAAGTAACAAAATATACCATGGAACCTATGGTTATAACTTCAACTTCCAAATACCCCTTCGAAAAAATTTCTATCGATATCGTTGGTCCCTACCCTATAACAAATAATAATAATAAATATCTTTTAACATTCATTGATGACCTTACAAAATACACTGATGCAATTCCTTTACCAAATCAAGAGGCAAATACAATCGCCGAAGAATTTGTCAAAGAAATAATATTTCGTTATGGCACACCCAAATACGTTTTGTCAGATCAAGGCCAAAACTTCCTAAGCGACATATTCAAAAATGTATGCAAACTTCTTAAAATTAATAAACTCCAAACTACTGCATACCGACCTCAATCAAATGGTTCTTGCGAAAGAAGCCACAGAAACTTCGTGGAATATCTCCGTTGTTTTATCAATAAATCTCAAGATGATTGGGATAATTGGATAAAATATGCCGTTTTCGTCCATAACACGACCCCGAACACTTCAACATCATTTACTCCGTTCGAACTCATGTATGGTAGACAGGTTGAACTTCCTTCTAGCGTAACAAAAAATCCAGAAATTTGCTACAATTACGATTTGTATGCCAACGAACTTAAATCAAGGCTTCTGTACCGAAGTACTTGTCAGTCAAAGTGATGCACCTTGATGACAGAAGATAGTTGAAGTGATGCACCACAATATCTTATCGGAATTCGTGAATGTTGAATTTCCGCTAGTTCAAATTTAATCAAAATTAAAATAACAACACCGTTATACTTGGTTGTCACAGAAAAAAGATAACAAATTTATTATATTAATTCCTTATATACTATTCTTAACTTGTTGAAAATGAAAAACTATTACTGAATACGTTCATCAAACTATGTAAACATTGTAACATGACAACTTATGAATTCTGTCAAATAAACTTATTCTAATTTATAACCTACTCCGTGTTGCACTTTTCTTAACAGGTTATGGGCCTTTAAAGTCACGATTTAAATTAGATTCAATTAATATTTTAAATAAATAGATGTACAATTAGAAAATTTAAAATTTGTTTTTTAAAATAAAGTTATTTTTTGCAAATAATTGTACACGATTCCATAGTTTTTTGTCGATTTATAACCTGATAGGTAAGAAATGGCTTCATCATCGATCACATTTCCATTCGAGAAGCTGCGTGGTCGTGAGAACTTCGACATATGGAAGCGACATGCGAAATCATACCTGGTTATAAGGCATTGCTGGAAGATAATCGAAACAGGATTATCTGCAGAGCCGAGCGAAAAAGAGTTGGAGTTGAATGAGCGTGCATTAGCTGAAATAACCTTAATGGTTGAGCCAAGTAACTTTGCACATATCGCAACATCTACTGTGGCAAAAGATGCATGGGAGGCTCTGGTTTCAGCGTATGATGACAGTGGCTAAAGCAATTGGTACAACTCAAGTTAACCGACTGCGAATCAATGCAGGAGTATATCAATACGATGGTTCTGACGTCACTGAGAGTCCAAAACGCCGGCTTAAATATTGACGACGAATTAACAGCATCTCTGATGCTTGCCGGGCTGCCTGATGACTTTCGGGCACTGGTTTTGGCAGTGGAAAATTCCAAAAAGGTGCTTACTGTGGACGTCGTGAAGAATTTGCTCCTCCAAGACGTTAAGTTTGATAATAAAAGTGCTGATAGTGCACTTTACACGAAAAAGAAATCAAGTACAGCCAGATATCGTTGCCATACGTGTAAGCAGGTTGGCCACTTTACAAAAACCTGCCCAAATAGAAACAAGAAGTCAAACCCCAACAGCGACAAGAATAGGAGAGATAAAGTATTGTTTGCTTCTCTCTTCGTCAACAACAAAAGTTCTTCCGACTGGTTTGTCGATTCGGGAGCTACGACTCATATGACGTATGAAGAAAATTTGTTGTTCAATAAAAAACAGCCGGTCACAAATAAAGAAGTCATCGTTGCAAATAATCAAAAAATTTCTGTGAAGTGTTCTGGTGATGTGAAATTATCTCTGAAAGATAAAAAATTCAATGCTGTGTTAAAGAATGTCGAATACTTACCTGAACTATGTGCTAACCTCCTTTCAGTTCGTCAAATGACAAAAAATGGTAACAAAGTGGTGTTTGAGAATGACATTTGTAAAATATATGATGATGAAAGCAATTTAATTGCCACAGCAAGTGCTATAAACGATTTGTATCGTCTTAATTGTGAACCCATGAAAGTGCCGGCACATAACAAACAAGCATTGTCAGTGGCGAGTACATATGATTTGTGGCATCGTAGATTAGGTCATATTTGTGATCAGAACCTAACCAAAGTTATGAATTCTTCATCTGGTGTCAAATTCTCTGCGGGGAATGGTGAAAAATGCATTGTTTGCATTAAAGGGAAACAAACACGTGCACCTTTTAAAGACACTGGAACTCGTGCAAAAAGTCTTCTTGATCTAGTGCATTCTGATGTCATGGGCCCACTGAAGTCAAGATCATATTCTGGAGCAAGATTTTTGGTCACATTCGTCGACGACTTTAGTCGCAAAGTGTTTGTGGTGCCCATTAAGCACAAATCTGACGTCTTTGACGAGTTTGTGAGGTTCAAGAGCCTTGTTGAGAATCAGTGCTCAAAGAAAATCAAAGTGCTACGTACCGACAATGGCACTGAGTACACTGGAAATGTGTTTAAAAGTTTTTTGGAAAAGAATGGTATCATACACCAAAAAACTGCTGTCTACACGCCCGAACAGAATGGCGTTGCGGAACGTATCAACCGCACTATAATTGAAAGAGTGCGTTGTATGCTGTTGGATTCCGGTTTGGACAACAAGTTCTGGGCAGAAGCGGCCACAACTGCAGCCTTAGTGAATCGAGTACCTTGTAGGAGCAACGACTGTTCACCAGAAGAAATTTGGTCAGGGCGAAAGCCAGATTTGGGACACCTTCGTATCTTTGGCTGCAAAGCCATGGCGCATGTTCCAAAAGAAAAGCGGACCAAATTAGAGGCAAATTCAGTGGAATGTATCCTACTTGGGTACAGTACAGAGTCAAAAGCCTATCGATTGTTCAATCCTTTGACGAAGAAAATCGTAACGAGTCGTGATGTCATATTCATGGAGTCTGACAGCAAGGTAAATTCCAATGACAACAAAAATATTAATACTCTTGTTTCACCCTTAGTTGACCTCTCGGACGATGATGGGAACACCGTTGTCAATTCAGGGGAAGAAGTTGTAATAGATTTGCCAACGTCGAGCTTGAAAGCTGAACCCCATGAAGGTCCACCCGATAATGAAACTACTACGAGTGAACTTTCAGACTATGATGATGCTGATGACCAAACATTTGTTCCAGATGAGGATGTAACTATCTTAGAAGATGCAGACATGATGCGGCGTTCTGAACGGATTATGACCCTGCCAAGGCCAAACTACAATCTTGTAGCAACAGATCAAACCCTCAGTGATCCTGCAAGTCCCAATAAAGCTTTTTCGAGTTGTGATGCTGAACTTTGGAGAAACGCGATGCAAGAAGAGTTTGACTCATTGATTTCAAATGAAACCTGGACGTTAACTGAGTTGCCGCCTGGTAAGAAGGCGATTTGCTCCAAATGGGTGTTCAAAACAAAATTTGATACTGAAGGTAAACCCATTCGACGGAAGGCAAGGTTGGTCGTGAAAGGTTTTTGTCAGCAGAAAGGGATCGACTATATGGAGACCTTTGCACCTGTGGTGAGATACTCATCAATCCGTTATTTGTTGGCACTAGCGGCTAGACATGATCCCTAGTACATCAGATGGATGCTGTAACGGCGTTTTTGAACGGTGAGTTAAAAGAAGATATTTATATGACACAGCCAAGCTGTTTCGAAGATGGTTCCAAAGGAGTATGTAAGCTGCGTAAATCTCTTTATGGACTCAAGCAATCCAGTAGAGTGTGGAATGAAAAGCTCAATCATGTTCTGATAAAAATGGGTTTAAAGCGCAGCGATGTCGATCAGTGCATTTATTATGAATATTCTGGAGAGCAGATGTTATTCGTTGCCATTTATGTCGATGACGTGCTGATTTTTTCGAACTCACTTGATCTGGTGAATAATTTGAAGGATGAGCTGTCCAAAAACTTTAAAATGAAGGATATGGGTGAAGCCTCGTCAGTTTTAGGCATAAGGATCAAGCGAAGTAAGTCGTCCTTAAAAATTGATCAATCTCAGTATATTTCAGATATTTTGAGACGCTTTAAAATGGATGACTGCAATCCTATCTCCACACCGGTAGACCTTAATCAAAAGCTGTCTTCAGATATGTGTCCCAAAGATGATAATGAAAAACAACGAATGAAGGATGTGCCTTATATGCAGGCAATAGGCTGTTTGCTTTTTGCTGCTGAAATCACACGTCCCGACATCTGCTTTGCCGTGAATCTATTGAGCAGATTTAGTACAAATCCAGGGAAGGCGCACTGGTCAGCTGTAAAACGCGTGATGAGATACCTGAAGGGTACGATTGACAAAGGCATTGTCTATCGTAAGGAAGCATGTGATATGGTTGGATTCTGTGACGCAGACT
This sequence comes from Eupeodes luniger, assembly GCA_951509635.1. NCBI lineage: Eukaryota > Metazoa > Arthropoda > Insecta > Diptera > Syrphidae > Eupeodes > Eupeodes luniger. Next base: position 172,891,983 of record OX608073.1, on the reverse strand, counting down.
GGGCTGGCGATATGGATGCCAGGCGATCCACAACTGGCTATGTGTTTACATTCCAATCAGGTGCTTTATCATGGGCTACAAAACGTCAACGAACCGTCGCGCTCTCTTCAACCGAAGCTGAGGTTATGTCAGTTGTTGCTGCTATCCAAGAGTCTGTCTGGCTTAAACGCCTGGAAGGTGAGCTATCTCCAGATGCACCAAAAACAATGTTACTTCACTGCGATAACAAGAGTGCTATCCACATTGCTTCAAACAACTCTTATTCGCCGAGAACGAAACATGTTGATATCAAGGCAAAATTTATTCGCGAAAAGTTAGAGAGTTCAGAAGTCAAGCTGCAATACCTTCCAACAGACCAGATGTTGGCAGATATTCTTACTAAAGGCGTACCTGCTGCAAAACAAATCTATTTTGTAAATGGTTTTGGTCTAAAATAATATGTAAAGTACTTTGTATTCCTTTAATGAATTTTATATACTTAAATACTTAGTACATACCTACCACTATACCATGTATATTTTTTCAATACTTCAAATATTTTCTTTATAAATGAATTATAGTTAAATAACTTTCAGACAATATTTACATTGTTTAATTCAGATTTTATTATTAATTTTTTTGTACAAATAAAAAATTAATTTTTAAAATAAAGAGTACCTAGTTCTTCAGGGAAGGTGTTGAAAATGAAAAACTATTACTGAATACGTTCATCAAACTATGTAAACATTGTAACATGACAACTTATGAATTCTGTCAAATAAAATTATTCTAATTTATAACCTACTCCGTGTTGCACTTTTCTTAACATAACTCTACAGCTATGTCATAATACCTCAACACGAAATTATTGCATAATTGTACATTTTGCTTAGTACAATAATTTTGTACTGACCTATATAATGACAACAAATAAAAATAAATAAATTTGCTTACTTTTACTTAATGCTAAACGATGTCCGGAATACCACGCGCGCGGTTGTTGACTTATATTATTTTGAAATATGAGAAATATGAGTCAAGTCAGCAACCGCGACTTGTATTATTTAATTGTCATCGTTCTATTTTCTGTGTTTAAACATACTCCCCACCTTGAACTCTGTTCAAACGTGTAGTGTAAAGGCTTCTTGGGTTGGTGATGTCATTGTCGACGGTTGGGAATTCCTTGGGTAAAATATTCGGCGGCATACACATCTCCAGATAATGTGCAAACTGATGCCTAGTGTGAAAATGATAGCTGCAAGGCTTGATGCAATTGATGGGTGTCGTTGTTCTTAAATTCCGTGAGAGTTTCTTCAAGTTGTTGTTGCTGAATTTCTCTTTGTAGAATTTTCAGGTTGTTTGTTTCTTGTACTACTTGGATTGGATGGTGAATAATGAGTTGAGTTGACTGTGGTAATTGGCTTGTCATGTCCGATAGGTTGTGTGACGGGATATATGAGCTTGTTGCACTACTTTTGAACATGTTGTGACCTTGAATGGTGAATCGGTCAGTTTTGATACTGCATCCCGATGGAACGGTTATTATTCCAGCATCCTTTAAGGACACTTGCGTCAAATTCCTTGCGCAGACGACGTTAATTGTTGATGGCCTTTGCACAGAGTAGATCCAGTGATTTGGCTGATGTAATTCCTTCCAGTATTGATCATCCGTGAAGCTTTCGAATTGACAGCAGGTGTGATCAAAAAGTTGATTCATGAAATTGAATTCGCAACGACTTGCATTGGATCCCTTTTGGTAGAGCGGATGCCTTTGGTGACACATTATTTCATTTTTTACAATTGTTGTACAAGTTTTAAGTTCGTCTTCGTTTAATGTATAGTATTGAGTTCGATCCAAATTTATGATTATGTAATCTGAGTTAGGTCTTACGGCAATGAACGAAGTGTTGACTAAACTTGGCACTGGGATTATGCTGAATAAGTCGTAATAATCCGTTCTGAATAATGGGAGTGACAGCTTGAAAATTAGATTTGATCCAACGATGCGTCCTTCTGCATTCATTAGTTTGTATAGAATTGATATATTTTCATGAAGTTCTGGAAGACGTAGAGTTGATGGCAAATGAGCTCTGATGTTGTCTAGTTCTTTTCGCAATTGGCTTGGTTGTATGAGGTTTGCACTTATTTGCCCATGATGCACGTCGGTGATCAAATCCACTAACAGTGTTTGTACCTTTTGCAAATTGGTTGCTGTCATGAATAATTGCATTGAATGTATAAGCATGAGTTGAGTAATCCTTAGTTGATAGTCGTGGTTATTTGTTCGATTGATCTGACTAATTTATTGAACTGAGCTCTGTTTCGACTAGTTGAAATCGTTTATTTTGTCTTTCATCGTTGACCCGTATGATATTGGCTGTCGAATTTATTATGGATGTTTGATTCTTCATTAGCCTTAGCAGGTGGTCTTCGTTTTGGTGGATGTTTGATATAGTTTCGGACATGTGCTTAGCATATTCTGAATCTAAGACTCCGAACAATGAATTTGCCAGATTCCCCACAATGTTGATCGCGCCCCGTTTTGTTCGATATACGTTTTCTTCTAATAGACTATCTTTGTCATTGATTTTATTTAACAAGTGCTGAAATTGTTGAAGAAAATTCAAGCAAGACTCGTTTGGTGTCACTTTTGTGCAAAATTCTTTCAGTTTAGTGTGCCCGACGTTGAGCCATTTCAACTCCTTCCAGTAGGAATGAAGATCATAATACACAACTAAATCCCATTGGTCAGACATAATGTGTGCTGTCCCCAAATTTTCAAAGTGAATTCCAGGATTATTATTGAATGGGGCTACATGAACCTCGCCGTCAATGATCATTGGTAGCAAAATTGCCGCTATGATCATTAAATTTAATGTGCTGAGAGAGTTGCATCTTTTCTTTCTCGGCGGTCCTCTATGCTCCTCATCCTCTTCAATAATTTCACCTTCTTCTTGTTCCTCAATAGAGTTCGTTGGTGTGGTTGTGAGTGTTGATACTTGTTGAATTTCATTTTCTTCGAGATTGTCCGTTTGAATGGGGAGAGGAGCCAGTCTGTGTATTGGACGGCGTTGAACACTTGATGCAGTCTGGATCTCAGCAACTCTTACTAATCCATCGGATCCGGGGAATGTTTGAATGATTCTGCCGAGTGGCCATCTCATTACTGGGCAATTGTCTTCTTTAATGATGACCATTGTGCCTGGCAGTAAATTTTTAACCTTTCGCTGCCATTTATGTCTCTGTTGGAGTTCATTTAAATATTCCGAATGCCATCTTTTCCAAAAGTCATTTTTAATATTTGATATCATTTTTAGCTGATTTGATAGGTTGATTTTGGGCGGATGTGCTGTAACGTCTGTTGGATTGTTGAGTGGTTCGCCGATGATGAAGTGGCCCGGGGTTAGAGCTATGAGATCGTTGGGATCATTTGATATTGAGGTGAGTGGTCTGGAATTGAGAATGGCTTCAATTTCTATAACCACAGTCTCGAGTTCTTCGTAGGTGAGAGACGCAGCCCCCAAACATCGATGTAGGTGATATTTCGCTGATTTTACGGCCGCTTCCCAGAGTCCTCCAAAATGTGGTGCTCGTGGAGGTATAAAATGAAATTCCAATCCCTTAGATGAAAACGAATTTTGTATTTTGTCTTGAGCTTCTTGAGTGTGAATGTGAGCTGTCAACTCTTGAAGCTGGTTGTTGGCCCCTACGAAATTAGTGGCGTTGTCGCAATATATATGGTGACATATTCCTCGTCTACCGATAAACCTCTTGATCGCAGCAATGAAGCCATTGGTTGACAAGTCAGTTACCAATTCCAAATGTACTGCTTTAGTAGCGAAGCAGCAAAATACAGCGATGTATGTCTTCTGAGGATGTTTTCCTCTGACCTTGTAGTGTGTTTTTATCGGACCACAGAAGTCTACCCCAGAGTTTAAAAATGGTCGGGCTGGCTGTATTCTATGTGATGGAAGATTGCCCATCAATTGTGTAAGTAATTTCGGTTTGGCTCTTGTACATCTTACACATTTCTGGACAACAGATCTAGCAAGTGCCTTTCCCTTGATTGGCCAAAATCTCTGCTTCATTGATGCCAAAAGTGCCTGAGGACCACAATGTAAATTTTCCTTATGATAAGCTTGCATTAGCATTCTTGAAAACGGATGAGAATATGGTAGGAGTAATGGATGTTTAGCCTCATATGATAGCGATGATGCTTCCAGACGACCACCGACTCGCAAGGCTCCTTCTTCATCGATGAACGGGGTTAGACTGGTGATTGGACTTCCCTTAGACGTTTCTGAGTGTTGCTGAAGATGCTTGATGTCGTCTTTGAATTCTTCTTCTTGCATTTGCTTTACTATTGCGATTTCTGCCTTGTAAAGTTCTGTTGGCCTGAGAGGGCCTGATTTGAGTACTACTTCCAATTTTCTTTTTGCCTTTAGATTATGAAAGTAGCGAAGGATGTATGCCGTGACGCGCTGCAGTCGTCTAAAATCATTCTGATGATCAATTGAATAAATAAAGTAGGGAACGGGCTGCTCTATAGTGGAAAGAACTTGTCTTGTTTCTCTTCTTTCGAGATTGCAATCTGGGGCCTTAGTATAGGGACCTGGCCATGATGCCTCTGCTCCATGTAGGAAGAAAGGTCCGTAGAACCATAAGTTGCATGTGATGAAATTTTCAGCTGCGATTCCACGTGATAGTAGGTCAGCTGGATTGTCTTTGGAACGTACGTGTCTCCATGATTCAACCGACGTCACGTTTTGGATTGATGAAATTCTATTTGCAACGAAAGTATGAAACGATGATGATGACGAATTGATCCATCCAAGGACTATTTCGGAATCGGTCCACATGAAAGTTGGGCACGACTCAAGATGCAAATCCTTTTGAACTTGACTCACTAATTCGGCTGCCAGTGTTGCGGCACATAGTTCTAATCGAGGAATGGTCAATTTCTTAATTGGGGCAACTCTGGACTTAGCACACAGTAATCTTACAGTAATGGTTCCATCCTCGTTGTTCGCTCTTATATAAACGGCTGCTCCATATGCCTTCTCTGATGCATCGGCGAAGGTGTGGAGTTGAACATTTCTTGGTGTTCTGTGTGCAAAGACATGCCGGTCAAATTTCAGATCCTTCAAATGCTCTAAACTTGTTCTGAATCTGATTCCTCATCTCAATTGTTTGAAAGAGATTATCGCCACCTGTCATCACATCATCAACGTAGAAGTTTGATCTAAGAGCATCTGCTCCCAGGGGATATAGAGCTTTTCCCTCGGATGCTAACTTCTGCAAACATTTGGTTGCAAGATATGGGGCTGACGTTGTCCCATATGTAACGGTATTAAGTTGGTACACTTCTAGTTTATCGGCTGGATGATCGCGCCAAAATATTAATTGAAAGCGTCTATCACTTGGGTTTATGAGTATTTGTCGATACATTTTTTCAATGTCGGCAGTGAAGACATATCGGTGAATGCGAAATCGAAGTAATGTAGTTAGCAGTTCATCTTGTACAGTTGGTCCGTTCAATAGTATATCGTTTAGGGATACGTTCGTTGACGTTTTGGCCGATGCATCGAATACCACTCGAAGTTTTGTCGTTGTGCTTTCGGGACGTAGAACACAGTGGTGAGGCAGAAAATAATGGACCCCATGAAGATTGCAGAAGTCAATCTTTCGCATGTGCCCTAATTGAATGTATTCGGTCATAAACTTGATGTATTGTGCCTTTAGTGCTTCTTGCTTTGACAGCCTCTTTTCCAAAGAATGGAAACGTTGAAGTGCAAGTTCCCTTGATTTTCCTAGTTCCTCCTTGTCGGCTTTAAATGGAAGTCGTACAATAAATCTCCCTTCTATGTTTCTTATGGTATTATTTTCAAAGTGAGTTTCACATTTTTGTTCGTCACTCGTGAATGTCCTTATTGATGATTGGGCTTCTTCGACCTTCCAAAACCTTTCCATGTTCGTGTGGAGCTCTTCTTCGATCGAGATTCCACATATTGCTGATTGTGGTGGTACCCCCTCCAATTTTCCAGACACTATCCAACCCAAATGAGTGTTCTGAAGAGTTGGATAACCTTTTCCCATGTTGATCTGCCCCATCGTTAGCAGTTGATGATAAAGTTCTGCACCCAGGAGGATATCTATTGGTCCGGGTTTGTTGAAATGCGGATCTGCTAAACTGATCTCGGTTGGTATGTGCCAAGATGCTATGTTGAATCGCCTTGTTGGTTGATTTGGTGTGATTTCTTTTAATATGAATGCTTCTAAGTTTGTAGTAAAATCTGATGTTCTAGATTTCAGGGTCAAATTGACTCTTTTGTTGGCGTGTCTTGTGCCTTCTCCAATTCCAAGAATGCGCATTGTGTCTGCGAATTCTTGGATTCTCAACCTTTTTGATAACTTGTCGGTTATAAAATTTAGCTGAGATCCGGAGTCAAGCAGCGCTCGACAGTTCACGGTAGTGCCTTCACTATCGATTAGATTTACAAGGACCGTGCTAAGGAGAACATAACCTCTTTCCTTCGGAGCTTCTGCTGAAATGGAATTAATTGGAGCTACTGCTGCAACTGATGTTTGCTCAGTTGGTGTGGATTTGGCTGGAGCTGATGCGGTTGCCGATGTTGATGCTTCCTTCTGTAAAGACTGTCTAGGTTTGTTTTTTGCTATTCTTTCTAGGTGTAATAGAGTGTTATGTCTTCCGGAGCATCTTGTACATCTTCGTGATGAACAATTGAAGGCCTTATGTCCAGGACTAAGGCAATTTCGGCATCTTTGAAACTTGCTGACAGCTGCTTGACGTTCTTCTGGTGTAAGTTGCAAAAATTTTGTACAGGCATATAATTTATGATCATTGTTGTTGCAACATGGGCATGTTGTCGATGTTGTGTGGTTCGCTGCCACTGATGTAAGTGATCTTGCAACTGATTTTCGTTCTTCTACACGATGCCCCTTACTGCCAAGAGTCTCTAATGAATAGAAACGTGTTTCCAGGAATTGAAGAAATTCACTCAATACTGGAAGTGATCTTGGCTTGTTTATGGATTGCTCGTATAGACCATGTGTATTCTTGTCTATTTTTTGAATCAATAGATGTACAATGAGAGGATCCCAGCTCTTGGTATCGATTCCAAGATTTTTCAATCCTTGCATGCACTCGATTGTTGTGTCATGAAGTGCCTTGATGCTGCTGGCAGATTCGTTGACTTGGTTTGGTTGTTGCAACAATCTGTTAAAAATGGTAGTTGTTAGTAGCCTCTCATTGTTGTATCTATCCTGCAGCATTTTCCATGCTGAGGAATAACTGTCATCAGTTAGGGGGAGATGACGAATCATCTTCTCAGCCTCCCCGGTTAGATTTCCCTTTAAATACCACATTTTCTGACACTGTGGCATATCTTGGTTGTCGATCATTTGTGTAAATAGATCATAAAACTGTCGCCAAGCAAGATAATCACCGTCAAACTTCGGTAACGATACCTTGGGCAATTTGAATTGCGACTGACTTTCTGTGTTGTGTTGGCCTTGTTGCGTAACGGGGCCTTCCACTTCTTGCGCACACTGTATGAGGGCCCTTTCTACTGCCTCTTCGATCTCAATGTAGGTTGTTTCGTCCCCTGGTGTTACTTGGTCATCCTCAATCATGCTCATGTGGGCCGCCTGAATACGCGTCCAATGCTGTAGGATTGTGGACCTTCGGAGGTTCCAAAACTGTTTGGAACCATCCATGCCATCACTATTCGCTAGCTTGCGACGCAGCATCTCTATTTGATATTGTTGTCGGCGATGAATTGGACTACTTCTATCAGTTGTGTGGTCTTACGACTGGAGATGGGATTGCTCTGCCTTCTCCTTCTCGCCCTTTGCTGCTCGCTCTATCTGAATGATTTTTTCGGTGAATATGTCCTTGTATTCACAATATGCAGTTTTCACTACGTCATAGTACCCCTTGGTGAAGTACGGGTGGTCCAACTGCGGCGGGAGACAATTTCGAATGTCACTGTCTGTGACATCGAACTTCTCCCATTCACCTTCCAGTCGTCGAAGGCGCTCTTCGTAATATTGTAGTGTCTTTCTTGCAGCCGGATCCTTCTTAAAATTGTCAATGATCCGCTGGATCTCATTCCCTGTGGCTTGTTGCTTGCTGGCCAATTCTTCCATGTTTGGATGTCGAATGAATAAATGTTTTTGTTGAATTTTACAGTGAAAACGATAATTTAATGCTTTAGGATGATTGAACTAAGCAGAATTTCAAATCACGTCGGGGTCACCATAAAATGTACCGAAGTACTTGTCAGTCAAAGTGATGCACCTTGATGACAGAAGATAGTTGAAGTGATGCACCACAATATCTTATCGGAATTCGTGAATGTTGAATTTCCGCTAGTTCAAATTTAATCAAAATTAAAATAACAACACCGTTATACTTGGTTGTCACAGAAAAAAGATAAAAAATTTATTATATTAATTCCTTATATACTATTCTTAACTCTACAGCTATGTCATAATACCTCAACACGAAATTATTGCATAATTGTACATTTTGCTTAGTACAATAATTTTGTACTGACCTATATAATGACAACAAATAAAAATAAATAAATTTGCTTACTTTTACTTAATGCTAAACGATGTCCGGAATACCACGCGCGCGGTTGTTGACTTATATTATTTTGAAATATGAGAAATATGAGTCAAGTCAGCAACCGCAACTTGTATTATTTAATTGTCATCGTTCTATTTTCTGTGTTTAAACAGCTTCAACATTGTCATCAAATCGCTAGAGATAAACTTCTGAAGAGTAAGGAATCTTCAAAACTACAGTACGATAAAAAACAAAATCCTGGAGACTTTCAAATAGGAACACTTGTTCTACTTAAAAATGAAAGTAATCCTAAAAATAAAAATAAAAAGCTTCTTCCTCTTTGGTCAGGACCTTACGAAATCTTATCTAAGTCAGGAGTAAACTCCGACATTAAAATTAAAAATAAAATAGTTAAAGTCCACAACAATAGACTCAAAATTTTTTCAAGTTAATTAAAAACTTCAATCTCAATATTCTTTCCAGAAATGGAGAAATCTATAATCGTGATTTTCATCTTTAAAATAATCTTGAGTTACCAAATGATGATCAACAACAACGTTATGAATCCCAATTAAACGAAAAACAAATTTCAATATCAAAAAATATCATCCATCAATTAAACCTTACAAACGACCAAATTATTAAAATAGAAGAAAAGATTGAAGAAACCAGTAAAATCATAAATCAAATAAGCAACAACTCAAATAGTAATAACATAATAAATAAATCCTTTCTTCAACTAAACGAACTTTTTACGATGTTCAACTCCTTGTCAGAATACTACTATTCAACCAGAGATCACCTCCTGGACGCTATTTACTCCGCAGCCCATGGAAAACTTCACCCATATCTTATTGATCCTTCTAAACTCACGGAGGAAATTAAAAAGATACAATTACTCCTTCCAGAAGAAAATCGTTTACCACTTCCTCTACAAGAGCAATATGTAGACACACTTTTTAATCTCTTAGAAACTCATGTTTACTACATTGACAACCAAATAAATTTTGTATTAAGAATTCCTCTTACTTCTTCCAAAAACTATAACATTTATAAAATGACTAGTATACCAAATCTCATCGAAAACAAAACCTATGCAATTATAATCCCTGAAAAACCTTTTCTTATCGTTGACTCAGAAAAACAATCATACTTTCTTTATGATAACCATGACTTAGACAAATTTCAAACAACTACAAAAAATAATTATCTATGCGAAAGAAACGCACCTATCCTTTTCACATCTTCAAGCAGTGCCTGCGAACTGGATTTACTTTCCATTCTTCCAAGTAACATCAGTAATTGTAATTTTCAGTTAATGCAAATATATCACCCCATTTTCCTACAACTAGCAGACTCCAATTCTTGGATTTTCGCTTCCCCAAATCCAGAAAATCTTATGATTAAATGCCAAAATCTTAACTCGCAAATAAACATAAATGCAACTGGTATTCTTAAAATCCAACCAAACTGTATTGCAAACACAAGATATCAATCCTTAAGCTCCAAAACAAATTTTGAAACAAAAACTAATCTTAACTTCATTTCATCAAATCCTTACCTTTCATTCAATATAACACCACCTCAATTTGAGAAAATCCCCAGTTATGCTACAAAGTCTTTTAATATACATAATCAGATTGAAGACCTCAATTCTATCAGTAAGAATATAGACAACCTACAAAATTCTCAGTTTGTATATTCGAACACCGATAATGAAAATAAAAACACTTAAATCGTGTTATTCCTTTTAATGATTTTCTCCGTATTCATAGTTATAATAATTATTATTATTATTTATTGGAATCACTACCAATGCCAGAAATAAAAGTTGATTCAACCTCAGTAACATCGGTAAAAACTGAACCAATACCAAAACCTCGTTTAGCCCCATCAAATCTATCTCGTTCACTCCCAATTCCATCTTCTCACAGCAAAGCCGAAACTCGCACCACTCCAAGGTACAAGTATCGTTCTTAAGGGGGGAGGTGTTGTAAAGTGCGTACTTCAAAACATTCCCTTATCATCCTTTCTTATCCCGTTACAATTCAACCCATTGCCACTTCAAATTCCCACAGTCATCATTTCCTTTGATTGACCAATTCAACCCATTGCCACTTCAAATTCCCACAGTCATCATTTCCTTTTGATTTGATTGACCAATATCCGACCCACTTATAATTCCCATATTCATCATTTCCTTTTAATTACCTACAAAAATTCCATTCAACTCCAATGTTGTCAACCACGCGATCAACGATCGCTCCACTTAAACCAAACCCATTCACTTTTTCAATCCATTAAACTTCTCCAATTTCTTTGCCTGCTACACTGAAACCAAACCCAAAATTCCCAGTTCATCATTTTCCATTTTCCTATATTCAACAATCAATGCACTCCCTTTTTAAACCCATTAAACGTGCATTGAACCCTATAGCAACTACAAACAAGCACACTTGTGCTCATGTTGCATTTTTGCTGTTTCGTCGTGTCGGGTGACAAGCCATCGACGTTGCACTCTGTAACTTGAATTCGGACGGTTCGGTCGACTGCTATATCTTCTTTTCGACAATATACTAATTCTTGTTTCGTATTTATATCTTTTTCGATAATCATATAATATTCTAATTCTTGTGTATAAATAAACTTAGACTTAAGTAAATTTAAGTAAATATTATAAAAAAGTGAAAATAAAGAAAAAACAAAAGGGTACACTTCTGTTACCGAAAACAATACGTCTTTTTTATTTTAAGAAACTTGGAACTAGAAAAACATAACACAAATTTACAGGAAAAAACCCAACTGAGAATCGTGCAGCTCAGTTAAAATAAATATAGCACAACATAAGAGGGTTAAGATCTAAAACGCCTGCCGTCTTTAATAGCTCCCAAAACCTTCCTTATGACATCTTTGCCCTTACCGAAACCAACCTCACACTCGATATCCTTAGTACCGAACTCTTCACTAACGACTATTCCATCTATCGAATGGATGTCGTGGAGTGTGCGAATAATACACATGGCCGTGGTGTGCTTTTAGCTATCAATAGTAATTTTGAAAGTTCATTACTCCATATTCCTACTTCAATCGAATTTGAAGGTGTATTAGCTAAGGTTACACTCCCTAAGTTTTGTCTTTTCGTCCTTTGTTGTTATATTCGACCAGCCCAACAAATTAAAGCATACCAAGCTGCTGTTAATGCCATCGATTATCTGGTTGAACAAGTGCAACCGAATGATTTGATCATCGTTCTTGGCGACTTCAATCTTCCCCATCTCAATTGGTCCACCTCAGATTATCAGACATCCTTCTTTCCAACTAACATCTCCTCTGAATCTGAATCGCTGTTCATTGATCGTCTGTCTGATTGTGGTCTTTTTCAACTAAATGGAGTAGCAAACTTTATAGGGAGACACCTCGATCTCATATTCTCATCTGATTGCGATAACTGTGTTGTCTCCGCGAGCCCTCACCTTCTCTCAACCTTGGATCGCTATCATCCTCCCCTTAATCTCTCCTTCCCCATTGAATTTGAAAACAACTTTTTTGAAATGGAGAATTACTGTTATGATTTTCGTAGGGCTGATTTCTCCAAACTCAACAATCTTCTAAGCTCAGCCGACTTTGAATTAAATTCCCTCCACTCAACAGTAGAGTCCCTTACAAATTGGTTTTATTTGATTCTCTCATACTGTATTGAAGAATCAGTACAGTTCTCTGGTAAAAAAGATTTCACCTCTGCTTCCCTTGGTACAACAGAGAGCTCCGTAGCCTAAGAAATACCCGTAACAAGCTTTGGAAGATCTTTTAACAGTCCAATTCTGATACCGACCACAACAACTATCTTCTCGCCTATAATTCTTTCTCTGAATTAAGGGAATCCATATATAACCAATACCTTAACCAAATGGAGAATAACCTTCTTTCTGATGCAAGGACATTTTTCAAGTTTATAAATGTCAAACCAAAATCTGATGGGTTTCCACCTTCAATGAGTTTCTCTAACATAATCTCCTCAGATCCAACAACCATATCAAATCTATTTGCTAAATACTTTAGCAAATCGTATACTGAACATCTTCATGATCCTGATCCTCACTACTTTAGATGGTTGCACTCAAACCTCTCTTTCATTTTTTACAATAACTGAAGAAATGGTACTTGCCAAAATCGTAAGCCTCAAAGAAAACTTTAGCCCTGGTCCTGATGGCGTCCCATCAGTTGTTCTAAAAAAATTTATGCATTCTTTGTCAAAGCCTCTAACTGCACTCTTTGAACTCTCTCTTTCCCAAGGTGTGTTTCCTCATATATGGAAAGATTCATTTATATTTCCCATTCATAAACAAGGCAATAAAACTGAAATTAACAACTATAGACCTATTGCGAAACTTTCATGCATCCCAAAACTTTTTGAAAGCCTAGTTTATGATTCCGTTTATTTCCATTGCAAGCCCTTATTCTCCCCCGCTCAAAATGGTTTTCTTAAAGATAGATCCACTACGACTAACTTAATTGAGTTTATGTCAAAAGTTTTGTCAGCCCTTGAGAATGGTAATGAAGTTGATGTTGTATACACTGATTACAGCAAAGCCTTTGATAGAATATCCCATAAGATAATTTATCTCAAACTTAGAGCCCTAGGCTTTCCATCTATGTTTATAAACTGGATAGGCTCCTACCTTGCCAATAGAACTTATAGAGTCCTCTTCCGTAACTCAATTTCCAGTCCCATACATGCAACTTCTGGCGTCCCACAAGGTAGTCACCTTGGCCCCCTTATCTTCGTCTTATCTGTTAACGATGTCTGTCTTAAATTAAAAAATGTTTGCGGATGATAAGAAAATTTTTAAGATTATCTTAACTCCATCTGATTCCTTACTTTTACAAAATGATCTTAATATCTTTTTTGTTTGGTGCATGCATAATTTCCTAGAGTTAAATGTAGGTAAATGTAAACAAATGACCTTTTCGCGCAAACAAATCCCATCTCATAGAGTATACTACTTCCATAATGACGCCGTCAACGTAGTCGACTCTATTAGAGATCTTGGTAGAATGTGTGACAAACACCTCAATTTCCATTCCCATTTTGACCAATTATTAATAAAGCTAATAGATCTCTCGGTTTTATTAAGAGATGGTCAAAAGAATTTTCCAACCCCTATGTAACTAAAGCGCTTTACATTTCCCTAGTCCGTCCTCATCTTGAATATGCATGCCAAGTATGGTCTCCCTTTTATGAAAACCATTCACTCAGAATTGAAAATGTTCAAAGACGTTTCGTTCGATTTGCCTTACGTGGCCTCCCCTGGGATCATACATCCAACTTTCCTCCTTATGCCGATCGACTAAAACTGATAGGTTTGCAGCCCTTATATATTAGACGCAAAAACGCTGATATATTATTTGCTCATCAATTGTTAATGGGCAATATAGATTCCCCGGCACTCCTGAGTGATATTCATCTCAATACCAACCCTCGAAATCTGCGATCTGTCTCCCTTTTCTATATCCCTCATCACCGCACTAATTACGGGCACTTTGAACCAATGTCCAGAATTCTCCGTCACTGCAACGCTGCTATGTTAGTCTTCGACTTGTAACATTTCCAAATCCCATCTGAAAGATACCCTTTACTTTTTCCCTTTTTGAGTCCGAATTCCTCGTCCCTTTTAATTTTAAGTCTATAAAAATCAAAATTGTTAGTTCTTGTACATTAAAGAGCTTTTATGTGGGCCTTAGGGCCCACATGACTTAATGTTGTAAACAGATAACAAAAAAAAAAAAAAAAATAAGTTAGTGTTAAGTTAAGTTATGTTAAGTTATAGCTTGTATTAAGCTGAATAAATAAATAAATAAATCCTTCCAATTATTTAAATTGATGGTATCCCACTTCTTAAGTTGTTGCAGGATGCAGGATCTTATAGAAAACGTTGAAAAGGTTTCATATAAACCTTATGTGCAGAAGCAGACCACACCGGACATACAGCAGATACAAAAAAAGTTAAAACATTTCTGCTTAACGTTATAATTATTATTTTTAATTCTATTAAATAACACAATACAAATGATTAGCTTAAGTTTTGGTCCACGGTGTGCTCTGCTCTGCGGTTGAATTCCAATAGAACGAATGCTTATTAAAAGCAAGACGTGCATGCACTTCTGCACCCATCATCTTTGCAGACGTATGCAAGTTGTTGTTGTTTGTGGAATACATCTCGTTGAGAGCATTCTCGTTCTCATCATTCAGCACACCCGTGGACCACGCATAATTTATAATTTATATAACAATAATTGTATGAACAAAAATGAAGATTTATACATTATAGTTCAACTTCTCAATATAACATAGAAATTTAATTTGAATCTTAAACATTCCGCCCCCCTGAACGAGTTTCAGGATATTGGCAATAAGGCTAATTTTGTAATGGGTCAAACAAATGTTCCAGATGCTGTACGAACAGTGGCCACTCGTGCATGGTGATCTGCACCCAACGTTACCGAGAGTATTCGTCCCATGACCAAAGTAGCTGGTGGTAGATTGGGTTCCTTAATAACCACCAAATCTCCAGGTTTGAAATTGATCTTTGGTTTTTGCCATTTGGGTCGCTCTTGTAAGGTTGTGAGAAACTCCGATTGCCAGCGTTTCCAAAAGCCTTGTACCTTACTCTAAATATGATTCCAATGTGATAGGCGGTTGATTGGAGTGTCTGAATGGCTCGGCTCGGGTATGACTGTTAAAGGTTCACCTATGAGGAAATGAGACGGGGTTAGTGGATTTAGATCTGAATCTGATAAAGAACATAAAGGACGAGAGTTTAAAATAGATTCAATCTGGGTTAACAAAGTATACATCTCTTCAAAAGCTAATATCGACTGGCCAACAACTCGTCGTAAATGTAATTTGACCGACTTCACTCCAGCCTCCCATAATCCACCAAAGTGTGGGGCGGAGGGTGGAATAAAGTGCCAGTTTATGCCGTCTTTAGCCAAGGTGGAAGTTATGAGATCGTTATGCGCTTGGTTTAGACACAACTTATGCATCTCCGTTAAACATCGGCGTGCTCCGTAAAAATTCGTCCCGTTGTCACTGTAGATGTTAGCACATTTTCCACGGCGTGATGTAAATCGTTG
The DNA here is from genome assembly GCA_951509635.1 of Eupeodes luniger. NCBI lineage: Eukaryota > Metazoa > Arthropoda > Insecta > Diptera > Syrphidae > Eupeodes > Eupeodes luniger. The sequence continues at coordinate 172,876,277 of OX608073.1, read as the reverse complement.
AAGAGCTGCGATGAAAGCATCCGTAGTCAGATCACTGACGAGCTCTAAATGGATGGCTTTCGTAGCCATACAGACGAACAGAGCAAAATAGGCTTTTGACATCTTAGCCTTCCAGCGTCGGGACAATCTTATGGTGAAGGGACCCGCATAATCGCTTAATCACATCCTGTGTTTGAAAACGGGCGATTGTTTGTGATGCGGCATTTTGGAAGATAACCCATGATCAGTTGACTGGTTGCTTTGCGTTTCATAAAACAAGTCTTGCAACGATCCACGATTCTTCGAATGAGATTGCGGCTGCCCATTATCCAATATTGCTGTCGAACAAAGACGAACGTTTGAGATTGTCCTGCATGGAGATAACGTTCGTGAATATCTGTAATTATAAGCTTAGAAATCGGGTTAGTTTTAGGTAAAATAATAGGATGTTTTACGTTGAATGACATTGTTGATTGTTTTATGCGCCCCCCTACACGAAGCAGACCCACATTGTCAATGAATGGTGAATATTTTAGTAATTTTGATTTTGCTGGTAGTTGGTGATGAAGTCGCGAATGTTGAATTTGAATGTCATCTTGGAAGGCGGTATTTTGGACGAATAACAATAATGAGTGTTTTGCCTTTTGGTTCTCCTCGAATTTTAAGCCATCGAAAAAATGGGTTCTGGTTTTATTCAAATTTAAAGAGTACCTTCTGATGTATGCAATCACTCGTAGAAGACGATACCAAGACGAGAATTTTTCTACAAGCTCGTGAAACACATGTCCATCAAACGACGTGACGAGTGCATGCCTTCCAACGTTCTTTTCCTCACGTTTAGTTGCGTCCGAATCCATTGTAGTTACACAAAGATTTGATTTTGGCCAAGCATCTTCAGACTCAGACAGCCAAGGTGGACTGGTCCACTAAAGATGGTGATTGAAGAGCGTTGAGGGTGTTATGCCGCACGACGCACAATCAGCAGGATTTGATTCCGATCGTACATGACGCCAATAACTTCTCGGCAGAGTTTCCAAAATTGAGGCCGTCCTATTGGCGACAAATGTTGTCCATCTACGTGGTGATGACGCCAGCCAATGCAGCACGATTTCCGAATCGCAACATGCCATCGTTTTATGAATTTTTACGTTAAACGATGATTTTACCGAAGTTATCAAACGAGATAACAATAACGCACCACAGAGTTCCAGACGGGGAATGAACACTGGTTTTAAAGGGGCAACTTTAGTCTTACTTGTGACGATGTTTACATTAACGATTCCATCGGAAGACCTGGTAACAACGTACACGACGGCGGCATAGGCTGATGAAGACGCATCGCAGAATCCAAGTTGCATCAAACAAGAATACATTACGTGGGACACGAACCTTTTCAAAACACGATATGTAGTTGTTCGCGATAGGTCAACCATGTTTCCGAGAGTTCAGAGGGAAGGGGATCATCCCAGATTAAATTAAATTGAGACGACCACAGTTTTTGAAAAAGCATTTTAAAAGGGGAAGGGGAGAAAAAACCTAATGGGTCAAAGGTACTGGGTATTTCGGAAAGTAATATTCTCCTTGTTATTACAGGTCGCGGTTTGAGATTAGACAGCCGAAAAGAATACATGTCTGACGCAGGATTCCAGTACATTCTTAACACTTTCACGAATCGTTCTGGATCTACAAACGAGTAATCACAATCTTCTCGGTTTTTGGTAGCTAGTAGTGCCCAGCAATTAGAACTCCATTTTTGGAGCTGTAACTGGGATTCTGACAATAATTATACAAGTTCCTTTTGTAAATCTAATAAGGTTTTTATTGAATTTGAACCGGTCATGACGTCATCAACGTAGACGTCGTGAAGTAAAACCCAAGCTGCGTTTGGGTATCTGGATTTATAGTCTGTAGCGAGTTGTTGAAGAACATGAACCGATAAAAATGGAGCCGACGCCGTTCCATAAGTAACCGTTTTGAGGCGATAATGCTCAATAGGTCTTTGATTGTCTTCCCTTCAAACTATTCGCTGATAGTCTCTATCATTTCTCTGTACCCAGATCTGTCGAAACATTTTGACGATATCCGCGGTAAACACAAATCGATGTTGACGGAATCTTAAACATACACCGAACAAATCACGTTGTAATGATGGACCGATAAGTAGTTGGCTATTTAACGAATTTCTACTAATGTCTTTAGCTGCACCATCAAATACAACGCGAAGCTTTGTAGTCGAGCTATCTTGCTTTAACACGGAGTGGTGGGGCAAATAGAATTGGCACGACCGGTTTTTATCTATTTCCGAACCAGGAATCAGTTCCATATGACCTAAGTCAAGATATTCCTTCATAAATGAAACATATTGTCGGTGGATTATTGGTAAATCGTCTTTCCATAGCATAAAGACGCGAAACTGCGGACTGAAGGGTACCTTCAAACTTGGGTGCCTGATTCTTAAATGGAAGTGAAACAACGTATTTTCCATCTAACGTGCGACCTTGAAAATGCTTTTCAGCGGGATCGTTTAGACTAGCATGAGAATCGTGAGAAGATCTTCTTCCAACTCCCAAAATTTTTAAAAAAGATATTCCACGTCACAGGTTGAGTGGAACGAAGATAATGCTGAACCAACATCATTCGACTCATTGAGTTCTCCACTTATAACCCAACCGAAGGTCGTATTCTGAGCAATGGGTCTTCCTTCAGGCCCAATAACTTGTTCGGGTTTCAATATCGACCAGACCTTATCGGCACCAAGAATAATGTCAATAGGATCCGACATATTAAAGTATGGATCTGCGACATTTGAATGACAAAGGTAATCCCAATTTGATATTTGAAACGAATTTGACGGTAAATTGGACGTCAATCTTGTCAAGCAAAACGCATCTATAGACAGCAAACTTGAATCATAACGTGACATCAAGTTCAAGGACACACGTCCTTTGGTTTGGCCTGCTTCTATTGAGCCTAAGCCTCAAACAGAAGCATGTTTTCGTCGAAGTCCAAGATGTTGAACAAATGACTCTGACACAAATGAAGATTGAGATCCTGTGTCTAATAAAATACGAACATCAATGAATTGATTTTGACAATTTTTGATTTTAGCTAAAATCGTTGGCAGCACTATTTGCTTTAAAGCGATTGATTCACGACAGTGGTTATCAACCAACTGCCCAATTGAAGAACGATTCAAAGTTTCTGGAGTCTGACCTTTGCCTAACACTGATAACGAAGATGACGACGACGACGAAGACGACGGAACCGACGACGAAGACGATTGATTAGATGTAGATATTTGTGTTGGTGTACCATTAACTGCATCATCTTGATGAACTAAATAATGGTGTCGAGCCTTGCATATACGACAGCGAAAATTTGAATTACATTTAGTTATACTATGGCCTGGTCGTAGGCAGCTGAAACAGATCGAGTTGGTTTTTGTAAATTCTCTTCGCGATGGTTTATCTAAGTCAAGGAATTGAGAGTATTGATACAAATTATGATTTCTTTTACACAAAGGGCATTGTGAACGTTTTATCCGATGGCTTTGCTACTAAGACTCGAACAGCACTTGTCGACTTTCCACGAGTTGCTATAGGTATGCGGTTCAACGTCTGACAAGATTCTAACGGGTAGCACCTTAACTCAAGAAATTCAAAAAACTCAGTTATTGATTGATCTTCCCGACAACCAACTTCCTCTGCCCAAGCCTGTTTTGTATCATTATCGAGTTTTCCTAGTAAAATATAAATTAACCAAGGGTCCCGATTGTTCTTGGATAATGCACTTAAACCTCGAATTACTTCATTAGCACCATCTGTTAATTTTCGATGTAATTGTACGTTTGGCGAGTTAATAGACGAAAGAGACATAAATGTTTGGATAAATGATTGAACGATCAAAACGTTTTTCTAACCTATCCCAATCTTCCGTATAATAAGCTTCAAAAACTTGTATATGCTGTATGACGTCAGCAGCTGTTCCACTCAAAAATGATTTTAAATATTGAAATTTGTGAGTGGAAAATAGGTTTTCTTTTATATCAACCGTGGCCAAAAACAAATCACGAAAGGATGGCCAGTCCTTATATTCACCGGAAAACTTCGGAATGACGATTTGCGGTAGTCGAACCTTTGTGGGATCTTTGGACGTAGAGCCTAAAGTTTTTAAAAGTTCGCTATGATCATTTGCAAGACGTTTAAAAATAGAATTATTATTATTATTATCACCGCCTTTAGAAGTTCTTTCGCGAATCGCACGATTTAATCCCGCATGAGCCAGAAAGTATTTTTCCTCGTAACTACTGAAGTCAACATTAAATGCGTCTAGATCTTCATTTTCCTCCATGTGCTGGAGGCATTCATAGTGCAAACTAGTAAACTCCGACCATGCTTCGACAACTCTCTTTAATCGGATTTCGATTCAATAATTAAAATTATGAACTGCGCCGCACGAGTTAAAGTGGCTTTTGCAATACCACGGTTTTATTTCAACGCATTCATATTTCACAAATAATAATAATATAATGTAATGAGTATGTATAAAGAAAACGAAGGAATGTGTTAAAATTGCATAAACAAAAGATCAACACGAGGTCTCACAGTGCATTAATATGTATATATTTAAATACAGAAACCCATATAAAGAGTTCTTTCTAAACTACGAGGTTTCGTCTTTAAAGAAACAAAAATATTTTACTGCCACAAGTACAGTAAAAATGTTCTTTAAACTTTATAGGCACACACGATTATTTGTCTATCAATTAATTAAGTAATTGGTTCTCATTAATATTCTTTATATCGAAGGACCATGCAAAGGTTTCATATAAACCTTATGTGCTGAAGCAGACCACACCGGACATACGCAGCAGATACAAAAAAAGTTAGAACATTTTTGCTTAACGTTATAATTATTATTTTTAATTCTATTAAATAACACAAAAAAAATGATTACCTTAAGTTTCGGTCCACGATGTGCTCTGCTCTACGGTTGAATTAAAATAGAACGAATGCTTATTAAAAACAAGACGTGCATGAAGTTCTGCACCCATCATCTTTGCAGACGTATGCAAGTTGTTGTTGTTTATGGAATACATCTCGTTGAGAGCATTCTCGTTCTCATCATTCAGCACACCGTGGACCACGCATAATTTATAATTTATATAACAATAATTGAATGAATAAAAATGAAGATTTATACATTATAGTTAAACTTCTCAATATAACATAGAAATTTAATTTGAATCTTAAACAAACGTATTTCGGAAAAAAACATCTATTCCATTTGAATATAACTTTAAGAATAGTGTATTTTCTGTGACATTAAATGTTAGAATATTGTTTTTACTTAAAAACTAAATGATCGAAAATAAATGAGTAGAATATTATAAATAATTAACAAGTAAACTATAACAATATAATATTTTTATTTTAATAATAATATTTAAATTTTCCTTTAATATTCCTTGCGAATTCATTTTGTTAAATTTGTGTGAGTTTGACTTTTTTAATTTACCGGTTGCGCCAATGCTAGGTCTCCTCAATCGAAGCTTGGAAATTTTATAATTGATTTAAATTTAATGTGGTTTATGTTTCTCGGAGAATTGCCCAATCGTAGCTCTCTCTTACGTCTTGCTTGTTGTTGACTGTATTAGAAGTTTTTCGGATTCGCTTCGGTAGCGGTTGGGGTGGTGTTTGAGCTGGTGAATTAAAGTTTTTTGATGTATTCTAGTTGGGTGTTTCTCTTTCACACGTACAGCAATAACATTTAAATATAGGTAGTTTAATAATTTTATCAATTCTCCTCTGTAGACCAAACATTTTATCTTAATCGAAATTCAGCAAGCAAATAGTAAATATATTTTCGTTAAATACCTTTTAAGATAAAAAAAGCAAAAAAGCGGACATTTAGGATTTTGAAAGAAAAAACTAATTGACTTCTTTTGTTGAGTGCATGAATGTGCATAGTATTCGTTTAGGTTGCGTTGAAGAATTATCTTAAACAGTGATACCATCGAGTGACTCCTTCAAATTCCTTTTGCATCATAGAAATCTATGCTTCAAGACATACATATGTGGCTAACAACAATAGAAGCGCATCCGCAAAAAGTATAAACAGACCGGTTTTGACTTTGGGTGCACCTTCTCCATGAACTTCAAACTTTGCCCTTAAATGTTCTCCCTATGAGGTAGCTCTCCATCCATTATAAAAGTGTTCCAGTAATGTCAATAAACGACACCCAAAAGTTTTTCGTGGCTCAATTTGTCAAATACATTGGTGAAGTCAACGAGCATTGGGCTGGTTCAGACCACATGAGGGACTTGAAAGTAAGGCAAGTTTATAGTATCTGATTGGCCAGCTGCCAAAAACGTGCCTTCCAATTAAAGCAACTTTAATGGAAAGTTGACTAGAAAGTTAGTCAAGTAAAATCTCCCTAACTATCAAGTCAAGTTTACTTCTGTCAAAATGACAGTTGATCATGAGTTTTCATTCAACTGAAAGCTTAACTTTATTACTCTATAATATATATATTTATTTTTTGCACAACTCCATTTAATGTTTCCTGTAAATAGTTTAATTGTAAATTCCGAAAAGAAATAAGTAATATAAGGGATGTTTTGTAAACAATAATGTTTTTGGTAGTTTTTGTACTCTGAACTAAAGGTAGAGGTTCGTGAAGTAAAGTTCTAAAATTGAAATTCATGACATTTGAAAAACTAACTAGTTGCCTTAGTAGTACCCGTGGCATGATGGTTAGTTCGTTGGACTGTCATGCCAAAGGTCTTGGGTTCGATCCCTGCCTATGCCATCTAAAGTCTTTTGCACGGGTACTGCCTCTTGCGAGGAATTGAAAAATTCTCCAAGAGTAATTCTTGTCATGAAAAAGTGCTTTCTCAAATTAGCCGTTCGGATTCGGATTAAAACTGTAGGTCCCCTACATCCCTGACAACAGTACTCGCACACAGGAATGGTTAAGAGTTGTAAGTCACTAGGCCCTAGTTCTCAACGGACTGTTGCGCCACCCGATTTATTTATTAACTAGTTGCCCTGGTCAAAATATACGTTCAAAGAATAAAGTTGACTACAAATGAAGTCTCCTTTGTTGTCTGAATCTGCCCATTGCTAGATGTGATTATTTTTATTTAGATTCATGTTAACAGTGTAACAGAATTCAGCAAGAAGTCTTTTCGTTCTTTTACCCTTTTGAAAACTACATTAATTTGAATGCAGCAAGCAGTGTTCAATCAAGATTGAAATTGGCTTAAAGTTTACTAAAGAGTGATGCTTTCAGAATTTTGTTAACACACTTCATTGTGTTCAACTTTTGTTGCATTGATGTTGATAGTGGGTTAAAGTTTATTTTAATATCGCATTCCTTTATTCCGTCAGCACCTGGGCTTTTATTAAGTTTCAGATTAAGTTTATTATTTATTTCGATTTCACCAGCTTCTTCTACATAGATTGATTGAGAAAGTTGTTGACAAGGCTGTCTCGACGTTTTTTTTTTTTTACATTACTCATATACGTGTACAAAGTTAGTTGCTTCTGTTGAAAAAAATCAGCAAAAGATCTTCAGTGAAGTCAGCAACTTTCGACGTTTTACAAAGATTGTGTTGCATTACTTCATCCATTGACGCTTTATTTCTACCCAATACTTCTTAGTATTTTTATACTCCAAGTATTTTTGAGATCATTTGCGTTCAGTATTTAAATTTTTGTAGAAGTTAGATTTTGTTATTTATAAATGTTTGTTAACATGCTTTATTATTTATTTTATATTCGGATTTGTAACTTTCGTTCCGTAAATTATTTTTCCATCTTCTATAAAGCTCAAGTATTTTTGCCGTTTTTCCCATATAATTTTTAGAAGAATCAGTGTATATACTTTCCTTTTTTGAGACAAATTTGTTGTCTCGTCATTTTAGTTTTCATATGCTAGTTCATTCCAGTTTTTTGCATAAGTCGGTTGTATTTCTTGATTAATTTTTAATTATGCTTTGTAATATGTTGTAATCTGTCTTTTTTAGTGTGTTCAAAAAGTACCCGGAATTTTTAAATTTCGCGGGTCTGGAGAGTCCGAAGGTAAAAATTTGTTTTGTATTGTGTTGGTATACATGTCCCTAAAGTATGATGCAATTTTCAACTATATTCACTGTTTACTTTGTCTGTGGTAGTTGCTAAGGTTAAACGTGTTTTTATGACCTCGGCAATTTTTGCTTGTTTAAACAATGTTTGACCAAAAAAACAATCGCATGAACATCGCTCAGGAGCTGTTAAATGACGTCAACGACGATCCAAGTTTGCTTGAAAGGGTCAAAACTGGTGATGAAACATGGGTGTACGGTTATGATATCGAAATCAAAGCACAATCATCTACCTGGAAGCATCCAACGTCACCAACGAAAAAAGCACGTCAAGTTTGATCAAATGTGAAGGTTTTGCTTACTGTTTTCTTTGATTATAATGGCTTAGTGCATCAAGAGTTCTTACCACAAGGTCGTACGGTTAATAAGAAGTATTACCTTGAAGTTATGCGACGTTTACGTGAAGCAATCCGAAAAAAACGCTCAGATTTATGGAAAAACAATTCATGGCTTTTGCACCACGATAACGCACCTGCTCACTCGTTGTTGCTTGTTCGTAATTTGTTGGCTAAAAAAATACCGTAGTCATGCCCCAACCTCCATATTCACTAGATATGGCTCCGTGTGACTTTTTCCTGTTTCCAAAGTTAAAGAGACCCATAGAAGGACGGCGTTTTTCCTCGATTGAAGAAATAAAGGCTGAATCGCCGAGAATGCTCAAGGACATATCAAAAAGTGAATATCAAGAGTGCTTCGAAGATTGAAAAAAACGCTGGCATAAGCGTATTATATCTGGGGGGGACTACTTTGAAGGGGACCATATTGATATAAACGAATAAATAAATATTTTTTTTTAAAAAAAGGAAAATTCCGGGTACTTTTTGAACACACCTCGTATATGTAGGTGTCAGGTGATTATTTTTAAATACAACTACTTTGTTCTCATTCTGTTTCTCTCTTTGATTAGTCTTAGCACATTTTTTGAAGTTTTGTTTGTTTTGTTTCATGAGTAATTTGCAAAAGAGACAATGTTTGTTGGCTCTTCCAAATCTTGAACTATGTTTATTAGAATTTTGTTTGTTGTTGGTTTCATGTTTTCGATTTCAACGTTAGCTTTAAGAAGTTGTTGAGTATATTTACTTATGTTGCCATAACATGAATAATTTTATCATTTTTTTTTAATTCAGATAGTTTTTTAATTAGCTCATTATTTTGTTTAATATTTGAATTAATTTCTTTATATTAGATATAAATGGATAGCAAGGGGCGTTCATATGATTTTTAAAATATCTGCTACGGAAAGTCGCAACCATACTTATTTTTAAACAGGGTTTATTCAGTAAACTAATATAAAAGTAGATATAAATATATTATGGTTTTAAAAAAAGCCATGCCTTAAGAGTGCAAAAGATTACGGTAAGACTTTTTGAACTAAAGAAATGTAATTCTTATATATAAGTACGAATGTTTTATTTAAATGATTGTTTCCCGTATTAGTGATGAAAATAAATACTTCTAAGAAAGGAAAACTGATGTTTTGCTTAATATACATTACTTAGAGCATTATTCTGAACACAACCGACCTTAATTTTTAAATCACTCAATTTATGTATACATTTTGAAATCAGCACCCACTTTCCTTTTTATTTATAATTCCAGGTTTAAAGCAATTAAACCAATTAAAACATTTGCCTGTCTAACAACAACAAGGTAAGTATTAGTCCTAGAATATAAAAAAAAATGCTTTTTTAAATCTTAGTCGGATTAATTTTAATGTTGTTTACTTCAAGGCTTCACTTTTTTCATTAGAAATTAGTATGTTCAAGTGTACATACTTAAATTTATTATTTCTACGCAAAGTCTTAATGTGCTACTAATGCGAAACGACATATTTGGTTTAAAATATGATAACAGAATATGAGGCCAGTTATGGCTATCTTTGATACCCAGGGCAGTCGAGAGGAATTCGAGGCCCAGGACGGAAAAATTTTGGGCCCCCACCATATTTACCATTTTTCAAAAGTTCATGCCTACTGATAAGGTACGTTCTAATTTCAATTACGAATAGCATGGTTGGAATTAACGAAAATCATAATTTTTTGTTTGCAAAATGAACCGAAAAAAAGTGTTAATCATCGAATTAATCTCACGGGTATCGTCCAGTTTAGTTGATATGGAGAATGGATAGAAAATAATTCTATATGCGAGTAGATCAGATTCCGAACAGAATCATACATTCAATTCGATATTGCCAACGACAGAATTATCCTAACTACCTGCATATAATTATGTCGGTCATACTTTTATTATGTAATCTTTTGAATTTGTGTATGGTTGGTTTAATATACACACTTTGAAGTGATTTGATATCCTTCAAATCTGCAAACAACTTATTCAAAATATTAATTAATCAATATTACGGAAATCACAGTTAAAAAACGTTTGCGTGGGATTTTCCGGTCTCCTGAAACCGAATCAAAAATGTCGGTCCCAGCAGAAACAAGAATAGAAGAAAAGAAACTTTATAAAAACAGAAACCTTAATAAATATTTGTGTTTTGTTTTAAGTTGCCGGGTCCCTTATTAAGTAAGAAAAGCGAAATAATTTATTATAATTTTCTTTTAATAGTTCAGAGTTGCCCAATTTTTCATTAAATATTAACAAAAATGTACGCCAATAATAATCAGGGCCCAGATCGGCAAGCTTGTTTTTTTTTAATATTATGCGCGAATTATATTTATCCGTCGGAAATAAAAAAGGTTAATTCAAAAAAAATATATTTTTAAATATTACTTTATTTTCTGTTCAACAAGATGGAATATTTAAATAGTTTTACATGCATAGTTCTTACGTACTACTCCTCGACGACTACTCCTCGACGACTACTCCTCGACGAGTACTCCTCGACAACTCCAACTCGCGTCTACTCCTCGACAACTCCTCGACAACTACTCCTCGACAACTTCTCCTTGACAACTACTCCAAACTCCTTCTGCGGTGTATCTATTTATATCGTTTTGGTTCCTTTATGTTTGTGTTGGTTAATTACTTTTTGTATCTTTTATGTTTGTGTTGGTTAATTACTTTTTGTATCTTTATCTTATTTTGTTATTTGGTTGGTCATAAAATATCTGTTATGTTCTATTTTTATTGTTATCTTGTTTTGTTATTATTATCTTTATTATTTTATTATTATTATTATTTCCTCTTATTTCCTGCTTGAGGTACAGTTGAGTGTTTATAACTCCCCCCATGGCTCAAAATGAATCGTCCCGATTCATCAATTTGTTTCTGAAGCAAGGCAAGTCCTTTTTCTAATGTCATCTCTTGTTGTGGAGCCGTTGGTACGATTATATGTTGCATCGGTATTTCGTTGTTGATTTTGATTTCTTTTTTCTTACAAAATAAGGTTAATATAATAATAATTACAATGATTATACTTATGGTACTTATTCCAATAACTGACTCGGATTTTGTTATATTTAAGTAACTTAATGTGTCAATATTCTCAAACTTAAATTTTAGTTCAGTATTTGGGTCTATTATGTATGATTCAACAACATAATCATTAATAACATGTGTTTTTATATAACTTAGTATTTTTTGATTAGGTTTTGTGTAATTCCTATTATCTATATTAACAGTTTCGTTAAATGTTATTAAATAAATGCCATTAATTTTATCATTATTTACTGTGTGATTATTTTTTAATAAAATTGCTCCATCTTTTATTATTTCGATTTTTTTTTATTTCTTTTGTGTTATTACATTTTGTAGGGAGTTTATTTCGTAAATCTGAAAGACATGATTTTTCATTATTTAGATTAGATTAGATTAGATTAGATCGTTTTTTATTTAACGTTGATTTCATTACAAATTTTACAAGAAACAAAAAGCATGGCTTTATTGCCGTCTGCCTAGTTGACAAAACATAAATATTATTACATTGAAAATAGATTCTTAATCAAACGAATTTTAATAATATTAACATTCAAAATAATAAAGTTATCAATTTGAAATATTTAAAAACTTTCATTTATAATTCTATTTCTATAGAGAAGAGCTAGTCTGCAGTACTGATATAATTTTTTAACTTCCATATTGTTAAGCAAGAGTATAATTTGGCTTTGCGTTAGGATATCGCTTCCAAAGGTATTCCTCCTTATTTCTTTAAGAATTGGGCATCTTCCCATAAAGTGGAAAACATCTTCCCTTTCGTTTAAGTTACACAAAGAGCATATTATGGGTAAATCCTCTCTATGTGGTACGAAATTAAGCTGTAATAGCTCTCCTCGCAACTTCAACATCATTGATATTTCAGCAATGCTGTGTTCATCTTTGAAATAATTCTTTTCTTCCAAGTTGTGATTTAATTGACTGTAGACTTGTCTGTAAAGAGATCCTGTTGCGTCCATCCAATATTTATCTCGCTGCTTTAGGTCTACTGCGGAAATGAGATCGTATAGGGAACTTTTCAAGGCATCATGGTTTAGGTCGCTGAGATTCAGTTCCATGCCACAATCCCTAGCTAAATCCATCCAATCGTTACACCAACTTGTTTTCGTTTGCATAACTTGTAGAGCTGCTATCTTTGGGAGCCGGTGATTTCCCATTTTCAATATTTTCAGGATGTAATCTATTTGCAACTTCAGGGTTCGTGTGAAAAGAGGTGATAAACCTGTTTCAAGGATAATGATGTAGTTGGGTGTATTGGGTGGCAGCTGAAAAATTCGCTTGATGTAATATCGAAGAAGTTTCTCCACCGTTTCATACTGCTTCGCTCCCCAAGTTTGTGCTGCGTAAAACAAAATTGATTCTGATATTGCCTCAAATATCTTGAACTTGCTGCTATGTGCGATATTTTTGTTATAGAAACATCTATTCCAGGTTGCGCTGATAGCGCCTTTAGCCTTCATCAGTTTCTCTTTGAGATGTCTTTCCATACTTAAGTTTCTCGTAAGCAAAACTCCTAAGTATTTAAATTCATTGACAATTATTTATTTTACAAAAGTATACATTTATTTCTTGTTTACAATCTTTAACATTGTAAAATGATTCATTGCATTTTGCTATATTCTTATTAATTATTGTTTTTTCATTATTTTGTTCGATTGCTCTTATTTCAAATATTTTACAATTCTTATAAACAATTGGGTATTTTATTAATATTACTATGACATCTTTTTCTTTAGTTTGAACAATCTTAAAATAACAAATATCTAATAGATCGGATATTGACATAGTTCCATGTTCATTATTTGTTATTTTTTGAATATCTTTTTTATTCAATATGATAGGGTTTAAAACTTTAGCTTTGCTTAAAGCAATAGTTTGAATAAGGTTTTGTAATCTTCTTGTTTTTAATGTATTTTTTTCAGTGTTTAAAACTTTGGTAATTTCTTGAATACCTTGAATTATCTGTGAATTGGTAGTTGCTTGTTTAATATTATTAGGAATTAATTCATTTAATTTGTTTTCTATCTATAGTTGTTGACATTTTAACAATTTTTGTTTCACTTCTTAAAAATAATTTCTTACTATAATTTACCAATAATTTTCTCTGCTTCTTAGAATGCTGTTCTCCAATCTGTTGCTGGATACTGGCTTTATAGAGCGAACGGGAATCACTTTGCTGGTTTCTTCCTTTTAGTTCACAATTGATTACACTTTCAGGATACTTTGTTTTTCTCCTATTTATAAACAAATTTGGCTGATAGCTTCAATTTCACTTTGAAAGTTTTTTTTTATTTGTATTTACAAGTACTTATGTAAATTTTACTATTTTATTCACTTTCACTTTTTACGTTAATAATGAGCTATCCCGGTTGAGCCCCCAATTATATTTATCCGTCGGAAATAAAAAAGCTTAATTCAAAAAAATATATTTTTAAATATTAACTTTATTTTCTATTCAACAAGATGGAATATTTAAATAGTTTTACATGCATAGTTCTTACGTACTACTCTGTAACTACTCCTCGACGACTACTCCTCGACAACTCCAACTCGCGTCTACTCCTCGACAACTCCTCGACAACTACTCCTCGACAACTTCTCCTTGACAACTACTCCAAACTCCTTCTGCGGTGTATCTATTTATATCGTTTTGGTTCCTTTATGTTTGTGTTGGTTAATTACTTTTTGTATCTTTTATGTTTGTGTTGGTTAATTACTTTTTGTATCTTTATCTTATTTTGTTATTTGGTTGGTCATAAAATATCTGTTATGTTCTATTTTTATTGTTATCTTGTTTTGTTATTATTATCTTTATTATTTTATTATTATTATTATTTCCTCTTATTTCCTGCTTGAGGTACAGTTGAGTGTTTATAACTCCCCCCATCGCTCAAAATGAATCGTCCCGATTCATCAATTTGTTTCTGAAGCAAGGCAAGTCCTTTTTCTAATGTCATCTCTTGTTGTGGAGCCGTTGGTACGATTATATGTTGCATCGGTATTTCGTTGTTGATTTTGATTTCTTTTTTCTTACAAAATAAGGTTAATATAATAATAATTACAATGATTATACTTATGGTACTTATTCCAATAACTGACTCGGATTTTGTTATATTTAAGTAACTTAATGTGTCAATATTCTCAAACTTAAATTTTAGTTCAGTATTTGGGTCTATTATGTATGATTCAACAACATAATCATTAATAACATGTGTTTTTATATAACTTAGTATTTTTTGATTAGGTTTTGTGTAATTCCTATTATCTATATTAACAGTTTCGTTAAATGTTATTAAATAAATGCCATTAATTTTATCATTATTTACTGTGTGATTATTTTTTAATAAAATTGCTCCATCTTTTATTATTTCGATTTTTTTTTATTTCTTTTGCGTTATTACATTTTGTAGGGAGTTTATTTCGTAAATCTGAAAGACATGATTTTTCATTATTTATTTTACAAAAGTATACATTTATTTCTTGTTTACAATCTTTAACATTGTAAAATGATTCATTGCATTTTGCTATATTCTTATTAATTATTGTTTTTTCATTATTTTGTTCGATTGCTCTTATTTCAAATATTTTACAATTCTTATAAACAATTGGGTATTTTATTAATATTACTATGACATCTTTTTCTTTAGTTTGAACAATCTTAAAATAACAAATATCTAATAGATCGGATATTGACATAGTTCCATGTTCATTATTTGTTATTTTTTGAATATCTTTTTTATTCAATATGATAGGGTTTAAAACTTTAGCTTTGCTTAAAGCAATAGTTTGAATAAGGTTTTGTAATCTTCTTGTTTTTAATGTATTTTTTTCAGTGTTTAAAACTTTGGTAATTTCTTGAATACCTTGAATTATCTGTGAATTGGTAGTTGCTTGTTTAATATTATTAGGAATTAATTCATTTAATTTGTTTTCTATCTATAGTTGTTGACATTTTAACAATTTTTGTTTCACTTCTTAAAAATAATTTCTTACTATAATTTACCAATAATTTTCTCTGCTTCTTAGAATGCTGTTCTCCAATCTGTTGCTGGATACTGGCTTTATAGAGCGAACGGGAATCACTTTGCTGGTTTCTTCCTTTTAGTTCACAATTGATTACACTTTCAGGATACTTTGTTTTTCTCCTATTTATAAACAAATTTGGCTGATAACTTCAATTTCACTTTGAAAGTTTTTTTTTATTTGTATTTACAAGTACTTATGTAAATTTTACTATTTTATTCACTTTCACTTTTTACGTTAATAATGAGCTATCCCGGTTGAGCCCCCAATTATATTTATCCGTCGGAAATAAAAAAGCTTAATTCAAAAAAATATATTTTTAAATATTAACTTTATTTTCTATTCAACAAGATGGAATATTTAAATAGTTTTACATGCATAGTTCTTACGTACTACTCTGTAACTACTCCTCGACGACTACTCCTCGACAACTCCAACTCGCGTCTACTCCTCGACAACTCCTCGACAACTACTCCTCGACAACTTCTCCTTGACAACTACTCTAAACTCCTTCTGCGTTGTATCTATTTATATCGTTTTGGTTCCTTTATGTTTGTGTTGGTTAATTACTTTTTGTATCTTTTATGTTTGTGTGGGTTAATTACTTTTTGTATCTTTATCTTATTTTGTTATTTGGTTGGTCATAAAATATCTGTTATGTTCTATTTTTATTGTTATCTTGTTTTGTTATTATTATCTTTATTATTTTATTATTATTATTATTTCCTCTTATTTCCTGCTTGAGGTACAGTTGAGTGTTTATAACTCGCGCACTAAAGGGGTTATGAATACCCTTGATGAATGATGAAAAGTGCGAACAATTAGGAAAGGAGTATAGGATTAGAAAGGAGAAACCGATGCACATTGGTTTTGAATATCTGCACATTGTAATGAGTGGGAAATATTGATCCTGGTAAAGCATTCCACATTCGTGTAGTGCGGCTATAGAAAGAATCTCTGTACTTAACAGTACGTCCGAAATTGGGTTCTAGGGTAAACTGATGGGCATTCCTAGCAGTACGGGTGTTACGGTTGAATTGTTTAAGGGGAGGAATGCAACTGGCTATTTCAATAGAACATTGTTTATAAAAATAGCGATAAAACAATGACAGGCATGAGACCTTGCGACGGTATTCAAGAAAAGCAAATGTCTCGGTAAGAGAACGATCTTCAATCATTTTTAGAGCTCTTTTTTCAATTCCATCCAGAAGACTCAAGTACGTTATTGGAGCACCAG
The DNA here is from genome assembly GCA_951509635.1 of Eupeodes luniger. Taxonomy (NCBI): domain Eukaryota; kingdom Metazoa; phylum Arthropoda; class Insecta; order Diptera; family Syrphidae; genus Eupeodes; species Eupeodes luniger. Next base: position 172,859,495 of record OX608073.1, on the reverse strand, counting down.
CCCAAATATGAAAGTTATACTTAAGTTTTGGACGAATAAAAGCTTTGTAAATTATAGCCAGATCAGGAGGGGTAAAAAACTTCTTGCATCGTGGGAGAAAACCTAAACACTTAGCAGCATTTTTGGCGATGTCAAATATGTGATCACTCCACAACAAGTGGTTTGTGATGCACATACCTAGGACTGTTAGTTGTTCAATCTCCTCGATGCAAGTACCACCCATGGATAGTGGCATTGGGGGAGGGTTACGCTTTTGTGACAGTAGACAGCATTGAGTTTTCGAAGCATTAAATTCTACACGGTTTTTGAATCCCAATTGAACAATGCTATCAAGATCAGAATTTAATGAGCTTATCATACGCTGCCGTTGGTAGTCCAGAACTGAAGAACAAGGATGAGAATCTAAAAACGAATATGAAAAGCAGAGGGTACTGTCATCAGCGAACAATGTAGTGGGTTAGAAGTTTCAAACAAGAGATCATTTATGAATATGAGGAAGAGAGTTGGAGACAAAACGGTGCCCTGGGGCCCACCAGAGTTTATATTGTGGATATCAGATTTGAACCCGTCCAATACTACTTGAATTGAACGGTCCGAAATGTAATTTCTAATCCAACAAAGAAGAGATTCATCAATACCTAAAGCACGCATTTTCGATAAGAGAGCTTGATGCCAAACTCTATCGAATGCCTTTGAAATATCAAGTGCAATAATCTTACTTTCTCCAAAACGATGTAAAGATTTGTTCCACTGTTCGGTGAGATAAACCATGAGATCACCAGTGGACCTATTGCAACGAAAGCCATACTGCCGGTCATTAAGAAGCTTTCGTTCTTCAAGATATTTCTTAAGCTGAAAATTCACCAGCGTGCAATTGGACGATACTTAGAGGTTGAAGAGGATTCGCCTTTTTTAGGGACAGGCTGGACAAATGCATCCACTCGGAAAGAGACCAGTAGAATAGGACAGATGGAAAAGCTTACGCAGTGGTTTTGCCAGCGTTGAACAATAGCGGGGATACTATCTGGGCCATCGGATTTGTGAATGTCAAGATCTTTTAGTACTCTAGCAATTGTACGAGTGCGAAAGAAGATTCGTCCCATGGTATAGTTTACGCTTTCAAGTACAGGAGGAGTCATGTCACTCATTGGCAGCATCGAATTAACAGCAAACTGTACTGCAAGCAAATTGGCTTTATCAATCGAGCTTACAAAAGGAGTGTCATTCGAAACGAGCGTAGGACTAATAGATTGGTAGATAACATGCAAACAGGGGCCCGATTGCGAAAGCATGAATGATTTTAAATTCTGTTGATGAATATAGAGTATATTGAACAAAAAACACTCCTCATTGCTTTCAATTTACGGGACCCTAGAAAATCCCGGGCCCGGGGGCTTCAAAATAAATTTCATGCACTTCCTGATTTGATGGCGAAAATCATCTTTATCGATATGGGGCGAACTTTTACCACAGTCAATTCACTTAAAAGTAGAGTTTCCGGATTTGAACAAATAAGAACCAAAAAATGGTTGTTGAAAAGCCGATGCATCAACAAAAGGCGTTTTTCTTTTTAGTTCAGAGAGCAGAGCCTGAACTGTCAAACAAAAAATTGTGTTTCTTTTTTAACTCTGAACGTTCAGAGCTTTAAATTTGTGTTCCTTTCTTTTCTGATCGTGCTCTGAGCTTTGTCAGAGTCAGAGAAATATGACTGTCCTTTTAATTTCTTTAGTAAAACAAATCGAATGCTTGTTTGATTATAATTAGTTTTTCCATTTTAATTTAAGCTTTGAATCTTATTTCTTGTTTCTGAAGAAAATGACAAATAAATTGAAATGTCAAATATTGACAGCTTAAGTGTTCAGAGGATGTTCAGAGCATGCTTGATATGCTCAGACTCTGTTCAGAGCTCTATTCTGATTTAAACAAGAAAAACGCCTTAATTTCCTTTCTATTAAAATTTTAAATGGCATATGTACATGTTTGCATTGTAATAAGAAGATATTGATTAAGACAAGTTTGTTTTAGAAAATGCAATTCAATTAATATCTTTATTTCTACACCGAAGAAATTAAAATTATGAAAAAAAAATCGTTTTAATAGAATTTCAACCATTTAAATTAATTTATATTTTGATTATAAATTTAAGTTTTTTTTTTAAATTCAGTATATTGAACTATTCTGGTCTGTACTTCTCACTGTCTGTAAAATTTTACTATAGAAAAGCAATTTCGAATAGAATAGTTATTTTGTTCATGTTAAAATGAACACAATGGAAAAGAAAACATAATTGTCATGTATATCCCAAAAAGGACACATAAACATATAAAAATAATGTTTACTACGAAGGAAACATCAAATTTTGTATAGGCAAATACACTCTATAGAGTGTCTTTGGTATAGGTATACACTTTACTTTTTATTAGCAATTTCAAGAAGGCAATAATCGATAAGGTAGATTTAAATTAAGGAAAAACTGGAACCTGGTTTTGAGTGCTGTATATGATGATGTAATTTTATTATTATTAATATTATTATTATTTTTATTATTATTATTATTATTATTATTATTATTATTATTATTATTATTATTATTATTATTATTATTATTATTATTATTATTATTATTATTATTATTATTATTATTATTATTATTTATATTATTATTATTATTATTATTACTTACTTACTTAAGGTGGCGCTACAGTCCTGTGTAAACTAGGGCCTC